>CABFWB010000159.1:391916-453132 GCA_902151455.1 Timema bartmani | reverse complement strand
TACATAAGCATATAACTTGAATGGGTAGTAAGACACAGTGCTAAGAAAACAAAGTTATTTGAACCTGACCGATCTCCAGCACAAACTATCCTACGTTTTTCTTCTGGACTACCTACTTAAGATTGATATGAAAATAATGGGTTCAGAAAGGTAGGAATAAGCATAATTTTTTTCATTAGGTTTAATTTTCACAATCAATCTAGGGTCATATTAGTTATTATGAATTTTATAATATTGTTACTATTATTTCATGAGTAGACCAACCTACTGGATTATGCTTTTGTGCCTGTGTTGTATGGGAAATAATAATAAAATATGGGTATGCAATTAAAAATAAGACTGTACATAGTGAATAAACAAATAGGCCAAACTAACTTAATATTTTGCTTTTTTAAAAAGCTTTTTGACAAATAAAAGGGCATTGTTTTAGTCATTGCCATTAAAAACACAAAGTAAATCTTTTGGTGACAAAAAAACAAGTTAAAAACTAACAAATCTAAGGGATATCTATCTGGGTAGTGTGTCATAAATTAGATCACTAAAAATCATGATCATTAACTGGTTATTACATTTCCAACAGTTTCTTACCTTTTTGCATTTAAATAGTAGGGCCTGCATACTGTAAGCTACAGTAGTTCAAATATATGCTCTTGTGCTGTCTAGAAAATTACATCTATTATTTCACTGGCTTTACTAGGCTCAAGAAAGAATGTGAAGGGATATAATTTTCCTCTAAGTTTTCCTGAACATTTTCTTTTAATACCCTCCAGAAAATTTCTAATTAAATCCTTCCAGAAAATTACCCTTTAATTCCTTCCAGTAAATTTCCCTTTAATTCCTTCCAGAAAATTACCCTTTAATTCCTTCCAGTAAATTTCCCTTTAATTCCTTCCAGAAAATTACCCTTTAATTCCTTCCAGTAAATTTCCCTTTAATTCCTTCCAGAAAATTACCCTTTAATTCCTTCCAGAAAATTACCCTTTAATTCCTTCCAGAAAATTTCACTTTAATTCCTTGCAGAAAGTTTTATCTTTATTCCTTTCAGAAAATGTTCCCTTTAATTCTTTGCACAAAGTTTTCTTTTAATTCCTTCCAGAAAATCTTCCCCTAATTCTTTCCAGAAAAATCTTCCCTTAATTCCTTTCAGAAAATTTTCCCTTTAATTCTTTGCACAAAGGTTTTCCTTTATTCCTTCCAGAAAATGTTCCCTTAATTACTTCCAGAAAATGTTCCCTTAATTACTTCCAGAAAAAATTTCTCTTGATCACTTCCAGAAAATTTTCCCTTAATTACTTCCAGAAATGTTCCCCTTAATTACTTCCAGAAAAAAATTTCCCTTAATTACTCCCAGAAATGTTCCCCTTAATTACTTCCAGAAAAAATTTTTCCCTTAATTACTTCCAGAAATGTTCCCCTTAATTACTTCCAGAAAATTTTCCCTTGATTCCTTCCAGAAAATTTTCCCTTGATTCCTTCCAGAAAATTTTCCTTTATTCTTTGCAGAAAGTTTTCCTTTTAATTTCGTCCAAGTATTTTATACATTTTGTTCATGGTCCATAGTCCCTTGGTTGTGGAAGCATTTATATTTATGTCAGTCTTTAATATTTTTTATGATTTAGGATTTGCAGGTAATATTTTCTTGCTTTGCATTATTGGTAGGCATTTATTTTGAATAAGTGTATACTTAAATTTCCTTAATATTTTATAAATTCCTAAATACTCATTCATTTTTACAACACAGTTGGAATGGGGAGAAAATGTAGACAACTAACTTTAGATCCTTTTTGCTCTTATGATTGTTAAACACACATTCCTGGTGAGACACTGCAACCAAGCTCGAGAGTGCTGCTTTGGGAGGGGATACCTATTACTTCTGAAGCAGGTATTTGTAAATCAATATTTGTTAAACATTGACTTTAATGAAGAAATATCCAATCTTAGATCTAGTTCTATGTTAATCCGATTCTTATATTTAGTTTTAATGGCAGCCACAACAGAAAATCCGGTTTCACAGAGATAGGACATGGAAAATAGCAAGAAAACTGCAACACATTTTGCACTCATTTTCAACCTGAAGCCAAAACTGTGTGAAATCACATGTCTTTAAAGTGTGTTCCACTGTGTGATCTGAGGATCGGTCTATCAGTTTTTCTTGTTCACTTATTAGCAGCCTCTTTCTTGCTTTCACAGAAAAAGGATTCTTCACCCACTCATTTTCACTGACCTCATCAACGGATTCCTTAAATTATTTTTTGGATCCTAATTTTAGTAATTTGAGGTGGTTGGTGATAAAAAGCAATTTGAGGTTGTCATTGATAAAAAAAATGTGTTTCAATCATGCCGCACATTATGTTCTTCAAAAATTCAATCATGGGAACATGTCAAGAAAACCTTCAACTTTAGCCAGCCATAGATTGTTTCCCAATAAAAGTGGTCACTTTTTCACTTGAAGTGAAAATGTTCAATCCAAACCCATGCATTGACATGTTTAAAATATTAAATCTTTTCTTTCATACATATCAGCAAGCTATGCTAGTTTGTACAAGAAACTGTTGAGGTAAAGACTAATTTCATCTTTCAGTTCAAACACCTTTGCAAGCACTTTGTTATGTGACAACCATTGTGCAGTACTGTGTACAGCCCCTCTTCGCTTGCATAAAGCAGCAAATAAATGTGATTCAGTAGGTCTTGTCTTAATGTAGTTCACTATTTTAATTATGGAACTAAAGACAACACTTAGTTCAGTACTCACATTTTTTTATGCAAGTGACTCAGTGATTAGACTAAATATTTACATTGGAGGGGTTGGTTTGGGAGACACACATGTGATTCAGAGCCTACTTAGAGTTTAACACACCAAATATGTGGTTTGTCAGTAAATATCTTGGAAAATAACAAAGTAAACCCCTACCAGTATCGGTTTTACGAACTTGATAAACGTAACTAAATTATGATCTACTTAGGTACTGCATCTAGCCTGATACCCAATATACACTCTATTTATCCTGTCTTATCTTGACGGACTACACTATGACACTCTTATAAGCTGCACCATGGGGGAACTATGGAGGTAAATACAGGTTACATTTATATGATATAAAAATAACATGCAGTTCTTTTACTTATTTGGGTCTCAAATTTGAATCCTAGCTTGGTTTTAAACCAATTGTAATGGTTCAGAGTTCTCTTTAATCAGAAGGCTTTATGCACCATTACTATTAATGTGACCATACATCTTAAACATATTTTAACATATAATCAATATATATGAATTAGGTTTTTTATACTAAAAGAAAAATTAATTATGTCAAAATATTCGAAATAATGTGCCCTGAAGGTCAAATATTTTAAAAAGCAAGCACACTGAATTTTAAAAAATATTAGTTTTTTTAAATTATTACATTCCTATTTAAATTGATTGATTTTAAATTGATAATATATAAGCTAGACACAAAATTGAATAATTACACTTCAATTCTCCTCCACAATCCCCATAAGTGTCTTGGGATTATTGTCTCAGAGGTCCATTGAATGGACACAGGTAAGTTTAGATTAGCCACCACAGTGGTATGAAAGCATACAAAACAAATAATTGAACGAGTTAATTACCTGGAACCTTTTCTACTACCCACCATAATTATATCTTTTTAAATTCTGAGAAACCATTGTTCTAGTGGAGCTGTGAATTTTCACATAAATTGGAATTAATTGTTTTTGTTGCATTAATACAATATGATCGACATACATCTTGTTTATTTTATACAATTTCAACCATCTCAAATATGTTTTAAATTTTAATCTACACAACAAATGCTATTGATTTAAAGGCAAAAGGTTCTATAGGGACAATTTTAAAAAGGGCAGAACTTTGTTGAATATTAAATTTTCCCTTTTTTAAGTACTGAAATATTATTCTACACATGATGACATACAATGTCAAAATCACTCTCTTATTCAAAATATTTAAAATGCAAGGTGCTATAATATTGATAGCAATTATTATACACTGAGAGAGACATACACAGATATGCAGAAACACATACAGATGTACACGTGAAGCTACAACCGGCCTAGCAAGCCTGTAATGTAAAATATGGCTTGAATAAAAAATTGACCCAGGCCACAGGCTGGAAACATTAATGGATGTAAAAAAAAACAGACACACAACACAAATNCACACACACCTACAACTAGATTCTTAATATGCTATGCTTTATCACTGAAATGTAAATAGTGATAAAGATTATGCATTTACACTTCTTGAGTGTTATTGGTGTCTGTGGTTTCATTCATGAGTAAACAGTGGAGCTCTGGGTTATTTTTAAAGTTACTCATGCTTTTTGTTTTCTATGTTATTTGTTCTTCGTGAACATGAATGGTTAATTCATATTCATAACTAATTACTTGAATTTAATCTATGGATAAGCAAATGAAAACTATTAGGAAGGGGTTTGTACTTAAAATGAAACTTTCCTTGGCTAAGGAATTCCAAAACATAAAATACTAGCCATACTTTGTTATTACCTTAGAAATTGACATTTTCAGCTTAAAACCACTAGTCTTGAAACCAGATTCCAAGTAGTGAGTTCAAAGTGAGTAGCTTCTAAATACCAAACTGAGAAGAATAGTGGCAGATTAAAATGTACCATGCATGTATATCTGGATTTTTTGTACAATTAGCTTTTGTGGCTACACAATAAACTTATATCAAGTCCAGGGTCACTAGCAAATTTTCCAGCCCAAATGAACTTCTGTCATTGGTTTTTTGCTACCTTGTGCACAACCTTATTCACATTGGTGAACAGATTTAATTGTTTAATAAAACATTTCCGCAATCTATTGAGTTGCTTCTTAGCCTTTTATGATGAGCTGCTGACTTGGTTAATTCATTTGTTCACATCTTTTTCTTCACTGACCGAATACTGAGTGCTTGCATGTACTATTTTCTTACACTTTACCTTTTCTCTTCTCAATCAAGTAATAGTAAGTGCATGTATAAAATACAATATGATCCATGTTGTAGCAATTAAGCTTTAATACAAAACCACAAATATGCTAGCTAGTACCAGAATGGAATTGATATGGGTTGTTGCCCTTTGGCAACATTCTGTTGCAAAGAAATTAAGTGAATATCTAAAGATTAAGGAAAAGATAAAACCATCAGATCATTTATGAATTTAGAAGACTAATAATTTCTTTTACCAGTTTGAATAAACTTTATTAACAAGATACACATGATACCACAACTTTGACAAATTTGAGGCTATTCCAGAAGATGTTATATTTCTTGCTTAATACTTAAATTTAAATAAAAACAATTTTTTAAATAAGATAATAATAATAATAATAATAATAATATTTAGCACCGCGTCTTACTACCCGTTCAGGTTATACGCTTAAGTACTAATTACTCTAATGGATTAAGAATTGGTAGGGTTAAATTTAAAGGAAGTGAACCCGCATTTGCGTGGAGGGAGAGTGAAAAACCATTTAGGAAAAACCACCCCCAGTTCACCCGACCGAGATTCAAACCTCGATCTCCCCGTCCTCGGCGGTCGAGCTTAACACGACTAGCGCGTTAGCCAACTACGCCACCGAGGCGGGTTTTTAAATAAGAATTTGATATTATTTAATGGTGATACTGTTATTAAAAAAAGGCCTACTTTGTTCACTGAATGTCATGACTATATTTAAACAAACATTTTGAAGTAAATATTAATGGAAATATTAGATTGGAGATTGTTCAAAATATATTCTTGAAACATTCATTAAGTGATGACATTGAATATCCACACACCTTTGTACTTGCTGCACAACACACTCCATTATAATGCCAGTGTCTTCACCTTTGTGTTAAGGATTTTCCTGTGGATAATATCTTATGGTTCCTGTATGGTCTTGGGTTTGCACGGTTCACCCCTTTTCTTCAGGTAGTTCCAAAGAAAGAAGTTTGGTGACGCCAAATCCGGAGATCAAGTAAGGTCATCAAACAGTAAAATAGGTTGACTGAGGTATATTTGTCTCAGGCGAGCCACCTAACCCAGCTCATTGTGGCAGGTGACACCTTTCTGGTAGGAAATAAATGTTCCTTTGTTGGTTCAGGATATTTGCTACTTTTGGTGTCAGGAATGTGATAATTTCTCAACAACTGCCAACTGTAACAGTAACTGCTGTTTAATTGAGCATATTCCCACCAAACTGTGACACTGAGAATTCAGTTGTTTCTATTGAAGAACCAAGAATAAATGCTGATTGATCATTAAGCAATGCTTAAAATACTTTCAATATATATCATTCTCAAACAACATGCAACACACTATTCACATAACTCAACAATATAAGTTTTTTTTACATAGTCTTTAAAAAGATGTCATAAAGAATCCAAAACATCAAAAAATTATAAATGAGCCAAACCCACGATCATTGGATAAGCATGTCAATGGTCCTAGTTACATTCCTTTGTCAGATATCAGTTTTCAACTTATTTAATTTTATTTATAAATTTAACATAATCCAAATAAAATATTAATTTCAATAATATATACTTCTCACTAAAATGCTTTAAAAAAATAATTTTCTGTTTATAATCCAGCACAACAGTTTCATGTTCTTTTCTTTATTTTTAAACACACTAGACCAGTGATTCTTAACCGGGGGTCCGCAATAGGTTTTTTAGGGTGCCTCAAAAAATAATTAAAAATGTTATTTGCTTATTACTGAAGTCAATTATCTTAAATTTTACGTTTTGGGAGAAAAATTCGATTATCGTAAGCATGTAAGTACAGTAGGCTCTTGATTTTCCAAGGTAAATGAAGAGAAGGGGAAGCACGGATAATAGAAATCACAAATAGTACAAATAAACCCCATTTGTTTACTATTGCCATTCACAATTTGTTGCCCTTTGTTTCTACTTATTTATGTGAAAATTGATTTTCCACAGTGGTAAATATTAAAACGAAGCAGTGAAATCAACTCTGAATCGACTCCTGCATGTGAATAGCATTTAGTAATACAATTGAAACAAGAATAGACGAATTAGTGGAAAGTGTTCACCAGCAGAGATCCCATTAAATACATTTAGGTTAGTGAATTTCAGTTTTTTAATTTGTTTGTTATTATAATCGGTAAATAAAGCCACTATTTTAGAATAAATTGTAATGATTAATATGTTACCGTAGTAAAATATAGGTGGCCGCAAAAAATATTTTAGGATATTTAGGGTTTCACGAGTAATAAAAGGTCAAGAACCACTGCACTAGAATGCAATAAAATACTATTATGTGATTAGTTAATTACATACATAATATTTAAAAACTGTTATATATAAAAAAATTGTATTTTTCTTTTGTTTAGGCACATCTTTTAAAAAGTATTAGCCCTTTATAAATACCTTATAAATGGTTGCAGGCTTTATAGCTGCAAATTTTCTGTGGATACAAGATTTCTTAAGGTAAACACACACAAAATCTTTTTTGTTTAGGAAGCATTTTAATTCCTCGGAGACTTTCTCAATTGTTTTAATGAAAGAAATATATTTTTTGCAAACAAACTTTTTTTGTGTTGCATACATTTATTTGGCCTTTGGTTTAGTAATAATATTTATAAAACCTTTTGAGACATAATTTTTAGTTTTTTTCTTCCAAGTATGTCTTGATTCAACTAAACACACATTATTTTAGCAATAATGTGCCCGCTCACTGATAAAGTACTGTAGTAAGGAGTTTCGATTAGCTTGCCATCACCCAGCAAGCCTATTAATATTATTATAATTTGCATTTGCACTGAAATTCAGCTCCCAGAAATATTTTTTGGTACTTTACTAATTTTCCTGTGTTCTGCTATCCCCCTGTCCTCTGCTTCAACTCAAAACACCCTTACTGGCCATTACCTGGATTTGGTACACAACAGTCACAATCAAAGCTTTTCTGTGAAAATTGTGATTTTACATTCATCACAAATAATAACTAAAATGAGAACATCAAATGAACCAGTATTTATTATGCAACCACTTTAATACATTTCATTTTATGTTACGCCATAGTTTTCTTGCGAGATATTAATCTATACACATTGTGAAATTGTCACTGGCTGAATTCCATGGTTTATAAAATAAAACTAAAATACAGAGAAACTATAACACAAAGGATATTGAAATAGATTCATACATTGAAGCTAATTATCTGAACATTATAAAATTAGTTGATGTTATTACTTATATTATTGAACACACGCATGCAATTAGTCTAAGGCATCACTCTCGCAATAGACTAGACTGCCAATGGCAGAGAGATAAGGGTTTGAATCCTGGTCGGGTGTACTGAAGATGCTTTTCCTAAGTGATTTTCCTTTCTTACTCCACACAAATGTGGGTACACTTCCTCAAAAAATTCAACCTTCCTCATTCCTAACACATTAGTAATATTAGTAGGCCACATATGTGTATAACCTGAACAGGTGTTACAAGTATTTATATATATATTTCTTGAAAGCAATAAGTTAAAGAGGTGTTATATTTGAGCAAAATAAATTTGAAACAATAATGTTAACACTCCCCTCCCCCTTTTTCCCCCAACCCTATGAATCAATAGATTATTTGTAAGACAATTCTTATTGAAAATAATTTGGTTTATTCAATATTAATTACTATTAGTCAAGTAGGGTTTCTCTCTTCCATTTTGGAATAAACCTACTGGTTTACTTAAAAGGTTCGGACTTGAATCTTGCTTACTTGAAGTATGAAGCTAGGAGTTGTAAGATTATGTGATTTGACTAACTTATTAATGGTTGACATAAAGGGTCTACTATAACTATTTTGTTTTTACTAGACACAAGTATGAAACATTTCGACATTTTTATTGTTTTATATTTGTTGTAAACATTACAATTTATTTTATAGTTTAACTTATAGGTTTGTTTTGGTAAAACATTGTAGGTATACATTTTTATTTAAATTCAAGAAATTACCATAATTCTAACTCTAAATATAGTTTAACCACTCTTGGTGACCTGGTGGTCTAGGGGTAAGGTGTCAGACTTCTGCGCTGAGGGTCCGGGGTTCAATCCTCGGTCCCGGCACAGTTTAGCGTAAGTGCGTATAACCCGAACGGGTAGTAAGACGCGGTGCTAATAATAATAATAATAATAATAATAATAGTTTAACCACTCCAGCTAGAGTTAAATAAATTCCTCTCAGCTGGCCATTCTAGTAAAATGGCAGGTACTAAAATATTGTAATGTATTTTGATACACTCCATTTGTAAATTACATCCACAATGATTTGTTATTTTCAGTCTCAACAGTAGTTGATAGCTCCTTTGAATTTGTGTAGAAAAAATGTAAGTATTTAGATTGCCATCCAAGTAACGAAGAATAATATTTTGCAAAATCTACTTTTATTATTATTTAAAACACGTGTTTTAAAATGTTTTCTACTTTTAATTTTAACAACTAAACCTCTTTTTAGGACATGTTTTTTTTTATCAAATTTTCTTTCTCAAGACAAGCTTTCTTATACCTTTATTATTTTGTATTTTCCTAATTTTTACAAGCTGATCTGGGACTACATGAAACAGTGGCTTATTTAGTTTTTGAATAGGCCTACTTCTACTTGCATCCAGCTCTTTCTTCTTCAACACTTGCATTTCTTATCAAATTTATTTGAGTCTTCTTTTCCTCATTCATTTTCTGCTCAAAATCTTTTTCCCTTCATCATTTTATCTGATTTCTCTCTCTTAACTCTTCTTATAAATTTTCGATAATTTCTGCTGATGAATCTTTAATTTGAGCAAATCTTCTGTCTCAAACATTTGGAGTTTGTTTTGGCCTTACATATACTCATACTGTTCCATATGCTTCGCAGGGCTACACTGGCAATGACTTACATGGCGTCGAAGATCCCCCGCGAGCGACACGCACGGCTACACAGCAACAACTTAACTAGAGCTTCAACTTGGCATTCGCTTGACATGGAGGCAACAATCCGATGTGCATTCCCTCTTTGCTACAAGTCATGTCCACTACCATCACAAGTTAGCTAATCAAGACTTCGACTACTTCCATGCTGGTGGGCGCTGTGTTGATGAGTACCACGTGATGAAATAAATACAATAAGGCTTAACCTTAATCTTAAATAATGTTATTCATGGATCGTGTTAATTTGTTACTTTATGGCATGCGTGTCGCTCAAAGTTTTATACTCTCTTGACTGATAGGAACTCTCAAAACTAGCTAAATTTAATTTATTGTTGTTCCAAGGTCCTTCTATCACTATCAATCATTTCTAGTAAAGTGTACAACAATCACAACATTTTCTTATATCTTGTGTACTTTACAACACATTTAAATCTTTGGTAGATATGTGATTTATTGTGATATAGTCTTATTTTTAATGTTTTATTACTGGTCCAAAAAATCTGTACAATGTCCATATATTTATATTTTATATTTTAATCAATAAACCAATCCTACAAATCTAAATGGAAGTCTTGAGTGTTTTCTTAATTTTTTCACTTGGTGCTAGTTCATAAATAAAATAATGGTGTCAACATACTTAAATTGGATTTTATAAATACACGAAGCATCACATAAAAAAAGTTTCTAGATTTTTTATGACCAATATCTTATATATTCATTAATGTTAAAGCAAATTTTAATTATATATACACACACACACTTACAATTGATGAAATATTGTAGATGAATGTGTGTAAAAAAGAAATATTAAGAGTTTTAAGACTAAAAACATGTATGACTCTGTGTATGGATGTTGTTGAAGTGAAGGGAGTGTACAAGGATAGGGAAGTGTGGAGAAAATTAGTGAGGATGGATTTAACACGGAGTTCTTTTTGCACAGTTTCTTGCCTACCCTGTAAGGGAATAGCGTGATTACGTATGTATGATGTATTGTATATAATTAGATCTTTTGACAACATTTTAGTAGCTATATTTATTTGTATATCTTACTCATTAATTTAAAAGAAGTTGGACCGGATAAAATTAATATTTGTTTTCTTTATTTGCCCTATGTTTGATTAAAAACTTTAAAAATGGTTTTCCACTGAATAAGTTAATATTAATTATTTCAACCATATGCAATTTACATTTTCAATAACTTAAATAATGATACTATGACATTCTCTCTGGGGATGATATACCTGTATTAATTATTTTAACATCCTTAAATCTTTAATCTGGTTTAGTGCTAAGGTGACAGCCATCATAAACATATTTTAATTAGTTCTGAGACAAACACACCATCAAAGTCCAGGATAATAATTTACCATTTTGCGAAAAGAAATCATCTAAATTTACAATAGTAAATTGTTGGCTTTGTCGGGAGTCAAAACTGAGACCCTTAGATAAATAGAGAGTTATTACTTATCTAAAGTGTCATACCCTATTTTTAGTTATTATAGTACTTTTAGACTTTTTTTTAAGTCTTATTTGTCTTAGTGCCCTAGCTTACACTTATTAATTTAAAGACACAAGATGATAATGAATTTCAAGGAATTGCATTGACACTCACCTTGACATGCGTTGGAAAACCACCAATGGTAAAACACCCTACTAAATTCAATTAAGATTGAATCTAACCTCTCAAGTCAGCTATAACTGCAATTTACTCACACCTTCTGGGATCTCCATGTGATTTAGCATTGAGAGTTTTGAATTTCAAGTATATCTTTAGAAGCCAAGCTACAAGTTCCTTAAAATTTACACTAACCAGGTTGGCCCAAGGTAAAAAATTGTGTGTGTGTGTGTGTATATATATATATATACAGGATATTCCCGGTTTAAACGGCTGAACTTTGGGAAGTGGTAGTGGATCAAAAAACAAACTCAAAATGTTTCTTTGGAGGTTTGCTGGTTTTAGCTTCCTTTTTGCACAAATAGCAAAAAACTAAATAGAAACATGTTTTTTTGCAGAGGTCCTCGGCATTGGCTTAGTATTAATTTCCCTGGAAGATGGATCGGTCGTGCAGAACCTGTGGCTTAGCCTCTTTGTTCACCTGATTTAGCGCCATTATACTTTTTTATATGGGGAGCTCTCAAGCAAAAAGTTTGAAGTGCCTGTTAATGACCTTCGATCATTACGACAAAGGATAACGCAAGAGTGCGAAGAAACAAAGTCGCACACTGTTGGTCAGCCAATCGTTCTGTCATTGATACGTGCTTGTCTCCAGGTTGGAGGCCTACATTTTGAACAAAATAAATAAATAAAATATTTTATTTAATACCTATCTATTTTATTTTTATTTAATTTTTTGCTGCTTGCATGAAAAGGAAGCGAAAACTAGCAAATCTCCAAAATACATTTTAAGTTAGTTTTTTGATCCACTACCACTTTCCAAAGCTTAGCCGTTTAACCTGGGAACAACCTGTGTATATATATATATCACACACACACACACACACACACACACACACACACACACACACACACACACACACACACACACACACACACAGACACACACACACACAGAGACACACACACACACACAGAGACACACACAGACACACACACACAGAGACACACACACACAGACACACAGACACACACACAGTGTGTTCCCAAGTTAAAAATGTTTTGAATATATATATATATAAAACCTTTTTTATTTATATATATATATATAAAACCTTTTTTATTTATTTTTAAATTATTTTTTTAGCACCACGTTTTACCACCTGTTCAGGTTTTACACATCTAAATACTCAAGTATTATTAAAGGAGTATGAAATCCCCCACATGATGTTTCTTCAGATTAACTCTGGAGGATTACATTGTTTGAGTTAAATTTGAGAGATTGAAGGCCAAACTAAGACATTTTCTCCACTCTTCCTTACATTGTATTTTTAAATAAATATGAAACCATCCCGATCATGCTACAGCCAGGTGTGGGTGTTATTGAAGACCTGCTGATCACTGGTTTTGATGTGATGATTTTTAGCCCAATATCACTAGACAGATATAATACCGTGCACCACAACACATTAGTCCATGTTACCCAGAGGCAACAGAATACTGGGTAAGAGATATTTTACTGCAATTTTTAACAGCTTCGAGAATCCTTGGTTCAATATTACCCTTGCATGAATGTTGAACCAACTCCATATCATAATGTCCTGTGCCAGGGGTCCGAGAGATTGTGGGGAATGTCTACTACTTCTAACTGAGCCACTGAAAAATTACCAGTGATTTGAGGTGGAATCAATTCAACTAGGGTGAAATAGTAGGACTTATGGACCTAAAATAGCGTCAAAAGTGCATGTCCATATCCTAATTTGGTAGTGTGTTGGATTTAGAACTTGGATATCCTAATTGGATTTTGATGATACTTAGCTAATATTTAAATAGTGTAGTCTAGATATACCTCCGTTTAGTGTTGATCATATTTGTTTGGCTTAAAAATAGTGTTTAATGATGGCCTTCGGTAATCTAAACATAATGGCAGCGCTAGAACTTGTGTGACATTGAATATTGATCCAGCATTTAATCTTATGCGACTCCTGATGTAAACACATCAATGTGAACTTGGATTTACTAGTGACCATACCACTGCAATCTCTCTGTGTGGCATAAGCCCTCTTTAGTTTTGAATTAAAGTTATCTATCAACATAATATTTTTAAATATAGATTATTATTAATCTCATATTCAAATCTTAACAAACTTTACCAAGCTCTATTCATTGCTTGTCACACACAAACAATTATTTGTGACACAACAAAATATTTAAAAAATGATATAAGAATATTATACCCAAATTAGAACCCAGTTATATTATTGTTATGAGCATTGCTTTATACCATAATATTAAATATCACCACTTGGCTACAAATTCTTTTTGTGTAAAATAAGTGTTACTGACCAGCTAAAATCAAGAGATGGGTTATTTAGAAAACATGATATGAAAGTCAAATTATTAAAATTTGTAGTAACTTTAAAATTAATCATCACAGTAATGTCAGATGATTTTGCCAAATTTTTTTTTACCTTACACCCAATATGTTTAAAACTTAAACCTTATTGAATTGATGTGCAACTAAGTGAAGAAATTGCAAATAGACTGGATAAGAAGCATGCACACGTGCGCGCACGCACACACACGCACACACACACACACACACACGCACACACACACACACACACACACACAAAAGTGAATGAATGCACAATAGAACACATTAAAATATCTAATCCCCAAGTAGTGTTTGTAAATTTAATAATGACACCTGGACATGGGAATGGAACCTGAGATATGTATCCAAGTATTATTTTTCACTTTATGAATATGATACTTGATATGGCTATTTCTATTGTAGCATCCTCAGATGAGGAGGCCACAAATAATACAAGGAAAATACCAAAACAAGGGAAACAACAAGAGTGAGTGCTCATGAGTTTATGATATGAAATGTTCTATTTTGAGAAACATTACACATCGAATCTCGCCACTCCCACCTGTTACTGAGGGGATCAACAATAAGGGGGCCGTCTATCTCAAGAGAGCCCTAAAATGCTTCAACCTGCCTAATACTTGCTAATTACAAAATAAAAGAAATTAGAACTAAAACCTAGGACTTGAGGTGATATAGTATTTATAAAAAAATAAGGATAAGTCGTGTTGAGTCAATATTTATTATGGACAGCACAATCCAATATTTAACAGCTCTATTAAAGTACCAACATTGTTGTTATGACAATATAAATAAATAATGTAGAAGTGCTTTGGAACATTACAAGAATATTAGCCCACAAGAATGGGTCCGGGCAGGAATGATATTCTGCCTAATTAAAAGCTAACATAAGAGTAGTATCATTAAATATGAAAGCAATTGACTATTATAAAAAAAATAGACAAGATGGCGTCGAAAAATATAAAGAACTTTTAAAGCCGTAATTATTTCAAAGGTCATATAGCATATAATTAATTTCAAATAGAAATACCATTTTCTATTTCTAAACTTTGCTCATAACAATTATGTAGCGATCAAGTCGCAAGGAAATCTAAGCAAGGATACAAAAGGTTAATTCGAAGGTCCTCTTTTATAAAAACCTGAATAACAGTAAATATGAACAATACCATCAATCTAATATTTATTAAACCTGCCAATAATGATTTTGCTCACTGGCACTGGCGAGTTGCAAAATAACAACATAGACTCTAAGTCCAATAAGTAAATATTTCACAAGATACCCAAGTAAAATTAACAGGTCGCAAATTAGCCCCAAGAAATCTAAGTAAAGATACTAAACTGCATACCGATAAGATCATCTAATATCAACATAACAGTTAAGGTTAACTGTCCCACTAACATAACAATTTGTACAATTCATAAATCATGACTTCGCTCAATCAGCACTGGCGTGTTGTAAAATGACAACATAGACTCTAAGTCCAATAATACAATATTCCTCTATGCGAACCATTAATAAATTTAGAGTTCTACCGTTATCAATACAATCAAATTAATATATTTCAATCGGCGACTAGACGCCATTACTAAGGTAAACAGCCAGACTCATATTTAAATTTTAAGTTTTAGTTTTAACCAAAAATTTAAGAAGCCGAAATGGAATTTTGAAATATATAAATAAATATAAAAAAAAGGTTAAATTTGCCGAGACAGAATTTTAGTTCTTACATTTTAGTCGTAGAAAGCCGAAGCTTATCCTAGCCCTGTTCCAGCTCTGTCCCAATTGTGAGGTTCATTGGATCAGACACAAATATATATACAGCTAAAACACAGGGGAGAGGATGACGGGTAATCAAGGGGGGAAACCTTCTGGAATACCGAAAGAACAACGGTTTGCGCATTTCTACAAGCCTCGGGAAGTTTCGTTGCTTCTCGGGAATCTTCTAAAGGAGAATATCTTCACTGCGCAAGTCCAGTCCACACGTGGCTCTCGCTTCACAGTCGTTCAGCCCACCCGGTTAGTGTCTTTTTCTCTTGGGTCAGAGAAGGTGTGTCTAGCTGAACTTACGTTGTTCTTCCACGCTGCCTTCGATCACAGAAGAATGGGGTAAGATCCATCCTTTGACATTGGTGTTATGTGTTTAGTGAACCATCCGATGCTACACTATAACCTAAATATCATTTTATTCTTCGAAGCTTCTCTGGTCAATTGTACAAGTGTTTTATTTATTTCATATACAAGAAAGGTTGTTTAGCTGGCACTGCAATGACAGAAGATTCACCTCTGAAATATAAGTTTTCAATGATCACGTCGATGTGGAGGGCAATTTGCGGGCAATGGTTGTCTTTTTTGATTGTCATTGACTGTATGCTAATAGATAATAAGAATTACAGTGACAGCACTGGAGGAGGAATTGAGTTTAGGACTTATGTCTTGATGCTGTATAGAACTACTCTCAAACAGTGAATAAATAGGTGTCTAAAATCTTCACAATCAATTCCCAATGAATTATAAAAGCATAATCTATGTATTTTAACTCTTTACAACCACTAAATAATATAAAAACTATTAAAATCAGCTGCATTTCCACGCTCTTTATCTTCAAACCGGTATTGTTTGAATGGATTTTAAAGAATTTGGGATATGCCTCAGAATGTAGCAGCCCTTTTGCTTAACTATTTAGATATGTATGTAAACATTGGAAACATTTCATTGGAGCTGGACAGAATGTGCCCAGGTAAGACTCATCGGTATCCAGACAAGGTTAGTGGGCCATTGCCTGTCAGTATAATTGTAGTCAGGATGTGTGAAGATCCCTATTCTATTTCTATTTTCCCCAGTAATATAGAAACCTACTATGGCAGGTGGATAACCTAAGTTTGATTTTAAGGAGGGGAGGAAGTGGTCACTAAATTCTAACTTGCTATACTTTTTAAGTAATTTGTTCTGGTGTTATTATTTACAAACTTTGGTATTTAATGATGTAGAACATCATCTTGGTATAATTAAACAAAAAATAAAAATATTTTTCACAAATTATAACTTAAAAAAATAATTATAAGGCTATTAACAGCTTAATTTAACGGGATGGAATGATGAATGTAGCTTAGATAAATAGCACCTGAATTAGCTTGGATAGGGAATGGAGAAACCAGTGATAAATCACTTGTGGAAAATCATTCCAATTGCACCAGGCCAAGATTCGAATCCTAGACTTCCCGTCACTGGCAATACATTTCACTGGAAAACTGACGCCTTAGATTGGGTGCTCAATGGTGTGGATAAATAAAGAGTCACTTTCATTATTTGAAATATTAGCGAATGGAATTTTGAAGATTTGCCCTGCTGCAATTGGAAATCTTTTGTAGACAAATTTATTTATGTTTGTGAGTTTATTTGTTATACACAATATCCTAATATTTTTAACAAGATCAATAATGAAGCTAGATTTAGTATTGTCACAATTTTAGCTGAATTAACTGTTCTAAGATAAGAATATAATGCTTTTGTGATGTAAAATAAAGACCATTTATAAACATTAAGGTCAAAGGGATTATTTGGCTGCATAAAAGGAATACTAACACACTCTAAGACAGGTTATTTGATATTGTTTTAGACACTCGTTGTATAAATAAAAATGGCTTGAGTGTGTTTAAAAATTCAATGTCTTGCCATACAGGGTATTTTAAAAAAAAATCCATTTAAGTACAGAAAGTTTCATACAAAGTTGTTTAGTTTTGAGACGCTGATGAAATAACATTTATTTTTGGTTTTAGTAGATGTCTTCAAGGTCAACGATTGTTTTTCAACTTGGACCCTGTATTTTTTATTGGAGAATTATATCCAACAAAGAAAAACTAAGCACTTTTTGTAAAATCTCTGGATTATAGCTTGAGCCATGTTGGAAAGGGGGCTACGAATTTTAATTCTCAAAATTATATTCCACTGAAAATAGTTTTTCCATATATGCGGGTACTCCAACCTCTTTCCGGACTAATCTGATTACATTTTCTTCTATTTGGTCATTGGTATTCCTGACTCATTTAATTAAACTGTTAACTATTGTGTATGAATATAACCCTAAAACAGCATCAACTAAAGAAAATATACTTTTCTCTGGTTGTTTCAATTGAGATGAAAACTTTGTTTTTAAATAGTTAATTGTGTCAATAGCCAATCAATTTATACCTGAAAACCTATGTAAATATTTATGAACCCTGCAAAATATCAAAGCTATTTTACTTGGAGACAATGATTTATAAAAAAAAGTTTTGGCTAAAATTTGTCTGAAATTTCGAAGTAATTTATTAAAAGAAAGGAAAATAATTATGCAAAAAGTTCATAAGAATATTGCTTATCATTTAACAAAAAGAGTATTAGAGCTACAGAGTACATATCAACTAAAACATTCCTAAAAATAAGTTAACCCATGGTACAACCAAAAGGATCAATTAAACAATTACTAACAGACATATTTTTCTTACACTCAATTAAAACTATATACATGTGACCTATCATAAGTGGTGGCTCGTGGGTTATTCAAATGGGGGTTCACAATAGAAAAATTTTGTAAATATAATGTACAGGTACGACATAACGTATTGGTTAAAGGCATCTGTGTTTCGGCAAGTTAAAAAAAATGCAATTGAACACTCATAGGTAGAAAAACTGTAACATTTTACTTTCTACAAAGAAAGATACTATCACCATATTGATTACAATTTACTTTTTAATGTTGATTACTAAAGTACAATTTTTGTAAATTAAGTCCACCCGCCTGTCTTTTTTTGAGGCAAACACATTCATAACATTTTTGTTGAATTTAGGTATGTACATTTTTATCATATTTTTTTTCAATTGTGATCATGGCTAAAACACTGTGTCTTCACTCATGGTGCTCCTTAAAAATGTCTTAATTCGTTTCCCCTTTTGAAATCTCTAGTTTTAGTCACCTGGATAAGAGGTTAAGCTTACGTGTTGGCCTGAGAAATTTGATTTCAATTTTTCTTTCCAGAGACACCATCGGAAAATGTAATTATTGCTTTAGCTCCGAAACATTGATTTTACTAAGTGCTATTATTGTTTACATTCTTTCTTACACACAATAATAAAACTAACTAGTATTAAAACTAATCAACAGACTAATAACTAAGAAAATATTAAATTAACCATGTGTATCAAAAACAAGGGGGAATCTGGACGAAAAAGACACTGCACAGTGAATGTTGTGCGACTGGAAAGCTATGAGTGGCGCTTACCCCTCACTACCCCCCTTCCTATTCTGCACGCACCAACTGTTTTCTAGGTCAGTTTCCTCACTCGCACGTGCGACCGAGTCAAGACCGGCCGCTCTATGCTTATAACTTTAGAATTTTATACTACAGTTGCGTATTGCCAGGGGCATATTTAAAGGGGGAGGGGGGAAGGTTCATCCCAAAATTGGTAAAATCTGGAAATGTGTGTTTAATATTTTACTTTATATAACTTGTTATATTTAAATTTCTCTTCAATTTATTTTTGGGGGTTCACGTGCTCATGTGCATCAGTAGACGAGCCGCAGCTGCCTATCATACTGCAGATTTATTTTCATATGGTAAAAACACTTATTAAAATTTAGCTAGTCTCTAGCATAGAAATGCTATTTTGCTATGTATATAAATTTTATTTGTTCATAACATTTGATTTATATGAATTAAATACTTGATGAAAATTTATGCAATTTTTCTACATACATTTTAAATTTAAGATCCAAAGGATAGCTTGTAAAAACTAAACCATGTAAAATATATTTTGAAGAATACAAAAATATTCTGTAGAAATGGTAAGAAAATAAAATCCTAAAATATTTTTTATTGTTAAAGGCTTTTGATAAACATAATTTATCCAAAAGGTTTATTTTTGATTTTCATGAAAAAAATGCCTTTTGAATCATGTTTTTTTAAAACTATTTTATGAAAAAGCATTACCATACATAGCACATAAAACATTTTACACTTTTCAACTACTTGAAAATGCCCTTTTTATAGTGTCTTGTAGACTTAAATTATCTTCATGCTATTGAAAGATATTTAGACTTTTCTTATTTTTTTCTTTCAGATTTTTACATGCTAGAGGTACTAACACATAGGATCTCACTGTGGTGGACTTTTAACCACTCACACAGTACATACACTCATGAACTCTCCAAATGGGATTCAAACCTGAGATCCCCAGTGCATGAGGGCTAGTGATCAAAACAGGACCTGTCACAATCTTCAAATAACTTAACAATACTTAAATTTGGAAAAGTTGTCTTTATAGGTAACTTAACGGTATAAAATTCCTTGGACTTAATATTGGTTTTGATACACAAACACAAAAATTAGGAAAGCTAATAAATAATTATTTATGTAAACTAGCCAAACATTTATGGTGCCTTTTAATGATAGCAAAGATTTAAATGTAATTTTGTTTAGAATGTTTTATCTCAAGGGTGACCTGGCGGTATAGGGGTAAGGTGTTAAGACTTCTCTGCTGGTGGTCCGGGGTTCAATTCTCGGTCCCGGCACAGATTTATCTGATTGCCAAACCCCTCCTTCACCTCTGACAAGATGTGTATTAATCACAACTTGTGAATATGTGGAATGCCAGGCCTCCACCATGGTTCGGATTCCACGTTAAACTGTAGGTCCTCCATTTCATCTCACTATCACCCTACCATTAGACATTAGCGTAAGTGCGTATAACCCGAACAGGTAGTAAGATGTGGTGCTAATAATAATAATTTTATCTCAAGGCCAAAAACACGAGAAAGCTATTTCATGCAAATTTATTACAGTGATTATATTGTTGAGTAGAGGCTATTTAAGTAATATGACTCTTTTTATACACACCCACTTAACTAAAAGTAAAAATTTAATCTAATTTTCTCATGTTTTGTGAGTTTCAATGCACAATAACTCTGAAATATAACTAAATTATGTTGTAAATTCCAGAAACTTATTTTGTTTTATCTAGCTAATAAGAAAGGAAGTGAGTGTATTCTATCATAAAAAAAACTACAGTTATATTTTGTTGTCAAAGGCATTTTTCATTAAATTATTCTTTAATAAAGAAAAGAAGCGTGTCAAATGGCTGGACTCAATAATGATTGAAAGGTGAATAAATTGTTACACTCTATCAGGCAATTGTAGGTTATAAGTTAATATTTAGAATACAAACATATTTTCAAAGTACTTTAGGTTTATTTTTCCAGCAAAGGAGAGCAAAACAATGTTTTGGTCTGTTTCTTAACATATATATTTTTAGCACCACATCTTTACTATACCTGTTCAGGCAATATGCATATGTACTAAGAGTTAGGAATGAGGAAGGTTGAATTTTGAGGAAGTGTACCTGTATTTGCATGGAGGGTGAGTGGAAAGCCAGTTAGGAAATACCACCCTCAGTACACCCGACTGGAATTCAAACCCAATCTGCCTGTCTTCATCAGTCTATGCTATTGCGAGAGTGACACCTTAAACCATGCAGCCACCGAAGCAGGCTTATTAACATATTCATTTGGCTTAGTACACCATGTTGGGATAGGAAGAATGTTTAAAAGGAAAAGGAAGATATTTTGCTCTCATCTGCTAAAAAAGGAGCAAATTACCTCAAATATTACTGTAATAGATTTCAAAAGTTTAAGACCTAAAATTTTCTAATTATTGTGTAGACTTTGCCCTTCTATCTTACTTTCAACTTTTTTTAAATTGCAATTAAGTTGTTTTTCTGTCTTTCATAGTGATGGTGGTCTTTGTGGGAAGAAACAAACTATTTTTATTGTTTTAAATGTGTAATAATCCTTAAAAGTTGAGCTATGTAAGGATTGTTTGTGTATTGTCTTAATTTTATTAATAAATATGCTCTGAGATTCCCAGTACCACTTAATAATTCAATTTACTATTCAATTCATTCTAATAATGATTATCTGGTATAACTTTTTTAACATAAATTTGTGGACACTTTTTTATACACCTTGTACATTATATCAAA
Organism: Timema bartmani; assembly: GCA_902151455.1. NCBI lineage: Eukaryota > Metazoa > Arthropoda > Insecta > Phasmatodea > Timematidae > Timema > Timema bartmani. The sequence goes on along the minus strand of CABFWB010000159.1, from coordinate 431,196 downwards.
TAAAACTATGGATATATTTATTAATATTACCTTATAATTTTGGCTTTTATAACTTTTTGCCGAGCTTATTTTTTATCCTAACATTCAACCCAATATGATGTCCTCCACACCCCATAAGTACCTACATTTTTTCTACCCTTAAAGGTAGTAAGCTTACCTTGACGAGCTGTATTATACTGCAGCTTATAAGGTATGAACAAAGGTATATTGGTCAAGGTAAGACACCTTTTAAAGTAAACAGTGCTAAAATGACAAATTAACATAAATACAAGATCACGAATCAAATGAAGTTTGAAATGACTCCGACACTTTATTCAGCACAGTAGATTTGATCACCTTTTATGAGAAGTGCAATATTATTAAAACAAAAGGAAGCCATATAAAGGTTTTAAACATTTTAGATAATGTTTAGCATAGCCCATGGTTTCCAAATGATAATAAAGGCCTTTATATATTCGCTATTTTAAAATGACAAAGCATTGAGCTAAAATTCTAGATATGAGAATTAATTATAACAAGACACATAACATACATACTACACTGGTAGGGGTAGAAATTTGAAACACCAAAGTAAAGGCCAAATATGAAACAAAATGCTAAGTGTTCTTTATTGATGACTAGCATGAAGTACCCAGCTTTGCCTAGGAGAAAAATTTTAGGCTAAAAGAGTAAAAATGATAAGTGAAAAAGGGATTAAAGGGGGAAAAAAGTAAATCTAATCAAAATTTTAAAAGTCTGGCTTTGAAGTACATACTTTCGTGCACAGGGGCTACTAATTTTTAAATTTCAGACCTCTGCATTTGGTAAAAATTGTGCAATGCTTATGACAGACAGACAAACTCTTCAATTGATGGAAATATTACATAAATCATGATTTATAAATTATCAATAACAAAACTATGGATACTAATAATTGTTTTGTCGAAAATACACATTAATTACAATGATGACATTTCTAGCCACCATGGTGACCGGGATATGTCCTATATGGCCTTTAAAGGTCAGTATGTACAGAATTTAGTTTAATATACAAAAACAAATTAATTGAAATTTATTGGTCTCTTGATCTAGCTCTTGGCATTACTCATCTTAAAGAAATAGTTTAGGTTTCATCAAAATATAAATAATATGTTTACTTAATTCTGGACCTGCTTGGTCGGATGGTGTAAGGCATCACCCTCGTAATAAACTAGACTGCCGGTGACTCAAAAGATTAAGGTTTGAATCCCAGTCAGATTTACTGAGGGTAATTTTTCATGAATGGTTTTCCACTCTTCTGCCACACTAATTGAAGCACACTTCCTTTAAATTCAAGCCTTCATAATCCCTAAAAAATGAACATAATTAGTTGATTCAACCTGAAAATCAAATAAGATGCAGTGATAAAGCAAATAATTTAATTTTTTTTGTTGACTCCTTGAACCCACCACATGCTTCTTTTTTCTTAATCTTCTAGCCTATCAATAAAATGGCCAAATATTATTTACCTAGTGCTTTTATATTGAGTTGAACATCATACAATAAAACTTTTATTTTCTATTTTGACACTTTTTACTCAATTCATTTAATTGAAATTAATATAATAAAACAAAGTTTAAACATGTGTGGAATATCAAATGTATCCCAAATAAAAAGCCCAACCAAGATTAATTTTGACCAAATTTAATATACCATCAAGTTTTGTTTAAACCATTTATCTGCCTATTGCATTTTAACTGTGTTTCTACTGCTTGTAATGCTCTAGATAGGTGTGCCCAATAGTTTAAAAGAATGTATTATCTTTCTACTCTAAAAGTGAATAGCTATAAATGGGTGACAAGGGGGCCCTAGCCCTTGTTATCACTGCAATATTTTTTTTTGTTATTTTTTTTATGAAAAAATAAAATGGTGTATTTGGAATTTGGCTGCAATTTGCTATTAACAACGTTGAATCAACAATATCAGAGTTAACAGAGGTAAAAATGATGGAATGTACATTTCCTCCCATAACCTCTTCAACAGCCTTTTCATTTTGTTTTGTTCAATAAACTTGTGAAAAATATAATGCTTTTCATTGGGTTCAGCTATAACTCCATTTTATTTTTTGTTGATATTTCAAAAACTTTTTTTGTTGCAAAAATGGCCTCTTGAAACTCATATAATAAGCTCAAAGAAACTCATACAATAAGCTCAGAATTATGTCTAGATGCTTTAAAATTTCTTCCCACAAGGTTAAATTCCTGGAATTTTCTCTCAAGGAGGGGAGGGGGTGCAGATGGAACTACAATCCCTAACTGCATGTATTTATCAGACCTTTTAATACAAATCTAAATTAAACCATACCATATGTCCTCTTTTTCCACGCACACTCCTATTTTTGAGACTCAAACTAAATGTTCGGTGGGACTTTTTCAAATTCAGAATGGTCTGTGAATCTAGGCAGCCAAGAAGAAAAAAACTGGATCATTGATTAAATAATATTTCAGATTATATTTGTCTTAAATTTTGTGAATTTAAAAAGAGACTGATAACATTGTTATTTAATTGGTATCTTAGGCTTCTCTTAGTGGGTACTAGAAACAGAGTTTTTACATTTTGTATAGTTTTTTCCCTTTTTGCAACACTTTACTGCTCTTAATTCTAGAGCGATTTTGTCAGATTATTTTATTGTAAGGAAGCTATAATGACGAGTTTTGTGTTAATGTCCTAATACTGGTACTATGTAAATAATTTAAACATACATAATATTATTGTGAAAAGAGTTCTATTTCATTTTAAGTTTTAAATAAACACATTTTATGTTCATTTAATTCACTATTTAGTTCCAAAATTTTAATACCTAATAAAGCATGGTATTCCTGTACTTTTAAAGAAAATAAATAATCTTTGCAATTTCCCCCCACCCCCTTATTTTTTTGCTCCCACAAATCTGGTAAACCTAACTTCTGTATTTTAATATAATAAATAAAATATTAGCACATGTTGACTTTCCAAGAGCGGATCCAGGGTCTGTTATCGAGGGAGGCGATAGTTTTTCATAAGGCTCCTTCAAGTATAAGTTTAATAATGTTAATTAATCAAGATTTTAATTTAAAATAATTTTAATACCAATATTATTGCTAGTTTATAAACATAATTATTTTAACACCGTGTCTTACTATTAGTTTGGGCTAAACACCAATAATTTTAATTAATGATAGTAATAAAAAGAGGATTTGTAAGATAAAACACAATTTTGACTAACATATTTGTAATTTTAATGCAAAAAATCATAACACAAAACAAGTCACTATCACAAAAAAATAATTAATATAAACATGGGCCTAAAATGTTTTATTAGCTATTAATAGTAAAATATGTATTTTAATACAAATAATTGGTTATCAGACTAAACTTACTGAAGAGTTTTAGTTTTAAGCCACTTGCTTTTTTGCACATTAGAGCTAACAAGGAGAGGCCACGACGTTCGGATCACGGATTATCTTTAAACTTTGTACACTTTTAGTAGTCCATTAGGACAACATAATGTGCAAGTAGTAAGGCGTACTACTTAGGCGTTTTCGAGAAAATCGCAAGAGAAGTTTTACGCGTCGAATATGTACCGGTGCGTTGCGACAGAGAGCACGATATGGTGGCGGTCGAGTGGTTAGCGTTCCAGCTCCGTAATCTCTAGATAGCTGGATCGAGTCCCACTCATATTTTTTTTTCAACACTGGTCATATTCTTTCCTATATATTACAATTCAAAGGTAATATATTATGACATATTGTAACTCATTGTATTATTGAATAAAGTTATTCACACCTTTATTTATCGATGTTTGACTTGGGCTTTCCAAGCCTGGCCCTCCCCTTATCCTTTCAAACCTGTGTCTGCAGGTCAAAGCGTCCAGGTGCAAAGCAGTTCCGGGTACCTTACCCGATTTCAGGTATGAGGGATTTCGCAAATCACGACAGGCATACATTTTCAGAAAAACTTTATGCGTTTGGTCGTTTACTTGTCGATAATTATAAATATAATATTTGTTGTAGTAATAAAAATGAGTAAACAGCCAAATAACATTGGAAATTCAATAAAAGTTCATGCAAATACACGTATTTTTTCATTATATTACCTTTTAATTGTAATATATATGAAAGAATATGACCAGTGTTGAAAAAAAAAAAGATGAGTGGGACTCGATCCAGCTTTCTAGAGATTACGGAGCTGGAACGCTAACCACTCGACTGCCACCATATCGTGCTCATTGTCGCAACGCATCAGTACATATTCGACGCGTAAAACTTCTCTTGCGATTTTCTCGAAAACGCCTAAGTAGTACGCCTTACTACTTGCACATTATGTTGTCCTAATGGACTACTAAAAGTGTACAAAGTTTAAAGATAATCCGTGATCCGAACGTCGTGGCCTCCCCTTGTAAGTTGAAAAAGATATTGGTTAGGTCATAAAGAAGATAAGGTGAAAGAGATGTTAGTCAACTGTTGGTAGAGATTGTCAAGGCCTTCAACCATTGCCCATCCTGAGAGAATAGTTTGAATTCTGGTGGTTTTAAAGTTTAAAGTTTCTTATTTTTCAAGTGCTGTGAAATCAAGTATTTTATGAGTTATTCAGAGTTGACTATAAGTGTGGTTCCAGGTGTGCTAATAACTTCACTCGGGTAAAGTTCTTACAAAATTATATGCTACCCTATTGTCCCTGCTTCAACAATCTTAACTAATATATATACTTTTTAAAATTCAATTTTTGATATTAACATTCAAATATTTAGTTTTTATTCTTTATATAATTATTTATTCATTTTCAAAGACAAATTGAAATAAATATATTGCCAAAATAAAGAAACCATTTAAAACATCTATGAGCTGTATCCTTTGTTAGTCAGATATGGATGGCTATTTTTAGGAAACAGATTGAGAAGTCAACGGTTAGGATAGATGTGTGCAAAGAAGTTAGTCAACAGGTGTAGCAAGAATAGTTGGGGCAATGTAGACTTATGAGTTGAAATTAGACAAGAAGAGATGTGCTTGGGGTTTCTGGCATTTTTATGGGACTATACTGAATATTGCTGCTGAGGGAAATGGTCTTATGGGGAAAAGCTTTATATTCGATGTCTCTTGGTTAACTGTTGCCAAATCTCCTCTCTTTAAGTTATGCCTGAAGGTGGTGTGGTGCGGTAAGGAGATATTGGCGACATCATCAAACCAGCGTCGCAAAATCCGTTGCTTAGTTGGAAGAATGACCACACGACAACACACAAGAGAATAACAATGTGGTTCCCCTAAAGTAAGTATGCAGTTACCTCAAGGATGATATTTACTGTATCTTGGTTGATTGGTACAAAGGTTGGGAAACAGTGTAATGCTAGACTAGTTGTGGGTGCTGTAGAATAGTAGGAAGATGTATAGAGAAAAGAAAGTTTCCAGAAGGGATGTGTACCTTGAGCGTTGGCTGGATGTCTTCTGATGTGACCATTGGATGTTGTTGCCCACTCTTCCCGCTCCCACGAAGCTTCGGTATCACCACGTGGTGAATTTTCTACGATAGTAAAAGTTCTAATGAGTGAGCAACAGTACGTAGCCCTGTTGAATCTTACTATACTGGTGAGTGCTAACCTAGCTGCCGGTGCGCAAGGGGTGGGGGAAATTACAAGCTGGGAAAGTCCCTGTATCCTGTTCGGTCGTGTGTGAGGGCCTACTCTTCTGCTCCCTCCACGTGTGTAACTAAGCTAATTGACAACTAGAGTCCATTGGTCATAGAAGTAGTGGCAATTAACGGTTAGCAGAAAAAGTAAAAAGTGTTAAAAGAAAAAATATACCGATAATTAAAAACAAATTGTTTTGTTGTGAAAATTTTGACTACCAAAAGTGAACACAGATCAATATTTAGTCTTGCAAATTATACATTATGGTTCGGCGAATGGATACATGAGAGTAGATTTGGTAACTTTTGATAGCTGTCAATTACAACCACTTCTATGGCGAATGGACTATAGATAGTTTCGTGTCAGGTTGAAGCCTATACACTTATGGTGCATGAGCGTCAGAAATAGTTGGGATTCGAGAAGGGTAGGGCAACTTGAGCAGACTGAATAAGGGATGCCAGAATCTTCTCTTTGAGCAGTGGCGTTTATTCAATGGAAGCAACGCTTCCCTAAAATTAAAAAGGGAATAAAGAAAATAAGAAGAAAACAATGTTAAAACCAATTATTATAATTAGAAACCTCTCGCACAATAATACCGTACTGCTAATAATGTTTGAGATGGCAGCTCTTCCTTCTAGCGTAAGCTATTCTTTCTCACTCAAGACTAACCGGCCAGGCAGCTGGTCTCGCTCTTTATTCTGACATTCGTTTGTTTCCTGCTTTGTCCGGCCTTCATCGGTGAAAGGGAAGCAGCGTTTCCCTAGGCGAGTATTGGCTCAATTTACTTTCGTGATTTATTTATAATCATACCTAAAATACTGTTAAAATCTTATTCTCAGGTTTTTTTAGCAATATTTATTGTTTCTAGATATAATTATGGGCATTATATTTCAAAATAATGTATTTATCACCAATTTACAGTAAGTTTAGTTTTTTTACAAGAATATTGACGCTTAATTGATCCTCCAAGGGAAGTGGTTTGTTTCTTTGCGTACAGTAGTAGAATGACGAGTGCGTCAACAAGTACAGCAGTGGAAGAGGAGGGTTGCTGTGTCAAAAATCATAAGTAATATTTTGAAGCATAGTTTTTCATCCTGGTCTCTTGAGTCTTGATAAAAAAAATTGAAACAGGCAGACCCACTCCATTTTTAGGTGCAACAACAAAAGAAACTTTGACATTTCTATACTCAATTTTATGAAAGTGTTTATTAATTATTTGGGTGTTGGGTTGGTGGAAAATTATATAGTTGACCTTGCCATTTACTAACGATAATGGCATGTAGAATATATATGGATTCCGTGATATCAATAATATTTGCAAAGCTATTAAAAGGCATGCCAAAGGTCAAACTTATTTGCAGGTCACAACCCAAGACAAAAAACCCTGCAATAGTAAATTCACCATTATTATTATTTGAATTCAAGTTCAAATTATTATTTTAATATTTATATAATGTAATGAATGAGTAATATCGCCAATGATTTTGTTTTATTCCATTCACATTTTGTGTCGCCCCCTTCCTTTATTCCCTATAATACTTTAAACTCTACAAAAAACAAAATAAGGAAGGACCAGTGTGAGCTTCTAATTAAACTAGGGTCCATCAGATCATCTTTATTGTAACCTCACTGCTTCCTTTTGCCCAGATTTGGATTTACTCATAGTTCCGGCAGCATGATACTTTTTAGTTTTAGCACCGCATCTTACTACCCGTTCGGGTAATACTAATATATTCTAATTACTCTAATGTGTTGGGGATTATGAAGGTTTAATTGAGGTGAAGTATACCCAAAATGGCGTGGAGGGAGGGTGGAAAACCATTTAGGGAAAACCACCCTTTGCACACCTAAGCGGGCTCGAACCCTGATCTCTCACTCATCGGCTGTACTTAGTCTATTGCGATAGTGGTGCTTAACACCTGGTGTTCTCAAGCTAACGCTAGCCACGTTTCATAAAGTGCCTGTTGAGCGGATGGTCTGAGGAACGTTTCCTATTTGGAGCCGGAGGGGGTAATTGTGTTGGCTGCACACCTTACATCTATTCATGTTTAATTATGGTTATAAGCTCTGTGTGTGTATATTTATGCACAGGCCGATATTTATAGGAAATATTAGGGGTGTGCGAAGCCAGTTTTTTCAGTTCGAAGCGAAGTCGAAGCGAATATTTGAGAATATTCTCGAAGTCGAATCGAAGGTCGAATAAAATTTAAACAACTAATAATAGCTCTGAAAACAAATTATTTTTCAAAAAAAAACTTGGGTATTTTTAGCCTTAATATATTTATATTTAGTTCAAATGCTATTAAATTGATACATTTTATCTAACTTTAATAAAACATTATAATTAAGCCTAATTATGTAATAATACACAATAAGACATTTACCCTTTAAAAAAATATGTAGACCTACTAAAAAAACATTTACTTGGGCACGTAAATAAACAATTATAATTTACTAAACAATATAGGTATAGACTATATTAGGTTAAATCATATGCTAAGAAAATATTTACACAGGTCAGTGACATGCAATGATATTATCCTACATTTGATTTGCAATTAAACTTCTAAAAATATTCACTTCAGGGCAGGTTATGTTATAACTTATTTTTTTAAAAAGAACGCATATTAGGATAAATTATATCAAAATCAAACCGCTTTTATAAGTTAAAATAAAAACAAACATTATAAGAAAATATTTACACAGGCAGTTAGTTAGAAGTGTCACTTTTTCTTCAAGTTATTTTGAAGGAATGTTAATTCCTCAACATGAATAGGAGTCAACGATTCTCGTCTGGCAGTTACAATGTTTCCTGAACTAGAAAAGACCCTTTCACTACACACACTTGTAGCAGGTATTCCCAGGTATTTGAGGGCTACCTTGGAGACATTAGGGTATTTTCGACAACCCTCTTCCCTCCACCAGATATAGGGGTTTGTTGATCTAGGCACTCGTGGTTCATTTAGGTATTCCTTCACTTCACTATTGTTGTCTATTGCCGGTTGGGTGGTATTTGGTATGGAATCAAAACTTGACCATAGTCCAGAACTAGAAGAGGAGCACGAGGGTTGTTCGTCTCTTACGTTAGGCTCTAAAGATGACTTGTCACTCAACTTCTTAACTTCAATTGCTAGCGTGTTTACTGCCACCATATCATCAATCAAGACACCTCTAAATCTTGGGTCGCATAGCATGGATGGGCAGAAAATAGGATCTGAATCGTAGAAACTAAAGCGAGATTTCAAAGCCTTATCTAAACTTCTTGCGAACATTACACCATCCTTCTTGCTGGTGATAAAAACATTTAGATGGGATTTGAGGCAATGAAGGATGGGTATAACCATTGAAGAGGTTGGATAACTGTCCCCACTGATCTCCTTGGTGGCGTCAGCTAGTGGCCCAAGAACCTCTACAATGCCTGCCGCTTGCTTCCATTCAACTGCGGTCAGGACCTCGATGTTATTTTCTGAATTGGCAAGTTCAGCTCCAACAGCTTTCCTAACAGCATGTAGTCGAGAAAGCATGTTATACTCGCTGGACCACCTTGTATCCACAAACTGAATCAACTCGAGTACTGGTAGTCCCATCTCTTCCATTACAGAATGTAATCTTTTTCTTGCGGATGGACTACGACTATAATGACCCACAATTGCTTTTGCTTTTGTCAAAAGCGTACAAACCCCAGGACATTCTGCTTTGGCATCATGGATAGCTAATTGTAGGGAATGGGCAAAACATGGAATAGAAATAAACAGGGAATTAACTGCAGAACGAAAATTTGGAGCATTATCGCTGACACAATATATTGGAAGTGTATCTTCATTTAAAGCAATGCCCCATTCACATATAGCCTCTTGCAGTGTAGCTCTGATGTTCACAGCTGTGTGTGATTCATTAAGTAGTACAGTGTTCATTGTAAATGACTTGTACTCAAAGTTTGGTTTTAAATAATGACACGTCAGACTTATGTAACTGTCATGTGCACGTGATGTCCATCCATCTGAGGTAAGCGACAAAGCAAAAAGTTAGGGTAAATCATTAATAAGTTGACATTTTAAATCTTGTTTTGTCTCATCATATAGTGCTGGCACATAGTTTCGTGAAAATGTAGTGCGGCAAGGAACTTTGTAGTTTGGCACTACATGTTTCATTAAGTTGATGAAGCCTTCTTCCTCCACAAACTCGTATGGCAAGAGACTCATTGCCAACATTTTTGCAATCTGCTTTGTAATTTTGTGTGCTACTGGGTTGGTAGGCTGCATGATCAAACCTTTCTGAAAGGCACCTTGAATTGTTGACTGAACTAGTGTGTCTTTTTTAGGAGCTGTGGTAGAATCAATTTTATTGCCTTTTGCTCTTTTAAATTCATTGAAATGAGATGGATGCGTCTCTAGATGGTTTGAAAGTGTTTTTGTTGTGCCTGCAATAGAGGATTTTAAAAATTAAAAATCTGAAATCAAGAATCTAAGTTATATTTTAATCCAATAGTAAAAATATTAGGGTTGAATGCATTAAAATGATTATTTAGTCCTAGCATTGAAGCAAATTTAAACTTGAGAAATTAAAGAAGTAATTTGTAAAATCCAATATTACTGTTCAATCTAACACATTAAAATAAAATGTAAATAAACTGCAACACATGCGCTAAATAAGTTATCGTAGTTATTTTTATTTAAATTTAAAAAAAAAGGTAAATCTTTTGGTATTACGAGAAAAATATACATTGTTTTAAAAAGGAACACGTCTTTTATAGCAATTAAGTCACCTGTTGGCGTCTTGTATTTTTTCAGGCATATATTACACTGGGCAGTTTTCTTATCAGAAGCTCTCGTGAAAAATCCCCATATTTCACTTTTATTTTTCTTTGTTTCGGACATTTTCGTAGGCCTAGCCAAAACTATTAAGAAGTTAATAAAAAACAAAGTATAGCAGCAGAGAATTAAACATGAATTATGAAACTGTTTAGTAAATACGTTTTTTGTCAATATAGTTTCAAAGTCAAATGTAACCAACATAAAGTCATCGAATTTTCCATTCAAGTTTTTAGGTTAATATAAATAAATTATTTAATATTTAATTTAAAAAAGTATAATTTAAAATTGAAACAAAATTTATTCAGTAAAGGGTAAATATGTTTACTTTTATTCTGTCTCAAAATTATTTTTTCGACTTTTTATCAAGTTTTTAATTTATCTCTCGGCGCATGCGTCGTAACATTTTCTGTCGAGTTGAGCAAATACACGTGAAGTTCATTTCATTTCAGATTATTGAAAAAAATTATGCAAAATTCAAAACAAAAATATGATTTTAAAATTATATATTGTTTAAAAATATATATATATATTATTTTTAATCTTTATCACGTGAATTTAGGACATGTGGGGGTGAAGATAGCTGAACGTATTTAATTTGTGAATCAAGCAGGCCGTGTGGCATTGAATATAATCGATTATTGAACTTGTTTAACTATCGATAGTTATTCAATATTTCATCAAAACACACTATTTAAAATTTACAAGTTATTTACCAAGCGAGAATAAGAAAAAAATACTTACCGAAACATTATTTTTTTTAACAAAAATAGTGTGTTCAGCATTTATTAAAAGTGGTCACTAATCTCAGAAGAAATATTGAGGGAAAATAATTATGTCAAGAGTCACAATCAACTAGTCGTTTTATAACCATGTCCTTTTGTGTCAATACATAGATATTCAAAAATATCGAACTAATCGATATTTAACCTATAAATCGACAGGGCCCAACTTTGAACTTTCGAAAGGTAAACAAATGAAAATAATTTGTATTAGAAGCTTGCGCCCTATATATATTAATAATCATTCTATAATTCAAAGTTTGTATTTGAATTAAATTGTGAATTGTGTGTAGTAAACATGAATATAATTTATTAGAATAACAGCTCAGAATGGTAAAAATTGAAAATACTTATATTTTTTTACCGAAGCTTCGAATTTTTCGAAGTAAATTTTGTTTGCCGAAGTCGAAGTCGAAGCTAATTAATATTCGCTTCGACTTCGAAATTTTCGAAGCTTCGCACACCCCTAGGAAATATGAATGTACACAAATTATATATATATATATAAATGTAGGTTATGTCTCTTTTTTGATCCGGCCTACCCAGCACTTTCAATATCCTAATCTGGCCCTCCGCTCAATAAGTTTGGGGACGCCTGCCTTAGACCATGCTGCCACCGAAGCGTGTAGGTAATTATTTAATTTATTTACTGTAATTTTAAATACACTTAATTCACTTTTAAATCTTGTTGAAATATCTAACAAACAGATCAATTGTGATAAAATTGCATAAAATGTATATTTCAAATATTGGAAATTAAATGTACAGAGTTAAACTTTAAATGGTCTGTGAATGGAACAAATGGCAACAACCCTGGAAGCTTACCGTAGAAGGGTTGTATTACGTGAGGAAAACGTTCTTCCGATAAATAGATAGTGGCACAAGTTTTCTTACAATTGAACTAGAATCTGATTTAGTGTGTTCAAGTGTCGTCCAGCGCTGTTTCTTCTCCTGCGCTTAAGGCGGCCGCCTCGGTCAGCGAGAAAGTATCAATCGCTGTCAGGCCACACGACTTAAAATACTATGGTCTGTGTCGTTTTCTGAAACATCTTATCTATTCCATCTAAGCTTCTTCCTTCACCAACAACCTCCCTTTGTCATATTAATAAGAAAGAGGGGAAAGAAAACTACAAAACTTTTTATCCCAAGGTCACAGACAAATAATATACTCATACACTCAACCTCCAGGTTAAAATGGCTGCGCTTCTTTTGGCAGCTTTAATCCTTCAACACTAAGACCGCTGCGGTTAGTCCTATCATCACCCAGCACTGACAATAGCGAAGCCCAGTGTTGAAGTACTCAAGCTGGCAAAAGGAGCGCAGCGAAACCCCCGTAAGTTTGAGAGTCTTCTTACTTGTCTGTGCCCAAGGTAAAGAAGAAAACGCGGTGCTAGTTACCAAATATTTTTTAATTTTTTGTTGTGAGCCTATAAGAAAATTACTGTATTTGTTAGAGAAAGGCTAAATATAGAGCCCTTTTTCATTAAGCCTAGTCTCATAGCACTGAAAATATGCTTTAGAAGTCGTTGAAAATGAGCTTATGCTACGTTTTACGCATTTTTTCTATTAATAAAACTCAAAACGATAGGCTTGTTAAGGATAAAGAGCTCTGTTAAATATTTTGACTTTATTTTGGCTTGAACCATATTTTGAAATAACTTATCGTATAATTTAATATGGTGCTAGATCTGAACGTCTGCGAGGCAGTTTTTAGGTAGGCGAGGTGGCCCCCTTAAGGTGGGGATGTAGGAAACGCATTTTCTTGTAATACTATATTTGATAGTCTTATACGCTTTTATTTACGATATAAGTAAAACTTATTTTAGATATATTAATTACAATTTAGTCTTGTGAAGATGATGCATAACCTATGCCGGGAGCACGTTCACCTAATGTAAATAAACTAGTGTGTGATCAGGATCCACATAACATAATGTGACGACTAGAGCAAAACACATACAGTGGATTTGGACTGTTTGAAATAAAATTGCTCACTAACATGAAACCTAAGCATTTAGGGCTTTTTAGGCTTCAAGTATATGCAATAATGGGGGTGCGAAGTCCCCTTTTTCAATTCCAAGCGAACTCGAATCGAATATATGAAATATTCTCGAAGCCGAATCGAAGTTAGAATTTTTTTTGTTGGTTTTTTATACTAGAAAAATATATTTTATTGTTGTTTATTAAAATTTTGTATTTAGATTACTTAGAAAATGTTTTATTGTACTTATTGTTACTAATATTTCATTTTAAATATAATAAATCACTTGTTATTACAACTTACAATTCAATTACTTAGGATTTTTTCCAAATAAATATTGTTTTATATTATATTTAATGGCAATAATTGACCATAAATCGAGTATTTTAGCTGTCAATATTTTATTGATGAAGCTTCGAAGCAGGAATTATTTTCGAAGCGAAGTCGAAGCTAACATTTGTTTCGAAGTTTCGAAGCCGATTCGAAGCTTGCACACCCCTAATATGCAATATAAGTTTATTGGATGTACAACATAAATTGTAACAAGGGGCTACAACGGTTTAAGCACGTATGAAAGAACAAGGCTGAGCAAAACAGAAGGTAAAGATGAGTAGAAGGTGCGTTAAGTCACAACAAAGTAGAACTATATGTAGAGAGGAAATCAACTCGCCTTCTACTCCACTCCACCTTTTTTTCACTCAACCTCGTTCTTGCATACGAGCCTTAGCGCTCGCGATACGTTAACAGACTATACCGAAGAAGTCGTCTGCATAACATAAAAAAAAAGGTACTAGATCGCGCTGATGATGTTGCTCGCAATATGATTGGCTAGCTAGAACACGTGGTACCCTTGTTTTAATGTTCACGTAACTTGAAAATGATCTTCTGGACAACTTTTAAATGAAGTGAACGTTAAGTTAATTGCATTGCGATGGTTTCCATTTAAGAAAAAACACGAGGAGAACGTTTACTTTACGTCATGTCACGTGAGCATTAAGTGATCGTTAAGTTGATTGTGAGCTCGGCATTACGCAAGTAATATAGATCGAACCAGGCGTCACATCTTAGTGTGGTTTTTCTATATATTTTCCATTAGAAGACACTGGAATTGAGATTAGTGAAACCATTTACTACATTTTAAAATTACGTTAAAATTGAAACATATTCATTCTAGAATAAAAAAACTATTTCACTGATCCAAATTTCGCTGCTGTGAAGTTAAGAATGCAGAAAATCACACTTTAATGCGACTTATGGTTCTAGCATAATCTTATAACTATTATTCCGGTTGATTGGTCGGCTCTTAAATTGCACTTCATTGCTATACCTAGACTACCTGATTAACAAAACTTAGCGGCTAGCGCGGACTGTTAACTATGATACAATTTAACAGGCTTCATACACGGACTATTCCATCATGAAAGCATTATTGGTTAATTCAATCTACCCAACAAACAAGTCAGAATGAACTTAAGTGGTTCATAAGATATTAAGTATTATTCACAATTACTTTGTCCTATAGTAATTATAAATGCACAGCAATGATCCATAGTGTTTTGATATAAGAATATATTTATTTCACTACTTTTGTACCTCGCCTAAAGCTACCTGTCTGGCCTATCTGCAAATTTCTAAAATAAAATCATACTTACAAATCACATATGCATATAATTATAGTTAACACTTAAAACTATTTACTATTATTAAATCACTAAGCAAACAAAAACTGGAAATATGAATAACACTTTGTGTCAATGAAAATATTATAATAATACTTGAATTTAAATATAAACACACAACAGATAAGCTCATTATAGACATCGAGAGAAATAAAGAAGACCCTACATAATTTCAAAATTAGATAAAAATAAACAAAATACTCAGTTACCCACTTTGGTGGCCTCAAGGTCTAACGCGCTACTCTCTCAGACTGGACTGCCGATGACGGGGAGATCGAGGTTAGAATATCAGTCAGCTGCACTTAAAAGGTTTTTCCAAAATGGTTTTCCACGCAAATGTTGGCACAATTAGTCTAAATATAACCTTCCTAATCCCTAACACATTAGCGTAATTAGTACATAAACATATAACCCGAACGGATAGTTAAATGTAATGCTAAAAAATAATATATCTCAGCTAACGTAATATCTAATGCGCATCTACATGTTGAAAGCGAAAAGTTTTAAGCCCGTTAGCTATTATTTTAATATTTCAGAAATTTATTGGATGTGTTTATATTGGATGCTTAGGATATAAATTTAATATAAATGGTTACAAACATGTTTTGCTTAGCAAAGTCAATTGCGCTGCACGGAGCCGTTTACACAATACATGCTTAGACGTGAACCATATGAAGTTTAAAAGATTTTAAAAAATGTTATAAAAGTATAACATCATTTAGATGATATTTTAAAGGTAAGAAAGTGAAATATTAAAATGGTCAAACAAATTAAAATAGGCTCTTAGGCTGATTTTTATACTGTAAAATTATTATGCTGGAAATTGATACCTGTGATGGGTGATCTACACATGATGTTATTAATGTTAAGTATATCTGGAAAGTCATCTTGACTTGCTAAAGCGTTTATAATGTAATAATTAAAATAAAATATTTAAGAGAAATTATTTCTCTTACATATTTTATCTTTTTTAGTTCCCTTTATCTTTGAAGATATGTTGATAGCTCGCAACTAGTCTCGGTGCATTTGCACCCTCTTCAAGCTATAGAGAAAAAAAATACAATAGGGTCTATCCTACCTAAATAGGCTGGTTGGCTAAATTGAGTGGTCGAGTATTACTTTTATATGCAACACAAGTAAAAATAATCACGTTAAAAGCTAATTGACAGGAGAAAAATACTGATAAGTTTATATGTGGAAAAATTATATAAAATATGAAGACCATATTAGGAAATTCTATGAAGGATTACCTGTTTATTTTGGACGTAACTAGACTGCATCATTTTCAGAAACTGCAAATGTAATCTCTACATGGATGAAGACTAGTAAGAACTGCTCAAAGTTTACGTTCTCTCGTAGCGTATATGGGTATATCTTAGACCTTGATTGGTATGCTACATAAGCATCTCAAAAACGGAAGATTGGTGAGAATGACGTCATAGCTTGTTAACACGTTTGGCCCTCCCTTACATGCGCTGTGACGGAACATTCATTTCCTTTTTGGGCTGTTCCACCCTCGATTCTTCTAAAATTTTATGAAATGTGTGACTTGGTGACGTCAGAAGAGGTATTACGCTACGCGGAAGACTACACCGGCATGCCATTTTCCCTCTTCTGTGATCCCTTTCAGCCTTGCCATTGGTTCCTGTCTTGTCCATCGCTGAGATTACTTGTTTGTAGTTGCGGAGATGTACCTTGTGATTATTTAGTATATAATGGAGTACTGGTCAAATAAAAGGGACTCGTGGTACTATTATTATTATTGGAATTAGTTAAAAGTAAAGCAGGCGGCCCATTTATTTATTCTTGATCAAAATTTATTTTCGGTATTGAATGTTATTGATAAATCAATCTGAACTCATCTTTTGGACGTATTGCTAAATTTGGGTTATTATGGAATTTTTGTTATTCTTTACATATAGTCAATTTGTTATAATCTCTTTTTTTTAGTTAACTCACCTTAGTTACACTCCTAGCTTCTGGAAATAGATGCAATTATTGCGAATCTCATTATTTTATCATTATTCCATTTTGTTTGGGGTTTACATTTAATGTAACTGTATTTAACGTAAAGACAAAGGAGTGGAGTTATACAATATTTGGTAATGTCCTTAGTCAATAAGAGATCAACTCCACAATAATAGGCTGCTCTATCCCCAAAATCTCGATCTCTAAATTCCGTAGTCCACGAAGCTTTGTAGAAGTTGGATTCTTTTTAACTTTATAAGGATAGTTACAGAGAAACACGATGAATCTAATCTATTGTAATAGTATTCATTGTAGCCCCTTTTTCTCCTTCAGGACTAAAGCAGGCATACAAGTGTCAAAATAAAATAGCAGAGGTAAGATGAATTAAGAGTGAGCCGAAAGGACGTCCAAAAAGAGTATATATTATGAAATAATATATACAATCATGATATCACCAACCCACTCAGCAGAAGCGTAACTAGAAAATAAGATTATCTCCAGGAAGGTATGATACTTGGAAAGAATCTGAATAGAATTGAACACATTGCAAAATAACGGGATAAGAATAGCTTTATTTAATCAATAACAAATAGATATACAGTGGAGCGTCGTTAATCCGGATTGATCGGGACCGGGACCCATCCGGATTACTGAATTGTCCGGATTTTCAAATGTGCTTTCAATAACTGTATACATACGTAATGTATTGACTAGAGGATACATGACGCTCGGGAGTCTACTGTATTGCAAAATAGAGGCTGAAGGGTTCGAAAAATACAGTACACAAAATATTTTGATAAAGTATATTGAACAAGAACATGTACATTATGTAAATTAGATTAGTAACTCTACAATACTTGTTAGAAAAAAAAAAGAATCTACAGTAATTAGTGGAAACTTACTGGGTAAGGACTCTTAATTGTTTTTTGTACAAGACTTGACCTGCTCTCACCGCCGATCCGGATTTGCGACGCTCCGGATTTTTGACGTCCGGATTTCCGACGCTCTACTGTATGTATATATTTTAGCTAAACATTTTAGACCTGTTTCATCCGACATAATTAAGACTCTCGATAATTTCAAAAGGTTTCATAACAAACAATAGCTTACTCGTCCAGAGGACTCACAATAATAAACCTTTTTCCTACACTTGAATAAAATCAAGGCGATGAAAATTCAATAGTCAGATGGAATCTTGCTATAAGACATCATCAATATTGGACGTAATATAGCCAACGTTCCCCATTTTAAATGGCTTCAAACTACAACAATATAAATAATACCAAGCAAAATAAAATTTAAGTAGTAAATGTATGTATTTCAATTTCCCCCGTCAAACGGACATCATAGTATTACATAATAGAAATAGAATTAAAGGGAATACATTTAATTTAAATATAATAGATGTCCCGCATATCTAAACGATTATATTAACCTAATATGTAAATAGAATACGTTAAATATTTCCCATGTTTAAAAGACGTCGTAATATCAACAATTGAATAAAAAATAAACATAGTAACAAGTTAATAGGTTTTAAATTTAATGTCTTACATAATTCTCAAACCTACAAGACTTAATAATATCCACGAGTGGAACCAGTAAAAGATTTTACATTTGAATGTCTTAAATATTTCTCAAACCTACAAGACTCCATAATACCAATGATTTGAACAAGTTAATAGGTTTTAAATTTAAAATGTCTTAAATATCTGTCAAACCTACAAGCCTTCATAATATCAATGATTCGAACAAGTAAAAGATTTTACATTTAAATGTCTTAAATGTTCGTCAAACCTCCATGACCTCATTATATCAACGATATGAACAAGTTAGGATTTTACATTTAAATGTCCTAGACTTTCCCAAACTAGATGATAGAATTTAATCTTTAAAAAAAAATTATGTATCAAAAGTTGTTTTTTTTAAGTTAAATCCATGATTGCGTATAACCCGAACGGGTAGTAAGACACGGTGATAATAATAATAATAATAATAATAATAATAATAATAATAATAATAATAATAATAAAATCCATGATAAATAGCCAAAAAGGAATTTTGAATTATAATGTCCAAACAAATACTTTTATAGCTTACATTTTACGTTTGACACCTAGATGCGTCTCGGATGGTTATCCCGCCAAGAGTGACTTGATCACCAATCTACCGGCAGTATTTATTAGCTAATCTGTGGCTAAAAAAAGGGTGGTGGTGGTAGGGGTCACACATAAGAGACGGAAAGACAACAAAACAAGAGAGGAGGGGTAATAGAGTACGGGAAATATGTGACGAGCCACACCTCGACGATTCCAGAATAGTTATTTCTACGGCGCGTGCAACATTTTAGCGCTACAGACGTCACACATCCTTCTTCCCGGCATCCTTTGTAAATATCCGAAGTTGATGTGCCTCTTGCCTTCGTGCCTCCAGTTTATTCAACAAGTGCGTGATGGTCAGGCGTTGCAGAGAGAGAGAGAGAGAGCTCGTGACGTACACAGAAGAAAATGGGGCATCGGTAAGCTTTCAATATCACTTCAGTAGTTGTGGTGGGATATGACTTGAATCACTATAGTGTCTAGTGTTATTTTCTTGTTTTAGAACGTTGTAGCTTTTATAAACGCTACATCATAACATAAAACAACATAAAATCGGTATTCCAGCTCCATTGGATGATTATTTTTACTAACATAGTAAGCTAAATCAAAGGGGGTCATGTTGTGTCTTTGGCTTGATTTTTTTAAAGCACCGCGTCTTACTACCCGTTCGGGCTATACGCCTATGTACCAATTACGCTAATGGTTTTAGGGATGAGAGAGGCTATATATAGGAAGTGTACTCGCATTTACGTGAAGGGAGAGTAGAAAACCATTTTGGAAAACCACCCTCAGTACATCCAACCGAGATTCGAAACTTGGAGCTACCCATCATCGGCAGTCCAGTCTAACACGAGGGTAGCACGTTAGACTACGCGGCCACCGAAGCGGATTTTGGCTTGATTCCTCCGATTTGTAAATACATTTATAAAATCCCTAACTAATTCTGAGAGGCAAGGGGAACCAACACATTACAATCCCAAGAGCCTGCGGCAAACTCGTATTAACTTAAGTAATATGATGTAACTTTCTGAAGCAATTAATTCCGGACGTAAAAAGGTCTCCCATTCGGATGTCCTGGTGGAGGCTGTTTTAGGTGGTCCACCATACTTAGGAACAAAAAGGATTGAAACTTTGAAGGTGATAACACTCAAAAAGTGTAGAAAACTGGAGAATTTGAAGGTTGAAATGAAGAGAATAAAGATCGACCTATTAATAAAAGCTAAATGCGATAGCCAGACATCGAAGATTTTTAAGTGAAGATCTTAGCGCCATTCACACAGTATAAATAAATTGAAATTCAGGTGTAAGAATTATTCTTAATAGAGAGTGTGGAAAAGCTTTTCATAACAAGAAGACATTGCTAACCTTGACTAGCATACATTTGGAAATCAGGAAAGGGTTCCTAAAGGCATATGTATGGAGCGTTGCGCTTTACATAAGTGAAACATGGACCATTGGTGTAACTGAGGGGAAACAACTAGAATAATTTAAAATATGGTGCTAGAGAAGAATGTTTAAAATATCATGGATGGAGATGGTATCAAATAGAGAAGTGATAAGAAAAACCAATGAAGAAAGGAAACTTTGGAAAGGTACATAGCAAAGAAAAATTAAGATGGTAGGCCATGAACCGAGACATGATAGTTTGTTGAAGATAATTATAGAAGGAGATGTGGAAGGAAGAATTTCAAGAGGGAGACCAAGACTGGAGTATGATTCAGGTTGCGGACGATGTTGCAAAAGAAGGTACAAAGAAGTACACAATTTGGCTCAGAATAGGCAAAAGTGAAGAACTGCACCAAACCAATCCCAAGATTTATGATAATCACAATAATTTATTAAAAAGGATTAAATGTTTTGGGTCCTTGGATCTTTTTAGATTGATCACTAAGATCCCATGAAAATTCTAGTGCCACTGGAACCAATCATTTTTAAGATGGCATCAACCAAAGTGTCTGCTTTAACAGAAACTATTTTTTACAATGAGATGGGGATAGTTACAGTGTGATTTGTATATGATTAAAATATGCAAGTTTTATTTTAGATAGTCATTAAGCGTACATTGAAAGGTAGATAGCTCACCACTTTGATGTAGCGTTAAAATACGACCATAGTGTAGAGATCATTTAAGCTAAGCCCTTTTAGGATAAATGGAATTTACATATGAGGTACTAGAATGCTTAAAACATATTATTCAAAAGAGATTTAATTTAGTATGGGTATTTATTTTACAGATTTATGATGTTTTTGCCTTTCTTTTATTTCTCATGATAAACGAATGGTGTGTTAAGATTAGTTTTCATCAAATAAGCAATTTACTCATTTTTAATGATAATGTTTTTTAATTTTTACTTATGCAAAGATTTTGGCAGATAGCAATACCTATGACATACCGCGCGCTTTCTTTCTCGTTTCTTAATTGAATGAAGTCGCTATAAAAGTTTTGATTGCATACAAGATTTTCCTGTAGATCTATTTAAAATATAAACTTTTTGGATCTCTTTTCAAGTAGAAAATAATCTGGGAAAGAGAGGAGAAGCTAATGCAATCATATAATTGGTGATAAATAAATTATTATTATTAGCACCGCGTCTTACTACCCGTTCGGGTTATACGCACTTACGCTAATGTGTAATGGTAGGGTGATTGTGAGATGAAATGGAGGACCTACAGTTTAACGTGGAATCCGAACCACGGTGGAGGCCTGGCATTCCTCACATTCACAAGCTGTGATTAATACACATCTTGTCAGAGGTGAAGGAAGGGTTTGGCAATCAGATAAATCTGTGCCGGTACCGAGGATTGAACCCCGGACCCTCAGCACAGAAGTCTGACACCTTACCCCTAGACCACCAGGTCACCGTGATAAATAAAGATCAAATTAAAGTGTATGGAAGGAAGTGAAGGGTAATATTAAAAACTTATCACTGCATGAGCAGTATAATATTTGTATATACCTTTTACCATAATCTGATAATTTCAATATTGGATTTACCCAATGCCAATCCAAATAAATGTTACAGTTCAAAGTTTGCCCGCATCTGGTTTATAATACTGATATTTTACCTAATGTGAAAGGGATGCTGTGGAGTTTGTTATATTTGTTTCTGTTGACAGCCAATATATTCTTTTCCACTATTTAGGCTGAAAAACTACTTCGTAATTATTCTGTAATCGAGGGTGTGCCCAAGGAGGCAGGGGGTGAAGGTGTTGTAACCTTCCCAGACCCATGCGGATATGTTGGAACGACATTCATTGGGGTTTTTCAGTTCTCAAACTTATGTACTCGGCAAGTTATGCATACTTGAATTAAATGCAGAACTCAATTAAGGGCTTATGTGATGTGATATATATATATATATATATGCATCGATTGAATAGACTAATATGTACGAACATTGTAAATATACCACTAACTACCCGACCCTTTCCTAGTAACGATCCCTACGCACATGCACACCCCGATTGTAATGCAGGCTAACTCGTTACAAAATCCAGTAATAATTGAAATAATTCCTCCTATAAAGATTTAACTTGGCAGTCTCATACATACAGATACATACCCCCTAAAACAACATAAAAATGCTCGTGATATTGATTGGTATAACAAAATTAACTAATCCTGAATAGTTCGGATTCAGAAGAATGTTCATCTCTGCAACTGGACGAGCATTTAATTTCGATATGGGAAAAAATTAATTTTTACTAAACGCGTGAATTATCTGCCTCTTTTCGAAATTTATTCGGAAAATTAATTAAAATTCGGATAATGTGGTGAAATATTTGTTTGTATAGGAGGCCTTTAGCACCACGTCTCACTACCCATTCGGGTTAAATGCTTATGTACTAATTACTAATAGGCTAGGGATGAGGAAGGTTGAATTTAGGGGGGAGCTGAATTGTATCCCCTCGGAAAGGTATCCTTTCCGACAGTTTTGTAATAAACTGCTTTTGTGAAAAACTGGAATTGTACCCACCTGAATTATACCCCCAAAAACTGGAATTGTATCCCCTCGGAAAGGTATCCTTTCCGACAGTTTTGTAATAAACTCCTTTTGTGAAAAACTGGAATTGTATCCCCAAATGGCTGACTTGAGGTTTAACAGAAGGAACGTTTAACGTAAAAGCTTTGTCACACTTCTGGTAGAGGGCAGCAGAATGGAATCTTCTTCACTTACTACTTGTATACTAGAGTGCAGCCAAATCAGTATGTTAATTCAATCAAATTATTTAAATAAGTTTAAGTAATTATTTGAAATTCGTAGACTCCTATAAAGCTGCCAAGATTACATAGAATATTAAAAAGTATAGCGTTTTAGATTATTTCTGTGCTGCAGAAGTATTTTCTTAAACATGAAGTATTCATTCCCTTTAAAGATTGCAGTGCATACTAGAACATTAATTTGTAACCTTATTTAACTTGTAAGATTTTTTTTCAGGTCAATATATTTTAGAGCATGTATCGATTTCTATAATTTTAAAGAAACAAATCTTTTATTTTATTTGCCACCAGACTTTAACCACTATGTTAAAAAATGAATATTGAAAATCTAGCTTTAATTTATTCAATTATAGTGAGAAATGAGACATTTTGATGAATTCTGGCAAGAATTTTATTAATGTGAATTGGCAGCACTGCTTATCTCACTTCCTATGCTCAGTGAGTTCTAGTGATGGGAAGAATCGAGTAACAGTAGTCGACTACACCTTTTGTGTATCGTAATCGGTTGAACTCGATTCTTCCAGAAATACTCAAGTAAAAGTAGTTGGGCCCTGTTCTTCTTTTAGTTGCTCCTTTTCTTTATCTTCAGATATAATACACAATATTGATTGGTATGTTTAACGTGTTATATTAATACAAAATCTTTTTTCCCATATAGTTCATTTTTCAGTCATACTCTTATCAGCGCAAGATTTAGAACAACATTCAATCCCCATCCGACATTTTATCAATAATACATCTCTGACCATATCGGGAATGGAACTCAGGACACCTAGCCTGGTTGCCACACACACTACTAACTGTGGTAGTGTTGAATTTATACTAGGTGACTCGTTAAAGATTCGAGCCCCAACCTGATTACTAACGGTGACAGTATAACGAGTGTAATAGTCCTTAGACCGATCGACCCCCTAGTGGGGGTAACAGATTTCTTCATTCGGAAGTAAATAAATGGTATGATAGTGTATTTATTGTGGCTGCGCATAAAATAAACTTTGAAAATTTAATATTGCCTCGGCAATTGCAGCACAACCCAGTCTATTGAACTATACGAACGAAGAATATATTATTAATTTTGATGTGAATGATAAGAGCTGACATAACTCTTCAGTGTTCAACGTCACAACTGTCTAAGTGTGACACGCTCTTCAAGACCGGGTATGGTGCCAGTTAAGACAAACACTCTGCAACTTAAAAACACCACCATACATAAATTATCTAGATTTGACATCTACAACGATTTTAAAATGTGGCTAGATCATCGTTGTAGATGTCAATTCTAGATAATTAGACATGGTCAAACTATTTAATTTAAGCTAAGGATGAAAAATAGTAGGTTCAATAAGCCTAGTCTTACACAGATCAAAACAGCCAATGAGCAATTTGATTTCGATGTTTCTGTCTGAAATTTTTGAACTGTCGTCTGTTTTACAATGTATGAGAAAGATGGAAACCTTCGGGTATTTCTCTTTCTCTTAATACATGCTTGATAAAACATTGTGTTATACTTTACAATTTTATGCGAATTTTTAATATATGTCAGGCTATATTATATTTCGTGTGATGAATGGTTACTAAAATATCTAAATATCATTAATATGTACAATACCATTATAAATGTACCAAATATTAAATACCAATAGGTCGTTTCGCTCTTAAATTGCAGTAGATGCGCTTATGGACATTTACGTCTCTTTCTATCTCATTGGTTTTTCCGTTAACACTATCCTTTTTTATAACCAGCGGAGTTGCAATTGTGTAGCTCAAGAATGAACACAATTATTTATACGAAATAAGCACCCATTATTTATTATACAACATTCACTGATGCATCTACTGAAAGCAATATATACTAAAAAACTGATTCTTAAACCACCTTTTTTCACCCAAATTATGAAAATTAACATTGTCTCCAAGCTTCAAAAGTCTACATATAAATATCACGCCATAAGTATATTTCCACTAGTGTGGGAAAGACAGTAATTTTATGGTGGTTGTAATAATTGTGGTGAACATCGCCTGCGAAATCTTACCTGGTATTTGGAACCAATTAAATAACTTGCATACCTCTTAAAATGTTTATAGGAAAACATGAAAAAGTTGTCTTGTAATAAACTTTTTTATTTTGATTTTAAATGAGTCTACCTATATTATGTTTTTGATATTAAAATAATAGTTCAAGTTTATTTGCGAAACATATTAATTTATGTATGGTGGTGTTTTTAAGTTGCAGAGTGTTTGTCTTAACTGGCACCATACCCGGTCTTGAAGAGCGTGTCACACTTAGACAGTTGTGACGTTGAACACTGAAGAGTTATGTCAGCTCTTATCATTCACATCAAAATTAATAATATATTCTTCGTTCGTATAGTTCAATAGACTGGGTTGTGCTGCAATTGCCGAGGCAATATTAAATTTTCAAAGTTTATTTTATGCGCAGCCACAATAAATACACTATCATACCATTTATTTACTTCCGAATGAAGAAATCTGTTACCCCCACTAGGGGGTCGATCGGTCTAAGGACTATTACACTCGTTATACTGTCACCGTTAGTAATCAGGTTGGGGCTCGAATCTTTAACGAGTCACCTAGTATAAATTCAACACTACCACAGTTAGTAGTGTGTGTGGCAACCAGGCTAGGTGTCCTGAGTTCCATTCCCGATATGGTCAGAGATGTATTATTGATAAAATGTCGGATGGGGATTGAATGTTGTTCTAAATCTTGCGCTGATAAGAGTATGACTGAAAAATGAACTATATGGGAAAAAAGATTTTGTATTAATATAACACGTTAAACATACCAATCAATATTGTGTATTATATCTGAAGATAAAGAAAAGGAGCAACTAAAAGAAGAACAGGGCCCAACTACTTTTACTTGAGTATTTCTGGAAGAATCGAGTTCAACCGATTACGATACACAAAAGGTGTAGTCGACTACTGTTACTCGATTCTTCCCATCACTAGAACTCACTGAGCATAGGAAGTGAGATAAGCAGTGCTGCCAATTCACATTAATAAAATTCTTGCCAGAATTCATCAAAATGTCTCATTTCTCACTATAATTGAATAAATTAAAGCTAGATTTTCAATATTCATTTTTTAACATAGTGGTTAAAGTCTGGTGGCAAATAAAATAAAAGATTTGTTTCTTTAAAATTATAGAAATCGATACATGCTCTAAAATATATTGACCTGAAAAAAAATCTTACAAGTTAAATAAGGTTACAAATTAATGTTCTAGTATGCACTGCAATCTTTAAAGGGAATGAATACTTCATGTTTAAGAAAATACTTCTGCAGCACAGAAATAATCTAAAACGCTATACTTTTTAATATTCTATGTAATCTTGGCAGCTTTATAGGAGTCTACGAATTTCAAATAATTACTTAAACTTATTTAAATAATTTGATTGAATTAACATACTGATTTGGCTGCACTCTAGTATACAAGTAGTAAGTGAAGAAGATTCCATTCTGCTGCCCTCTACCAGAAGTGTGACAAAGCTTTTACGTTAAACGTTCCTTCTGTTAAACCTCAAGTCAGCCATTTGTGGATACAATTCCAGTTTTTCACAAAAGGAGTTTATTACAAAACTGTCGGAAAGGATACCTTTCCGAGGGGATACAATTCCAGTTTTTGGGGGTATAATTCAGGTGGGTACAATTCCAGTTTTTCACAAAAGCAGTTTATTACAAAACTGTCGGAAAGGATACCTTTCCGAGGGGATACAATTCCAGTTTTGGGGGGTATAATTCAGGTGGGTACAATTCCAGTTTTTCACAAAAGCAGTTTATTACAAAACTGTCGGAAAGGATACCTTTCCGAGGGGATACAATTCCAGTTTTGGGGGGTATAATTCAGGTGGGTACAATTCCAGTTTTTCACAAAATGAGTTTATTACAAAACTGTCGGAAAGGATACCTTTCCGAGGGGATACAATTCAGTCCCCTCGAATTTAGAGGGATTGTACCCGCAAATGCGTAGAGCAAGGGAGTGCAAACAAAACCATTTAGAAAAAAACATGCTCAGTACACCCGACCGGGATCAAATCACGATATCCTCGTCATTGGAAGTCCAGTCTATTGATAGAGTAGCGCCTTAGACCATGCGGCCAAAGAAGCGGGTTTCATTTGTTTATGGCCTTGAAAACCAACAATTGTTTATAGGCCAAAAGGTTTATTTAGGTTATAAAATGTACTTCTTAAAAAATAATAATAAAAAGTTATTTTAGTGCGTCTACGGATTTTTATGGGTAAAACATAATTATCAGAAAATAAATTCTATCGGTGTCATAACCAGATTATGTACGATAGAAATTGGGCTTAGAGCTCTTCGTATTTAATGGGAACCACGGGACTTTCCTTTAATGAGACACCACACATTAGTAGGAATAGGGACACTTTCTTGTACGAATCCCATCCCCTGAACTTTTTGAAGAGAATAGAGTTCCAAAACTTGTCAACTAACAGCGCCTGCAACACGCTATGCTGATTAGTTTTAAAATAATGCATTAACGCTTTTATAGCATACGCAAATTCTTATTTAAAAATATCTAAGCTAGCTAGTTCTTTTTAGGATAGTGACGTAGTTAAGTTTTTTAATGTGTGAAACATAAAAAACACTGTATTTATACCATTATTCTAGTTGACAAGTTTATTTTCATTCAGATAAAATTAAAACATGATACTTGACGGAGAATCGATCTCGAAACTTTGGACCGATATAATATCCCTAAGAGCCCAAAGCTATAAAAACTAGGTGTTATCCTGTGAACATAACATAGTTAAATACGTATAAAATATCCGCAATTTTCGACACAATCAACTGAGTCGTAAACAAATAATTGAAGAGTTGAAACTAATAAAGTTAAACATAGTTTTACACATCGTTTCAATACATATTTTTATGTTCACACATTTTGTAGAAACGTTTTTCAATCGCTTTGGTTCAATTATGTGAAACGTCATAGGACTCAGTGCTGTCAGACTATCAGGATTAAACTTGATCAACCAAGAAAGTTTAAACTTTACATAAGTTGTTAGATAAATCTTTAGGGTGTGTACTAGCGTACCTTAGAAGTGTTTTAATTTTTTTCCCACCCATAGTGAGTCTGATGCATTACACATAGTGATCACTATTTGGGTGGATAAAAAACCAAGAAACATATAAAGCCGAAACATAGCATTAACCTAAGTACTTAGGGTAACCTTTGTTTGGACTATTACACATACCTGAGAGCCTGAGCCTGATGTCTTGAACTGCGTGATTGCCGGTGTGGGTATCCGCCAAACGTAACCCCATATAAATCTTAAGCTTGGTATAGTTACTTAGGGAAACTATCATACGTGCACCTCAGGCGTTTATTTTTTTTACTTTAGTGTATATATATATAGCAAGCTTTACATATATATATATATATATATATATAGCAAGCTTTACACCTTAGACTGCGTGATAACCTGTGCGGATGAATACGAAACCAATAAACCTAAAAATGTGAAAATTGCTTACGTACAAAGGAAAAAACTGAGGCTAAACAAACATAACTTTTTGTTTAATTTTATCATATTAGAGTCGACCTTGGTGATCCGATGTTTGTGGGTTCAAACCGAACCGTGGTTGATGGATTTTTCTTGGGCGATAAAAAATTTGTAGCACAACTTCCCTCGGAGGGGAAGTAAAGCCATCGTTCCCATGTTAATTGTGGAATGTAAAAGAACCCAGAAAGGAATCTGAAAATACCTTTCCTGGCAAAATTGGTTAGCCCTTTCGCTCTTGCTCATAGAAAGTCCCGTGTGCTGATATAATCAGATGGTTCAGCAAGTGCACGTTAAATACATCAAATATATGAAAATAAATATATTACAAGCCTGAAAACCTTAATCACGTGATCATCGGTTTGGGATGTAAAAAAAGGTTATTCAAACAAAGATCATTATAATTATAAGCTGTTTAATATATTAGCGATAAGTTTTTATAATTAAAATTTAAACCCTTAGTTCCATTTTATTAAACACTAGCTTCACCCGAGTAACACCGGACACTTGCAGCTACTCTTATATATTTTATAAGAAATAGACCCAAACCATATCATAAAATTACACGAAATTAAAGTTGTTTTATCTAATTTTGTGATATAGTTTGGGATATAACGTTCTTTCTTGTTTAAAATATAAAATGAATAATATTCATTGTAGTTTACAAAATCCTTGAGCTATGCATTACAAATCCGTTTATACAAATTTGTTAAGACGAGCCCCAATTTTTTTTAAATTTGTAGGCCTACAATAATTCAAGAATTTATAAAAATGCAGGAAAGATTATTTATCTTATATATTTTAGGCAAAATAATTAATTTCAAAATATGTCACAAAACTACATAAGTTAAAGTTGTCTGATTTAAATGTTTTAAATATGTACAGTAAGCTAAATAACTCGTGGATCTCCACAAATGAAATGCTTATGATTTATATTCAATATTTTAGACGAAACATAAATTTTAGTCTTAACTATGTCATCAAACTACATAGAATTAAATTTGTTCGATTTTATCTTTTAAATTTTATATATATTGCATAAAAATCTGATGAGCAATAGGTTTAATCAAGAAAAGCAATGGTCATTGACATCCATTAATTTGTGTCTTGTAATTATTTCCATTCAAGCCCATAAGAGCATAAGAGCATTGGAGCAAAATTTAGTGAATGAAACGGAGTGGTCTTCATGCCTAACCGTAAAAAGGGCTTTTATTCTTATTGTCAATAAAGTAATATTTGTAAATGTCTATAAGTTGAGAAAAAAAGAAGCAATTAATTAATACTTGTGCATTCTATACATGGTTTATATCGAGATATGGACATTTTTAAGAATATAATCTTTTAAGGGTTTTATATACAAGAATGTTGTTTCTTACTATCCTTTACTAGTCCGACAACTTAACTCTGCCAGTAGCTAGTATGGCGTAAAGGTACAGCGTTGAGATTGGCTGCTATTTCTAGCACTGGCTCAATACAGCGCTGTGATTGGCTGTTATATATAGTACTGGCTGAGTGCAGTGCTTTCCCCTCACCCCCTCCAAGTTTTACCCGCTTTCCTCATCCGTGAGAAAATTTCTCCTCAATTTCCCCTCTGGTTATTTCCATGATGGCATGGGGTTAGAGACCTGTTGTCCTCCTTCAATGTCGCAAAGGTTTATTTCTGGAGTTTTTTCTCTGTAGGTCTTATATGTGGCAATGGGTTTTCCCTGATGCCTCATACCTGTCGCCAGTTTTGCAGCTTGACAAGACAAGTCGGCCCTGATCTGTGTGACGTCATCATTGCGTGTGATGTTGCAAAACTCTCCTTATATGTGGCAATGGGTTTTCCCTGATGACTAATACCTGCCGCCAGTTTGGTGGCTCGACAAGACAATTCGCCTCGATCTTTGTGACGTCATAATTGCATGTGATGTCACAACACTCCCTCTCTCCCTCTTCTAAGTGGTAATGGGTTTTCCCTGATGACTCTTACCTAGCGCCAGTTTGGCGACTCGACAAGACAAGTCGAGACAGAAATATATCGTGACCTTGAAACCGTAAGCGAGTACATGAGGTCTCATTGACCCTGCCAACTATCTCCCCCTATCCCCTATCTATGTGGTAATGGGTTTTCCCTGATGACTCATAATTGGTGACAGTTTGGCAGTTCAACAAGACAAGTCGAGGCAGGAATAGATCACGACCTTGAATGATGTCGCAACCCTCCCCGGCAATGGGGTTTCCCGGTGACGTAATCGATCATTAGGGTAGTGTCGCAACTAGAGAGCATTGACACGGCTCTGATTATGCACAATAAAGGGCCTATCTCCATATGGAAAGTTCAGTTGGGGGGCACTATCCCCCACAAAAGTATATTAAATTTGGTTGTTTGGTATCGTCCGTCGACAGGCGTGGATGTAAGTATCCGCCATACCAACATGGGCTACTGTTGGTGGAGGAGTAAGATAGAAATGTCACAGTGTTTACGTGGAATAATGGAGAGGGAAAACATTTCGGGAGAGCTAGTGACAGTACACCTAAGTGAGGATTCGAACCCCCGACCTCCACCGTTATAACTAGATGAGTTACACGAACCCTTTCTTGCTAAACGTCTATGTATTAATTATGATAGTGCGGTAGGGATGATTAAGAAAATGTGCCATCATTTTTTACCTGGAGGGAGAACTACCAACAGTTTACCCGGCAGGGATTCGATTCCAACATCCCCCCACCAGAATTAGATGAGCATGACATTTAGACGACGTGCCCATCGGGATTTGAACCTCGATATCTTTCGTGGGGCTAACACCGCTATTGTCTGTCAACGGTCGTCCAATCAGTTACTTCCTCCCGGTGCTTGAGTTCACCCCACATTTGCGAGAGTGAAAAATAAAAGGCAAAATCAAAAAGGCTTTGGCTGGTTAACGCTGGTGACCAGATTTTCCGTTTGTTATAATTAGACCAGGTAGAATGTGTACCCGCATTTGATTGGTGTGAGAAAATCAATCTTAATATGCCAGAACTGGAATCAAAACCACGACCTTTTCCATCATTGATAGATGAGTTACACGCACCCTTTCTGGCTAAGCTTATATATATTAACTAAGATAATGTGATAGGGATGATTAAGAAAATTTTCCAGCATTTTACGTGATAGGGAGGAGGAAGATAGACATTTTCCAGCGTTTACGTGGAATGAGGGAGAGGGAAACCATTTAGTGAGAACTATTTACAGTACACCTCAGCGGAGATTCGAACCCCCATCATAATCAGATAAGTTACACTCACTCTTTTTGGATAAGCGTCTATATATTAACTAAGATAATGTAGTAGGGATTATTAAGAAAATGTTCCAGCATTTTACCTGGAGGGACAACTACCAACAGTTTACCCAGCAGGGATTTAATGCCAACATCCCCCGCAAGAATTAAATGAGCCTGACACTTAGACGGCGTGCCCATAAGGATTTGAACCTCGATATCTCTTTGTCAATAAAATAACTAGTAAGAAAATGTTAATTCTTTTAAAAAATCTCGAGAATATGTTGGTTGGAAATCCTTGGAGATTCAAAGACAGGAAGGAGATAGCAATATACACGTGGCAACATTGCCAGCATGAAATATTTAATAGCGCAGAGATAAATGTTATGCTTGTAGGGTTTTCCCGAACCAAATGTTGGTACAAATTCTTTCTGGTCTAATTATATCAAACAGAAAATCTTGTAGATCAGTTTTAACTTTTAATCTACCCTTATTTTTCACTCTCGCAAATGCGGAGTGCATTCAGCCATTGTAAGAAAGTCTTTGATTGGATGACCGTTCTAACATACATTAGCCGTGCAAATGATATCGAGGTTCAAATTCTTATGAGCACGCCGTCTAAATATCAGGCTCATTTAATTCTGGCTGGGGAATGTTGTAATCAAATCACTGCCGAGTAAATGTTTAGTAGTTGTACCTCTAGGTAAAATGCTGGAACACTTTCTTAATCATCCTTACCACATTATCTTAGTTAATATATAAACGCTTAGCCAGAAAGGGTGTGTGTAACTCATCTAGCTATGATGGGGGAGGTCATGGGTTGGATTCCTGTTCTGGCGTACTGAGATTGATTTTCTCACCCCAAGCAAATGCGGGTACACATTCTACCGGGTCTAATTATATCAAACGGAAAATATGGTCGACCAGATTTAACCAGCCAAACCCTTTTTAATTTTGCCTTTTATTTTTCACTTTCGCAAATGTGGGGTGCTTTCAATCACCGGAAGGAAGTATCTGATTGGATGACCATTCTAGCAGACATTAGCGGCGCTATCCCCACGAAAGATGTCGATGTTCAAATCCCAGTGGGCACGCCGTCTAAATGTCATGCTCATTTAATTCTGGTGGGGGGATGTTGATATCGAATCTCTGCCGGGTAAACTGTTGGTAGTTTTCCCTCCAGGTAAAAATGATGACACATTTTCTTAATCATCCCTACCACACTATCATAATTAATATACATAGCCGTTTAGCCAGAAAGTGTGCGGGTAACTCATCTAGTTATGGTGGTGGAATTCGGGGTTCGAATCTCCGCTAAGGTGTACTGTCACTACTGCTCACTAAATGTTTTCCCTCTCCATTACTCCAAGTAAACGCTGGAACATTTTTACTTTACTTCTCCGCCAACAGTTGCCCATGTTGATATGGCGGATACCTACATCCGCGCATGTCGATGGACAATACCAAACAACAAATTTTAATAGACTTTTGTGGGGGTTAATAGTAGCCCCTAACAGAACCTTTCATTTGGAGAGGAGTCCTTGATTGTGCATAATCAGAGGTATGTCAATTCTCTCTCGTTGATACATCACCCTAATGATGGATTATATCACTGGAAAATGCCCTTTGCTAGGGGAGGGTTGCGACATCATTCAAGGTCGTGATCTATTCCTGCCTCGACTTGTCTTGTTGAACTGCCAAACTATCACCAATTATGAGTCATCAGGGAAAACCCACTACCACATAGAAAGGGGAGAAGGGGAGATAGTTGACAGGGTCAATGACATCATGTACTAGCTTACGGTTTCAAGGTCGTGATCTATTCCTTTCTTGACTTGTCTTGTCGAGCCGCCAAACTGGTGCCAGGTATGAGTCATCAGGGTTGTGACAGCGATGACGTCATCGTGAAAACCCATTGTTACATAGAAGTGGAAAGGGGGAGGGTTTCCAGGGTCAATTACCTTATGTGCTAACTCACGCTTTAAAGGTCACGATCTATTTATGTCTCGACTTGTCTTATCGATCCGCCAAACTGGTGCCAGGTATGAGTCATCAAGATTGCTACAGTGCGTTGACGTTATTGGAAAACCCATTGCCACATAGAAGGGGGAAAGGGAGGGTTTCCAGGGTTAATGACCACATGTAGTAGCTCAAGGTTTCAATGTTACTATCTATTTCTATCTTGACTTATCTTGTCGAGCTGCCAAACTGGCGCCAGGTATGAGTCATCAGAGAAAACCCATTAGCACATAGAAGGGGTAGTGTTGCGACATCACACCCAATGATGACGTCACACAGATCGAGGTGACTTGTCTTGTCGAGCCGCCAAACTGGCGACAGGTATGAATCACCAGGGAAAACCCAGTGCCACATATAAGGGGAGTGTTGCGACATCACACGCAATGATGACGTCACACAGATTGTGGCTGACTTGTCTTGTCGAGCCGCCAAACTGGCGACAGGTATGAGGCATCAGGGAAAACCCATTGCTACATAGAAGTCTTACGGGAAAAAATCTCCAGAAATAAATCTTAGTGACATTGAAGGAGAACAACAGGTCGCTAATCCCTTGTCGTCATGTAAATAACTAGAGGTGAAATGGAGGGGAAAGGGGGTCAAACTTGGAGGGGGGACTCGAAAGCACTGTACTCAGCCAGTGATATAAATATATAACAGCACTGTACTGAGCTAGTGCAATAAAAAGCAGCCAATCACAGTGCTGTACCCATGCGGCACACTAGCTACTTCTGATAGTAGTGTGTCTTTCTACTGAGCTAAGGGTCCTGGGTTCGATTTTCAGCATGACTGAAAAATTCATCATTGATGAAATGTGAGTTTACACTTTCACATTGACGAATTAACGGCAAGGGGCTGGATTTTGTGTCGGTTCTAGATTTAAGCTAATCTATAAGTCGTGTGATATATTAGGTTGATTCCGAAATTGCACTCTAAATACCTCAATTAAATGAAAGAAAAACTTATCCTTTGCTTTTTTTTTGTACTTATATAGATTTTGAATAATGGTATAATTTTTTATATATCATTATTTTGTATCATTTCATTAAAATAACATAAATACTGCAAACACAAAATGTAACTTAAGACGTTGTAGCGGGAACTTTAAATTACGATATCAGAGAGTTGACTTTAAAATACGACATTTCAATTAATAAATTATATTTTGATTGTTTACTTAGATACTGTGGTATAAGTACTCATATATAAAATTAAATAACGAGTAAAATTCATTGGTAATGAAAATAAATTATTGATATCAGTAGATGTTTTGATACTTTGTCCACGTCTATTTTTATCTTACCTTATAAGGACAAATACAAAAACCCTTACTTAGATAAATGATGTACCACTTAACGCAATGAATCCAAACCGGTCCACAATGACATATAGCACTTTTTTTTTGTGCCTAAAGAATCCATTATATTTGACTTTACAGCTGATTATAGATTAAAGGTGTCATTGTTTCAGTTCTAGGTATAACCTAATTCCGGAAGGAAGCCTTATTTTGTACCATAATCCTACTGTTTAATAGTATTTTGGTAGAACGGACTTGCTTGGATTTTTCGAAACAGGAGGTAGGTTATCGATACCTATATTATTTTTTTCAGGTTATAGATATTTCTCATAAATATGGCATGCTCCGTAGGTCAATACTATATCTATAACTCTAGACACATTATCGAGTTGTATTGAAAGCCCCCTGGGGCCACCCTCCTGTAAAAAGTAATCGGTAAGTAATCAGTGAGTGAGGTTTCAGCTTTGAAGCTTGTTGTGAAGTTTGAAAAAAATTTGGACAGATATGGCTTTTATCATACAGATTAAATACCATATAACAGATACATGTATCTATCTGAAGCAGGTTAAAACATGGACACGTATCTTGTGATTGTGGCTAAAAATATAAATGTAACGAAGTTTCTAAGTGCTATATATTATACTTCTGGCGAGTGAGTTGGTGACCTTGGGCAAGCCTCGCCTAGGTCACTTGCTATTCAAAACAAGCAGACGACATTCCAGGTAGCTCCCTACCGATCAGATCGTTACAACACTTTGCATGCTTTATTCTCTTACTGCGTCTCTTTCTCTATGGCCTGTCCTCCTCGTTTCTCTCTTTGCCTCGTCCTTAAGGCTGGGTCTATATTCATGCAAAGCGCATTAGTAATAGTAAATAGTGCTTAGCGTACAATGCACAATTTATAAGAAAAATACAATGGTTTATAAAGAATCGTAGTGTTTAAACTTTAAATTAATACTTAATTTGATTGTCTTTTATTCATAGAAAATGGTCTAACCTCTTCAAACTACCAGATTAAAGTCTCTAAAAATAATTCAATAGTTCTCTTGAAGAAACACGTTAAAAACCATGTATTTTTGAAACTTGATATTAACCTTATTTAAGTTTTGCTTGTACTATTAAATTCACACTTGATTTAATTTGGTTCTAATTTTATTATTGTCATGAATATTATGGTTGACTTATTTCTTAGTAACAGAAATAAAAATGTAGTATTTCCCCTTTTCAATCAGCTGTACAATCGAAGTCATTCATTCTAAAACAAAGAGAATTAATTAGTAACAAACAAGAATGGTAGTATATAAAAGTGTATTGACTCCAACATTGTTTTATGAATGTGAAGCGTGGGTTTGTCAGGAGAAACACAAGAGCAAGGTGAATGTGGTTGGAATTAGATATCTAAGAAATGATGGATGCTGAAGGAGTGAAGCTTGAAAGGGAATCCAATACGTCAATGTGAAAGAAGCGCTTACGTTGGTTTGGGCATGTTGAGAGGATGAATGTGGATCGAGTGACGAAGCAAATATATGAAGGTAGAGTCTGTGAATCAAAAGGAAGGGGTAGGAAATGTAAGAAGTGGCTAAATGTTTAGACAAATGTGTGAAAAAGAGAAACATTAAGAGTTTTAAGAATAAAAGAGCATGTATGACTCGGTGTATGGATAATGTTAAAGCGAAGGACTTATGCAAGGATATAGAAGTGTGGAGAAAGTTAGTGAGGATGGATTAAGTACAAAGTTGTTTTTTAAACTATATTCATAGTTTCTTGCCTGTCCTGTAATGGAACGGCGTGATTATGTATGTATGTATGTATGTATGTATGTATGTGTGTGTGTGTGTATGTATGTATGTGTGTATGTGTATGTGTATGTGTATGTGTATGTGTATGTGTGTATGTGTGTGTATGTGTGTGTATGTGTGTGTATGTGTGTATGTATGTGTGTGTATGTATGTGTGTGTATGTATGTGTGTGTATGTATGTGTGTGTATGTATGTGTGTGTATGTATGTGTGTGTATGTATGTGTGTGTATGTATGTGTGTGTATGTATGTGTGTGTATGTATGTGTGTGTATGTATGTGTGTGTATGTATGTGTGTGTATGTATGTGTGTGTATGTATGTGTGTGTATGTATGTGTGTGTATGTATGTGTGTGTATGTATGTGTGTGTATGTATGTGTGTGTATGTATGTGTGTGTATGTATGTGTGTGTATGTATGTGTGTGTATGTATGTGTGTGTATGTATGTGTGTGTATGTATGTGTGTGTATGTATGTGTGTGTATGTATGTGTGTGTATGTATGTGTGTGTATGTATGTGTGTGNTGTGTATGTGTGTGTGTATGTGTGTGTGTATGTGTATGTGTATGTGTATGTGTATGTGTATGTGTATGTGTATGTGTATGTGTGTGTGTGTGTATGTGTGTGTGTATGTGTGCGTGCGTGTACGTGTACGTGTACGTGTACGTATGTTCTCATGTTCATGCATAACGCATTAAAAGTTAAATCAACTTTACGTGTTGTGCACTACTCACTATGTATTAATTATGAATGGCATCATTGAAAGTAATGTATTTCAACTTCTTGTGCACTATATGCTATGCACTATTAGCTATACGTTTTGCATGAATATT
Source organism: Timema bartmani (assembly GCA_902151455.1). Classification (NCBI taxonomy): domain Eukaryota; kingdom Metazoa; phylum Arthropoda; class Insecta; order Phasmatodea; family Timematidae; genus Timema; species Timema bartmani. The sequence goes on along the minus strand of CABFWB010000159.1, from coordinate 393,306 downwards.
AACACCACCTAATATTGACGTTCCTTTTTACTTAATTTACTTTTAATCTTTCTAGCTTTCAATCTTTAGAGCAACTCTTTTCGTAACTATTAGCTATGGCATTTGAGCTTTCAAATCGATTTTTTCTGAATTTCCTTGAATTTGAACTGAGCATAAATTGCCATCTTGCAGTGACAAACTTACAGAACGTCCTTTTTTTCTTCTAATACTCTTTTCTATTTTTTCTATCTTTTCGTAGTTATGGAATTTGAACTTTCAAATCTCCATTGTCTGGATCTCCTTGATTTTGAGCCGTGCACAAGGCCAGTCATATCACTCATCGACATACTTACAAAACAAAAGCGTTTATGTTATAAGCCCATTAGTGGTCCTTTCCCCCATTTAACCGATACATTCTGAGAGAAGCCCTCAAACAGCCCCAGAAATCAACTGTAAGCCATTTGACTTGTGAAGCAGATAAAGTTTCATCACACAAAACAATTTTTAAAAATAGTTTCTGTTGGTGAAATTTACTATTCGCAGAACAAAGTTGAAAATAAATTTTCTTGTGAATTTTTGTCGTAGCTATTTCTTAAGAGCTACCATTATATTTTTGGTACAAGCTTCTCTAAAGAATTCCAATATATAAATGTATCATGTGTACTCATGTAATTATGTATTGAAATAAATAAAGGCATAGCCGGTGTCCCTTCCTATCGGCGGCTGTCCACCGGACTCATCCTTGTGAACCCAACGTGACGAAAGTATAAAAGCGGTTCACAGGAGGAGTCTGGACCTCAGTCGTCGGAAGGGGGGGACTCCAACCGTTTGCAGGGTGGACTATGAGACTTAAGGCTGGTTGCACAGAGAGTAATCAATGGCTTGATCAGAGATCAGATGTAAGTTGATCTCCAATTAGCGTCTCAAACCACATTATTAGTTGCACCATTACCTATTAGGACGTGATTGTCGAACAAATCTCAAGGCAAGCTAACCAGCCAATTCTTTTCCATCAACTCTTTGATTCTTCGATCATCATGTTAATGGGAGACGTCACATAACTTATATAAGTTTTAATAACTGAATTAGTGTGTGCATTCTTATTTAAGTGATTAGTAAAAGTAGAGTGTATGTTTTGTATATTTATTTTGAAAAAGTGGAAAGCAGAATTGATGGCTTGGATCTTCTGTGTGTCCACAATGATATCATAATAGACCCACAGCAAATAATTGTTTGGTTTAACAAGACAAGCAAACACAGAATGGTCATGTAAATAACAACTTGAAGCATATATTTAAGAAATACTATAAATAATTATTTGTTTTATTTACATTTACTTCTTATCTTATTCCCAGGAGTCCAGGATGACCTTAAAACGCCCCTTTTGAGGGTTAGATTACAAAAAAAAAAA
>CABFWB010000159.1:369734-380450 GCA_902151455.1 Timema bartmani | reverse complement strand
CTTACGGGATGAAAAACGTTGCCGAGCACCCAAGATATGAGCGATACTTACACTAAGACAGAAAGTTTGGATCGTGATATTGTTGAAACTCTTCAAGATATCTACAATAATTACATTAAATTTAGTTGCGTTGAAAGTTTCTTGAAGTTGTATAGGTTTCCTTGCCGTCAACTGACCTTCTATCAAATCTTGAATACATGTAAATTTAACCAGTAATTGATCGAGTTGAAGTCACAAATCTTTTGACAGGGTTATTACTTTCTATACTCCTCTCCTCTACAAAACTAGCAAAACGTGTTAGATAGTGGATGGAGATTTCAAATTAATTCAATAAACCAGTACTGACTACTAGAGGGCAGGATGTTGGTAACATTTGCTACACCTCTTTGCGATTTCCCGACATATTGGCTTGATTTAGAAAAGTATCACATGGGTAACGCCGTGACCCAGAGTAGTAAGCCTTGGAATACTCTAATTCACATATCGGATTTAATGTTTAAGAGGAGGGGACTACATTTATTTTATAGTTCATTATGATCAGGTCGTTCATTTGAGGGCTTAGCGCTCACTTTCAAATACTACTGAGTAGACGACTTTCAATAAAGAGGGTTGGGAGGACGTAAAATCCGTTTAACCTAAAAAGTTACCTTGACCGATTACAGTATAGCACTTATCTTATAAGCTACACCATTGTGTAACTCGTCAAGGTAGGTTAGTAAGGGTAAACGAAGAGGATGGACCAACAATTTAGGTCAGACCATGATTAATTTACCTAAGATTGTGCGAACCTTCGAAATTTCGAATCCGAATCTTACTAAGATTCGGATTCGGTTTGAAATTTTGAATCTTAATGGGAAGATTCGGATTCGAATCAAAATTTCAAGTATAACTAAATATTAGATTCGGATTCGATGGGCTTAGCTCAAAATTTGAATCTATAATTTATACGTACTTAACAAATTAATATAATCAGAATTGAAACCATTTGCGTTAATAGGGAACTTAATATGAGTTGCAGGCCGTAAAGGAATGACGTGGGTGACAGTTATTACAGTGAATATCTTTTATTTTAAAAAAGCTAGGCCCACCTATTAGTATATATTAATCAATATTTTCACTATGATTAAATAAATTGGTTTGATCTTTATTTGAGTTTTGACCGTTTGAAATTAGTGCTATTTTTTTAATAAACCTAAAATGTGTCTAAAATGTTTATCAACATTTTTTGAAATATTTTATTATTGGATTGAAATCGGAAATTTAACAAAGTAAAATATTAAAAACAGATTCGATTTATTCAAGAACGACTTTTCAATTTCGGTTACCCTGAAGGGTATTTGGTTACAAGTGTAATATTACACAAGTTTTGTCAATCTACATATTAACTGTTATGTACCTACTTCGGTGGCCATATGGCCTAAGACGTCACTTTCTCAAAACTAGACTGCCGAAGACGGGGAGATTGAGGTTCAAATCATGGTTGGTTGCACGGAGGGTGGTTTTTCCAAAATGGATTTCCACTTTCTCTCCATGCAAATTCGGGTACACTTCCTTTAAATTCAACATTCCTCATCCCTAACTCATCATCGTAATTAGTAAATATGCCATGGCGTCTCAGTAATGTGTTTTTCCAGGCGTAAATGGTTTTAAAGTTGTATTTTTAAATATTTCCCCTCCATAAAATATCCACTTTATTGTTAAAACTAAAATATGTTAGATAATTTTTATATTCGTATAATTCTTATAGATAGGGTTGACTATTGGTTTTTATGTGTTTTGTTCTAAAATTATTTTATGTTTTTAACAACACATTAAATAAAAATAGTGAAATATTTCTCCAAGTGTTTAAATAGAGAATTGTTCCCCTATGTAACTTCCTCGTGGGCTAGTTTTCCGCTAATAGCGTCACGCCAACATCCAACATGTGTGCACCCACCGCCTTAGCATACAAGTTATATTTAAACGAAGTCTTCGGGCCAGCCGTTTTTTTTATTGCTTGTACCAATAGAGCTGAAAGTTAAATATGGACGCTGCATGATACCAGCCCATCGTTTTAAGAAGCTATTCCATTTCTTTGAAATGCTTCACGTGGTGTTTGAATATGAGCCGTCACTATACTTCTAATGGATCCAAGTAGTCGATGACACGTTCGTATAAAGATCCAGACTTGAAATTATGATTAATCTATGAGCTCAGTGGTAAGGCGTTGACAAAGTAAATCGTAGGTTCTTAATTTTGATTACCATGTACACTTTTAACCTATATCATACATTTTAATTAATAACATAATATTATCTACTGTATACTTAAATCATACAAAACAAGTGTGCAATAAGAGGGCCATCAGTGTAAAAATAAATAAAATAAAAAATAAATAAAAAAAGTATTTGTGGAAACGAAAATATATAAAAAAAATTAGCTCTCTTTTATGGAATATAGCCATAGGCCTATTTGATATTTTTTACAATAATGTCTTGGTAAAAATGTGTCCATATGACACTTAATATATTGATGCAATTATTGGTTTTTAAATGCCCATATTTCATATATGGCTGTTTAGCTTGGTAAAACTCTTCATTCGCCACAACTTATTTTCAGACTATAATATCATATTCTCATTTGTGGCTATTTAGAATATAATTTTTATTTATTAAAAGATAAATTTGGTATAGCTGATAACAAAATAACAGTAATGCATCTGTTCGCCGCTCATTTGATCTTAGGTTGTTTTATATAGTCCCTAGACCATATACTCTACTTATATGACATATATGAGCTTAAATTTTGCTTATCGATGATTAGTAGATCTGTGAGCAAGATCTATTAGTTTGAAGTTGAAGGAAAATGGTTACGTGCATTGTCACAGAACAGTTTTAAGATGAGGAGGGGGGTGGGGTCAATTAGCCAACGTATGCAATACAAGAGAGGGGGATGGGTACTCCACCGGAAAATATTTTAGGGTTGAAAATTCCAGGAATCTATTCTCAAAAATTTTTTTTTTCATTTTATTAAAGGTAATACAACAAAATGCTCGACAGTTGACGTTAAAAGTCAATTGCACAAGCAACACCTTCCTAGATATCTTGTTATCACATTTTAAATTTATCCTGCCTCACTTTACAATTATTGATCGGCTGTTAGTCAAAATAACGAACTTGATAAAATACCATATTCTGTACCTCACTCCCTTATCTCTCACAAAAATATACACACACTATAGTTTTCTAATAAATATACAGCTTTTGATTTTTACATTTATTGTTTGAAAAATATTTTGATGCAAGGCAAGCTTTCTGATTCACAAGTAGTATATGTTTACAATTAAAGCTCACAAAATTGTATTAATATATTTGCAAATATCTCAGAAACTGTTGCTTTTATAAAAATATATGTCAAATAAAAGTTTTTTATTTCTAATAGTCCTACAATTTTGCAATGATAAGTTGTTTAGTTTCTCAAATAGTTGTGGAGATACGGAAATTAACGCTTCTGTAAAGTACCCTAAAAATCATTTTCATAGGAAAATGAAAATAGCCAGTTTATTTATAATCTTAATCAACGCCTAGATACGAATTTTAATCAAAATCGTTTGAGCAGATTTTGAGAAAACCAAATTTTTCTCTTTTCGCCCTTCAGTAAACTACCCTTAATTTTAAGTTTTTATAGACACACAGACAGACGGCATTGCAAAGACTATTTTTTAGGGTTCGGGGGGTCATGAGACGTCGACATCCATCAACATTTCAGGTTAGTTTTTTTTTACGGTCGCAATACTTAAACTTTAATGTCCAAAAAGTTAAAAAAATTCATATAATTGCGTATAGATTGAAAGTTATTGATTTTATAAAAATATGTTTCGGATAAAATATCTGTATTATAAATATATATACATATTTGTAATGCTAAGTAATTTCATATCTCAAATAGTTTCGGAGCTATTATAAAAAATGTTAATTTACGCATCAGACCGGAGCCCTTAAAGCCATTTTGCCGAAATATTGAGAGTAGCCATTTTGTTTGGAATATTTATTAATGTTCATAAATGAAATTTAATCAAAATCGTTAGAGCCGATTTTGAGAAAATCGACTTTTTCTCTTTTTGCCCTTCAGTAAACTACCCTTAATTTTAAGTTTTAATAGACACACAGACAGACGGCATTGCAAAGACTATTTTTTAGGGTTCGGGGGGTCATGAGACGTCGACATCCATCAACATTTCAGGTTAGTTTTTTTTACGATCGCAATACTTAAGCTTTAATGTCCAAAAAGTTAAAAATATATATATAATTGCGTATAGATTGAAAATTATTGATTTTATAAAAATATGTTTCGAATAAAATATTTGTATTATAAATATATATACATATTTGTAATGCTAAGTAATTTCATATCTCAAATAGTTTCGGAGCTATTATAAAAAATGTTAATTTACGCATCAGACCGGAGCCCTTAAAGCCATTTTGCCGAAATATTGAGAGTAGCCATTTTGTTTGGAATATTTATTAATGTTCATAAATGAAATTTAATCAAAATCGTTAGAGCCGATTTTGAGAAAATCGACTTTTTCTCTTTTTGCCCTTCAGTAAACTACCCTTAATTTTAAGTTTTAATAGACACACAGACAGACGGCATTGCAAAGACTATTTTTTAGGGTTCGGGGGGTCATGAGACGTCGAAATCCATCAACATTTCAGGTTAGTTTTTTTTACGATCGCAATACTTAAGCTTTAATGTCCAAAAAGCTAAAAATATATATATAATTGCGTATAGATTGAAAATTATTGATTTTATAAAAATATGTTTCGAATAAAATATTTGTATTATAAATATATATACATATTTGTAATGCTAAGTAATTTCATATCTCAAATAGTTTCGGAGCTATTATAAAAAATGTTAATTTACGCATCAGACCGGAGCCCTTAAAGCCATTTTGCCGAAATATTGAGAGTAGCCATTTTGTTTGGAATATTTATTAATGTTCATAAATGAAATTTAATCAAAATCGTTAGAGCCGATTTTGAGAAAATCGACTTTTTCTCTTTTTTCCCTTCAGTAAACTACCCTTAATTTTAGGGGTAGATATCCAATTCCAAAAACCCCTCGGGGCAACCCTATGAAAACCCTAGATATCAAGTTTCAGCTCAATCGGTAAAATAGTTTAGGCTCTAGTTGGAGGTACAGACAGACAGACAGACAGACAGACAGACGGAAATTCAAAAACCACTTTTTCGGATTCAGGAAGTCATGAAACGTCAAAATTCATCAAAATCTCGAGTTCGATTTTTTTGACGATCACCATACTTTCTCTACCTGTAAGATAGAGAGAAAGTAAAAATAGAATGGTTTTATTCAAGATAAGCATAGCAACCACCACAAGCATTAGAGAAACTATTCTAAAACACAAAATGTATACAGTACTAAGATTTGAGTCATATTAATTAAGAAAATAGAAAACACTTTGGTTATTTTGGAGCAAAATGTTTGATAAGCTTCATGGGAATTATGTTACTGAATGTATTTAACAAGAACTACTTAGTGTAAATATACAGAATATATAGGACTATTTTAATGACTGAACTTACAAAAGTTTTTCACTTCTAAAAAGACATATACACTCTCTGCGAGACATGGAAATATACTTCTAACAAAGAAGATGTTCTAGAAAATTATGAAAATAATTAAGAAACAATGTGAGCTTAGCAGACAAATAGAGAGTGCAGACTATTCACTGGGCAGATTCACTAGACGAAGATGGGAGGATAACATTAGAATGGACTTGAAGAGGTAGGGTGTAATGAGGTGGACTGGATATACCTTGCTCCAGATAGGGATAAATAGCGTACTTTTATAAGTGTGGCAATTAACTTTCGAGTTTCTAATGCCATAGCATAAGTAAGACTCTTCACTGGTTAAAGATAAATCGAGTAAGAATCCTGCCTGCACTGACACTTCAGGTATTAATGTGTTTAAAAAAATCGTATTTTACCCTTTGAATGAAACATCAATACATATCATGATTTTTACTAAAAGTGAAGAAATTGCAATAAAATTGAACTAGTTAACATCGAAAATGACTGAGTCATAGAGGATTTTTGGTGAGATACTGAAAAATAGCCAAGTGAGATACATGTTAAGAGTTAAATATATTCTTTACAAGTACACACTAATACAAATTTTTTTTAAATTAAAAGCTATAACTTTATCTTGTATAATTATTACAATAATGAGAATTTAAATAAATATTGTTTTGTGTTTGGTGTGTATTTCATAAGTATTGAATTGAAAATAATAGCGACCCAATAAACTTGTAGATTATATTTTATAAAATTAATTACTAGTATTATGGAATAGGGCCTTAAGTGTAAAAAAAAAAAGAAAAAAGAGGCTAAATGTCAACTCACAAATAAATATTAAAATATTATATTGGGTATAAATATTATATATTTTTTGCAGCACTAGTCTTTTCAAAATTTAGAAATAATCTCATAATTGAATGTCTAGAATATTTCGAAGATTATAGGAATCAACTCTACAATAGATATCGACATAAAGCTCTGTGAATATAATTTTTGTAATATAATAATATGCAATGTATTAGCTTAAATTCAACCGTGAAACCAATGTGAATTTGTATAAGCTGAAATCCATCGTTCTAGTGTGGGACATCAACGCCGTAAACCATTTGACTAAAAGAAACAATATAGGGAAAATTAATTTAAAAAAAAAAACGCGTGTTACACACCGTTGTCCATCAACTGGTTCCCACCCGCTTCAGTGGTCGCATGGTCTAAGGCGCTGCTCTCGCAGTAGACTAGACTGTCGAAGACGGGGAGATCGAGGTTCTAATCTCAGTCGGGTGTACTGAGGGTGGTTTTCCTAAAATGGTTTTCCACTCTCCCTCAACGCAAATGCGGGTTCACTTCCTCTAAATATAAAACCATTCTAATCCTTAAAACTATTAGTGTAATTAGTACATAGGCGTGTAACCTGAATGGGTAGTAAGACGTGGTGGTAAAAAAAAACCCACTGATTATTAATTGCTATGACGCCTGGTACGGTAGACTAAACGCGTTCTACACCATTGTCCACACGACCTGGTTTCAAACTCCACGTACGCTTGGTACAAATTTTGAGATCATCAGTAAATTAGAATAAAGATTATTAGGTTGACCCCTTTTATTTATTTTAGGGAACATTTACAACACAAATAATAATAATAATAATAATATGTCGGGTAATGGTTTAGTTTAAGTTCCATGCGACACGTCCCTGAAATTCAATCCCCTTCACCCTCTCCACTATACAAAATTTTTTGTGTGGAATAAATGAGGACCAAACGATTAGAACATGAATTTTGAAAAGGGGACTGGAAAACTTCACGAATGTCTGTCTATGTGTCTTACTTCCTCTTTTGGCTACCCGCTTCACACACTAACACATTTATGAATAAGGATGATTTTCGTAAGGGTGGGCACGCAAGATAAACGTCAAGCTCATCTAGTATACTTGGATAGGGATGGGGAGGTCGAGGTTCGAATACCAGTATAGTGTTCTGAATACGTTTTTTCTTAAATTGTTTCCCAATCTCGCTCTCACTACATTTACTCAAAATTATACCGTCTTCATCTCCATACAATTAATGTTATTAAATACAGGTAGCCTGGATGAGTAAAAAGGCTTGGCAAACAAGCAAGAGGATCAATTTTAAGAGAATTCACCAGCTTTCAACTGAAGAGAAGCTGCACTAACTGCTAGTGGTGCATATATCACCCAGTAAACTCTGTGGAGAAAGAAATAGGTACGCAAGTTACTAAACTAAAAGTCATATCATCTTCATTGCCATTATTGTTGTCACCACATGGAGATCGTAAATACGTCATGACATAGAGATCATAAATACAAACCAGTTTCTTTTACACAAAGAGTATCGATATGAGGTGGCGATTCCTAACACACCCAGCGTGATAGGAACCCTGGTCTTCTGGCTCAGTCAAGCACGCAAGTACTAACTAAGCTACTTCTGTCGGTGTGGGCTGAGATATTACGGGAACGCTACAAAGAAGACAATCTTAAACTGGTTACACAATTAAAGAACCTAAACTTATAGACATACAGTTTTTACTCGAATTTGGGACTTTAAGAATTTAGAGTATAGTATGTGATTTATTTCATTTACCCTCAAAATGGAAAAATGTCGAATTTACACATTCAGTGTGTTGGAAACCTAAATTCGGAGTTATTTTGGCTAGCTAATCAGGAATAATTATTTTCCTTTGGTCGTTTATAGTCCGCTAGTGCCATAGGATAAAATAAAGTCGTCAGCCATCTTTTTATTGTAATTATAGTATTTGAAAATTAAACACGATTATGAAAGTAATGTTTTCTTTATAGTATGAGATATTCGTTCAAATGATAGAATTATAGCAACTATTTAAATTAGTACAAAATACGCCACTAGATTTCATCAATGTATTTCTTTCTATCGATCATTTGGACGTTAACATTTTGTTGTCGTAAACAATTTTTGTGCAAATACCAAATTTGTCAAATTGAAAACTTTATGGCTATAAGTTTAAGTTCTTTAATTGTGGAGCCAGCAATACGCGATTAAATCTAATCTGGTCTTTAGGTATTATCCACTTCCTGGGTGGGGCGTGGCCAGAGCTACTGACGTCAATGGAAGGAGTGGGACTGGTTTAGTTAGAGGAAGGGAAGGTATAACAACAAAGAGTTGTTCACATGGACGTAGTGAGAAAGTTACAAATCTCTGTCAAATTGGGACAGCAATAATACAGTTGGTTTTCCATATCGTCATTTTCATTGTAGTTTTCTCATTCTCTCTCAAGGCGTGGTGTATTTACTCTTAAGAGGGGCTCCTATTGAAGTGCTGACGCTTATTGCGAACGTCAAAAATCCCGGGTTATTTAAGAAGTGATTGGTTAGTTCTATCCAAAATGGAGGTGAAATATGTCTCTAGATGATTAAATATTTTAATCTTTAAGGTGTGATAGAAGGAAGCATGAAGTTTTGTTAGCACCGTATCTTACTACCCGTTCGGGTTACACGCTTATGTACTAATTACACTAATGGTTTTAGGAAGTGTTTCCGCATTTTCGTAGAGGAATATTGGAAAACCATTTTGGGAAAATAAATCTCAGTACGCCCGACCAAGGTTCAAACCTTGATCTCTCCGTCATTGGCAGTCTAGTCTACTACGAGAGTAGTGCCTTAGACCATGCGGCCATCGAAGCTGATCGTAGTACGAGTTAAGGTGCGGGTTTTTGCAATTATTATAGCAAACAATTTTTTTGGCCAAAATAAATAGACTATAGAGCTTAATTTTCTGCATATTTATGCTGATATCAACAGTTGTTGAATATCGGTCATAAGCATAGCAGTATTAGTTGAGAAACTTTTTAAGTAAAGAGAAAAAAATTGTCATTAAATTCCAGGACCCCCTTGACAGATATTCAACAAATGTTGATATCACCACGTGAAGAAAATTAAACTCTTTCTACTGGAGCAGTATTTGATTTATTCTGACCAACATTTTATTTTGCTATAAAAACTTAAAAAATACTGTCCTTAATTCTTGTTCCCTATCACCCTACCTTAAGTTTTATAATAAAAAAATAAGTTAAGTAAATTGTGAAATTAGCTAACTTTCAACGACGTTCTTACACGAAATGTTGAAGTTATGAGATCAAAGTCAATAGTCCTAATCATATTTCTAGCGTTATTTAAACAAACAAAAGTTCTTTTTAACAGGGTCACAACATGAAGTTATAGGACATAACTATTGAGGATCGTTTTATTGTTTTTGAAGCTCCAGAACTGTTATTCTCTCAAGAAATACCATAGTGTGAGCAGAGCCGTTTTGAGAAAATGTGAGGCCCGTGGCAAAAAAAAGAAGAAAAAGTGAGCCCCCCCCCCTCCCTCCTTTGCATGTAAGTTTTTCAATTTTAGCACTAAACCGTTATAATATATTGAAATGCAGTACTCGATACTTACGTTACACAATAATTTCTCATGTTTTGCGAAATGTTGATCAACCCATCAAATGACTGTACTTTATTAAATGCAAACAAATTAATCTAACAAAAGTAAATTCCTCATTGCACCATTGTACCGTTAGTTTTCTGTGGACCGACAGCGGTAGCGCAATGGTGGCGTATTCTACTGCACTGCAGCAAATTACTCGAATAACGTAAATCATAAATTACATAAAGTTAGGGTTTTCAGGAATCTGGAATAGAATCCTATCACTAAGCGAATAAGCGAATACTGATTGCTGTTAATTATCTGTACACTATTTTATGAGAGTTTTAGAATAATATCTGTAATTGAATTTAATAATTTTTGGAGGAAATGTAGCCCCCTGAAATGTGAGGCCCGGGGCAGTTGCCCCCTTTGCCCCCCCCCAGACGCGGCCCTGATTCGGGGTGATGACTTTCCGTTTCTGTATTTCCCATACGGCTATCAATTTAAACTTAAAACGAGTTGAGTTGTAAAAAGTGTTCACATTCTTCCACCCCACCTATGAGCTCGGACGAAGGATTGGGTAAATGGCGAAGTTATTCCTGTTCTTAGACCAGATCCAGGACTATTTCATGGATCACAAAAAGGTCCGACCAGGAATCCTACAGAAGCTGCGGAATAGTGTTCGGCAGGAATTTCTTACACTTTTAACGGCGAGGGTAGGGTTGCATGGCA
>CABFWB010000159.1:342417-369662 GCA_902151455.1 Timema bartmani | reverse complement strand
CCCTTTTTCCCCCCCCCCCCCAGACGTGGCCCTGATTGTGAGGATATTTAATATCTAGTAGGCGTCGCCTTTACTGGTATCTTCATCTCTAACTTCAAAGTAAGTAGATTTCTACCAACATCGGTGGGCACGTAGACTAAATGTAACTCTCGTTTATTCTGGTTTTACGGCGACTGGGAGGTCTTGAATTCCAGCTGACTGTACTGAGTTTTTTCCCTAAATAGTTTCCAACTCTCCATTTGCGCAAATTCGGTTACATTTAATCTAAATGATACTTATTCCACTATCATAAATAAATATTTATAATTTGGACGGGTAGTAAGATGGGGTAGCAAATTAAGTAGTTTTTAATTTTGTGCGCCGCGACTCAATACCCGTCCGGGAAATTTGCATATTTACATTAGGGCAGGAATGTGGAAGGTATAATTTTGAAGACATTTACCCTTATTTTCGTGAAAGGAGACTAGGAAATCATTCAGGGAAAAAAACCTTAAGTACATTCGTCTGGGACTCAAATCCGTATCTCCCGTCATTGGCAAACAAGGCTAGATTAGACTGACGCTTTTGTCTGTGTACCCACCGGTGTTGTTAAGTAAATAGTTAATAACTCTTCCGTTAAACGTTCAATAAAAATAAATTTAGATTTAAATAACTTGTAGAGTACCAAAAAAGATCCTTTTAAACAGGCTTGCTTTCCCAAAGTCCCATTATAAGTCGGATAGCAATTAGAAAAAAAAAATGAGAAGAAATACCGAATGAATGAGTTTTATCATCCAAATTCTGACCATATAGAACATTTAGTGTATTTGTATCCTAAATTTCAGTAGCATATGGAAATCATGAGTTATTTTAGATATTTAACGTGCATTTTCTGAACCGATTGATTATATCAACACGTAACTTATAAACTAACTTAAATCTAGAACAGACACAACACCCAGCCCCCGGCCGTTAATTCAGCACTATCAAAAGGGAAACCCACATTTCACCAATGATTTTTTTTTGCCATGACAGGAATCGATTCTAGAACCCTTATCTCAGTAGACAGACATGCTACCGACTAAGCTAAGGTGTTGGACAGGTGTCTAATATCAAAATCCACTAGTTTTTTAAAAATAGTTCTTTCTTATATCAGTCTTAACATAAAACCACACATCTGGGGATCCTATTAGCTTTTCTATTAATAAATTCAGTAAATTTCCTGTGTCTAATCCAACCCTGACATATGACCTCGGTATTGATTTAAAAAATAAGGCAATTGATACCATCTGTCTAACTCTAAAGTGACATATTTCGAGCAAATGTCTTGGTGTATGAATACTTACAAGTGGATGTAAAGTTTTGAATTGTCTGATACAGTTATAACATGGCGATCCAAGGTTGCATATGGCATCTGCATTTGAACGAGTTTCAACCGACTTTTAATTTCCATATTCACGAACCAATTATTATTACTTATACAGTAGTCTATGCTCAGATTTTACAAGATTAATCTCTAAACATGTTTTATAAACAAGTTATATGAGAAATTACTGAGCTAATACCGGTAGGGTGAACTTAGTGGTTTATATTCCTGTTGGGTGTAAGCTTGGTCAAGGGTGGAAGGGGGATGGTTATTAATTTTTTTAGCATCACGTCTGACTACCCGTTTGGATTACGTACTTATTACGCTAATGGTTTTAGGGATTTCGAAGGTTATATTTCTAGGAAGTGTACCCGCATTTGCATGGAGAGAGCGTGGGAAACCATTTTGGGAAAAGCCCCCTCAGTACACCCGACAGAGATATGAACCTCGATCTCCTCGTCGTCGGCAGTCTAGTCTACTGCGAGAGTAGCGCGTCAGATCATGCGGACACCGAAACGGGTTCTTCTTATAAAACTGCTCAAGTCACCTGGACAAGTGGATAAGGTGGTCGACCACAGATTTTAGGGACCTTGGATCGGTGACTAGTATATTTGCAAATAGTATACTTGCACTTCCTGGTATTCACTTAGTAAATATATATATACTCATAGACATCCGTAGGCCTATAGTTATACTATTGGTCTTATCCTAAGATAAGTGAGGTTATAAGTCGTGTTATGATATAATACTTCCATTTAGAAAGTACACGTAGGATATTTAAATAAATAATAATAGTAATGAATATCTCTCCTTTAATCCTTTCTGACCCGCTTTGGTGGCCGCATGGTCTAAGGCGCCACTCTCGCTATAAAATGATGGGGAGGTCGAGATTTGAATCCCGGTCGGCTGTACTGGGATTTTTTCCCTCTAAATGGTGTTCACCCTCTTTCCATGCAAATGTGGGTACACTTCCTCTGAATTCAACCTTACTCATCCCTAACACATTAACGTAATTAGTGCATACGTGTAAACCAGACCCTCCAGGTGTTCAAACCTGGCCCGGTAACAGGGTACAAGAGTGGGCCCCCCTTTCTTTGTCCTACTTGACTTCAGTGATGGCAGAACCTTATTTGTATGGAGGGTAAAGGGGGGGGTTGAGGGGCTTTAACCTCCAAGCCAAAGAAAAGCCTTGGGATCCTATATCGACAAATGTTTGAAAATTTGATTGGCTATTTGAAGTGATCCTCCCTCATAAACCTTTTGAAATTGGGTTACTTCTAGACGCTATTTTGAGTGTTCTTATCCCAAAATTTTTTTCGAAAACTAGATTTCCTTAGAAGCTATTTGGAATAGTCCTCCAATTTTTTCTTTTGAAATTTTAATGTCCCTAGTAGATATTTATAGTGGTCTTCGCCTGGAATGTTTTGTAAAATTAGAGACCTATTATAGAAGCAGTTTTAAGTTGTTTTCCCCCAGAAAATATTTAAAAATTGATTGTCTCTTGAAGCTATTTAGAATGGTCTTCACTTGGATTTCTTTTAAAATTAAAAGTTTTTTAATCAATATTTGTAGTGCTCCTTCCCTGCCAAAGTTTTGACAATTTAATGCATTTATAAGCTATTTTGAATTTTATACAAAGCCATTTTTCAGTTTAATATTTGAGAATATCCAAGGGGAGTGAAATAATTCTAGAGAGGGGTGGAGTTTTTTTATTTGTGAGGAGGAGGGGAGGAGGAGGACAAATTCTTTTCAAGATGAGAAATGCTTCTCCTCCCCTTGTTATGATACTCCTGCTCGACTTAATTTTGTACTTTTTTTTTAGCACCTCGTCTTTCGACTTGTACATTTTTTAAAAACGTCACTTTAACAAAACAAAAGAAATGCACGCAAATGTATACGTAACTGAACACTGAAATGTTACGTTATTGATTAAATACTTAATTACAATTAAGCTTGATTCACTACCCGACTCTCTTCACGTGCCAAATTTAATTTAATTACAAAAATAATAGATTCCGTGACTCTTCTAAATAATATGAAATGAAATACAAAACTGGACCGAACCAGTGATATGATTGTGATACATGCCAATGACAAGTTCCTTCGGTGGGAGTCCCAACTTGTGGGCTGGGCATGCACTGTTCTTTATTATGGATTGGTGTTTTATTACTTATCATTCAGGTTTGACTTTATATTTTGTTTTATTTAAATACTACAATTTGTTTATATTAGTCCCGGTCCCGATACCATGATACCTTTAGTCCCCCATCCCCCTTCGTGGAAGTCCTGCTTATACTGTAACCTAATCGTGTAGTAAGACGCGGTAAAAAATAAATAAATATGCTTTGCACATATACTAAAATAATATAAGTTGTAACTTTATCAAGCTGGTCAGGTCTTCCAGTAACTAGAAGGGCAGGGTTTGGATTCCAGCTGGCTATACTGAAGCTAAATTTTCACTACACGTTTTCCATTCTCCCTCCACTCTAAGCTGGGTACATTTAATTTCAACGCTACCTTAATCATCCCTACCCACTAGAGTAAATATGTGAATAGATCGGGTGGGTAGAAAAACGCAGGGCACTAAATAAGTAAAATACGTCACTAATGGATTACACACTTAAATCTTTAAATGAAAATTTGTTAAAAATTACATTTTGTGCCTTTTTATATTCTATCACCCCGTCTTACTACCTATTCAGTTTATATGCATATGCACTAATTACGCTGATATGTTAGTGATTAGATCGATTGAATCTATTGGAAATGTACCCGCATTTCCGTGAAAGATGAGTGGAAAACCATTTAGGAAAAACCACCTTCACTATACCCAACCAGGATTCGAAACCCCGATCTCACTATCCTCAGCAGGCCAGTCTTTTTGCCAGAGTGATGCCTTAGATCATGCGGCCACCGAAGCAGTTTTGTGAGTATTGCTAATGTAATTTTTCTACCAAGCCTACACTCACTATTGCCACGAAGTTTTATTTTGGTGTCGGTACTTTTGAGTGAGATCACAAACGTATTAGGCGCGCTCTACTGTATTTCTGCTCTAGGGCCAGAAATATTTTCCACGTGTTGCTTGGTTATGCCACCAAGAGATGTCACCACTAGTATAGTGACTGTAGGGCACGGCGGTTGTGCGGTTCTCCCTCCACATCTCGAGGAGAAAAATCTATTTTGGAAAGTTGATGAGAGTAAGAATACACTCAATTAATTTGGTCGATGTTTATATAATATATTTCTAAAAAAAAGGTAACGGAAGAATTAAACATTTAACTGGGGCAGATACCATTATTTAGAGCAATATAAACTGTCTGCAACTAATAATTTAACATTTATGAAAAGTTATTTTAAAATATGTATATATTTAGTTTAATATACAACATTTACAGTTTAGTCCATCCAATACAGTGACAAGAAAAAACAACAACTGTAAGATATGGCAAAATAAGTTTATTCTTGCTAAATCTTAGTTTTGTTAATTTTTATAGTATGCATTTAAAATTCTTAACTTGAATTGTTCTATAAAATGCAAAGCTAATTAAATAATTGGATATTTTTCGAGCTGTTAAGTATAAATGTTTAATTTTAAACGGCTAAACTACATTAAGTTCCAGCGCAAGCAGGAATACTTGGCAAAATTTAAATTTTGCTGCTCTTTTTGTACAGAACCACAGAACTCTTTCATATAAATTCATACAAAACGCGTTTTTTTACCAAACAATTTTTATATAAAATTTCTAATGTACGAGAAATTGATTTTTTATTCAATTGAAAAAACAAACACACAAACGATTTTATCCAAAAAAGTATTTATCGGTTCGAATCCCAGTTAGGACAAAGTCTTAACTCTGTTAGAATTTGGGTATTGTACGAGGGGTTTTGAAGTATCTAAAGTGCGGTCCTAAGTTTAGTAAATATTAGTTTGTCTTGAGAGTCTTAAAAATAATAGTGTTCTTAAACATCAGCATGGTGGCTACTAGTTGTGGATATTTTCTTGTGCCAGCCTTCATTTGATTATTGTTTAAAGCGTAAATAATGCGATAGTAATTGTGCTAATATCTAGCCATGGCCTTGCATACAAAGTATAGATTTTTGTTGTTGTTGATTTTTTCAATTGGGGAATTTCAGGGACGTTTTCAATGTGTATAACGTCCTCACCTTTTGAATATCAGTTGATAAGCCTACTCTTAAGATGTAGCATATGTATTTTACACATTCTATGCTTTATATTTTAGTTCAGTTGCATATTATATAAGTTTTATTACAAATATTTGGGCTCTTTGGAGGAGAGGGAAAAATGTCTCATGAGCCCCCCTTAGATACGCCACTGATTTTATTACTATAATTGAAGTATTGATCTTTAGAGATTATTACCAAATACCTAGGCCTACACCGTAAAGGACCCCACATCCCAAATTCTAACATTATACATTTTTTTATTTCCTCAAACTGGACTATATTCCTTTATGTATATTTTTGTTTTTTGGAAGGCCAAGTTAAGTATAGTTTCCTCGGTTCGTTCTCCATCTAATTATATTGTTGGATCTTTTATACCAATATAAAAGTGTTTTTTTTGCGCCAAAATATGTGGTTTTTCATCTTACTAATTGTTCGGCTTTATTTAACTCACAAATAAGACTGGTTTTATACCTTATAGCCTTACAAGGAAAATTTAAAAGGAAAAAAAAAAAGATAAACCAAGAGTTTTTATAATTACAAAATATATACATAGTTTTGTACCTTTTTTCACCCTGCTAATTTGCTCCAAAGTGTTGTGTTTTACACTCTAACCCTAGTAATGGTACGCCCATTTTTGAGGATGGAAGGGAAGGAAACTAGGCTTATTTTGGCTAGTAAACCTTATTTCATATTAAATATGCTCTCTTTCAAAGCAATAAAGGTGAATAACGTCATAATTAGGTGCAACTTGTGGTAGAATTAGTAGTTTATATAATAATAAGAGAAACTAAAATTATTATTCACGAGGGATTAGTAAGATACGCTTGCCTTTTATTCTCTTCTTTTTCGCATTGTATTTTTTTATTGCAAAACTATTAAGGTGGAATACTGGCACGGAAAACTGTTCAAAACAAAACAATATACATATTTCTACTTTTAAAGTTCATGCATATCGCTGGCATTATACAGTTTTAAAAATTTGTTATGACTATAATAATTGAATTCATAACGCCATATTTGGTTGCTAGATTATACAAAATATGATAATTTATATTGATATAAGAAAAAAAAATCATGCTTAATTTTGACCCCAAATTAATATTAATTTTTTTTCCCATCAAACTATTAAAGTGAAAAATAGCATACTTGAGTTAAAAACGGTGTATAATAGTGTATAACAATGCATCCATATTGACATAAGAAAAACTAAAATTATTGGATAGGGTGGGAAATACGCTTAATTTTGGCTCCCCAACTTGTATAATACTATATATATATATATATATATATTGCAAAATTATAAAGGTTTAAAACGCCATACTTGGATGTAAAATGGTGCATAAAAAACACCAAATTATCGATTATGGGATGGGAGTTACGCTTAACTTGGACCCCCACCTTTTACCATATTATTTTTTTTTCTGGCAAAACTATTAAGGTACAAAACGCCGGTTGCAAAACAAGGCGTTTAAATTGGCATAAAATAAAACTAATATTTTAATTGGGGGTGTGTGGGGGGAGCTACACTTAACTTAGCTCCCTTTAAACAAAAATGGCTGTACCATCTCTGGAATTGGGGCTCCAAACACAATACTTGAGTGTAAATAGTGGTATATATACATTTTAAATTTGAGAGGGTGGGGGAAACTTAAGTGATCTCCCACGCAATTTAACCACACTCAAGATTTTTAACAGACCTCTGTTTCTCTCGCTCTCATGAGCATCACAAAATGTCATACATGCAAGTCCAAATTTTCAAACAGTTATTGTATCCATTATTGTTAGTAGAAACACTTGACTAATGCGTCCCATTGAGAGATGAACAAGAGTAAGTCCAGAGTAGTACAAAATTTCATTGTATGAATTGACTGTTTCATGTTTAAAAAAAATATTTTTCTCTTGTATTCAACTGCTACAATTGATAACACTCGATACTATCACGCTTACGCTTTCGCCATTGCTTATGGATGAAAGTTATACAGTACTGAGAACAAATTCAATATAGTGGATAGGTGGTGGATGGTTATAATTCTCATATAAGAAACCACTGATCTGAAACTTAGTGTGGGGGCTAGTGGTCAAGTAAATGTAATTCATTTTACTCTTATAAAAATAAAAAAGCTATTCTCCCCTGGTCTCATTTAACCATTTCTTCCCTTCTTCCAAACAGGAATGGTCGTACTAACTTTGGAGTTAAGTTTTGTTGCAAAACGGTTGTAAAGGATGGCATATTTACATGATTTACACAAGGTACCCAATGGAAGGGGTATCTAACTTAAATGACTTTTATGTTTTACCACCACGTCTTACTACCCTCCTGGGATGAATGCATTTTAGTTAAGCTACTAAGGTATGAGGAAGGTAGAATTTAGATTAAATATATCAACATTTAGTTGGAAGGAAAGTGGAAAACCATTTAGGAAAATAAACTCAATTCACCACTCAGAATTCATGAAAATAATTATCTTAGTCTTGGCTACTCAACGGACACCCTCACACTTTTATCAAACTACCCGATATTTTTATAGCAACTACAGGGTATATAAATTATAAACCCAAGTGAACATATTTTGCGAAGCCATATATATCGTTCGAGAATATGAATCATCCTCAAACACACCCCTTTTCCCCATTGAACACCCTTTCTCTCTCCCAAATAGTACAAGAAACAATCAAACAATCAATCAACGAATCGAATCGAAACGTACAACCGATTAATCAAAGCGTCAATTCATCAAAGTTCCCCCACTCCCCATCTCCCTACATTGTTGCAGGGTGGCAGACAATAACCGTACTCTTGTTCCAGAGTTGAGTAGTCGGGGGTGGGGGGGGGGGGGGACGCGTGCCCCTACGTGCTTGTTAACTGAACATAATGAAGAGTGGTGTCCGTTGTCCATCAACTAGAAGCTATGGCCGTGTCAAGGGATATAGCTGAACGACAATACGGTCCGTAGAATTACATGGACAACTCGAAATCAGCACCGTGATTTCCTAGCCACTAAATAATGAGCCAGTTATCACGGGGATTTGGTGTTTTGTTGATCGCTCGATACATTTTTTTTATTTTCGAAAGTCGACAAGTTCCATCATATTTTACTATCGGCATTATTCAATCGGATTGTTATGTTAGTGGGTTTGATGGAGATGGGGTTGATTGTTTGGATCGCATGTCAGTATAGGGTTTCCCAAAAGTAGGGTCTTGGATTCACTGGAGGGTGCAGAATCTGATTGTCCAGTGAAAGTTGAAAGATATTGTCTCAAGTTTTGGAATATTTGAGCCACTTGTCTGACATTCTTTAACGTTTGAATACATAACCTTAAATTTGCATTATTTTCTTATCTTGTATGGGTTTATCCCAATTTACATTATTAACAACTTTGGTATGTAACCTAATTCCTTTCAACTATATTGAAACATAAGTACTCACATTTATTATATGACCAGTTTGAATGTAATGTAATAAACACTTATTACTTATTTAAGTATTTGATCAACTGTACATTAGCAAATGACGTGCTTCGTTTAGTGAATTTATTGAGGAGTGTTTTCTCTGGATTGGAATTCACCATACTCTCTTTTTAAACATTCTCCATTAGTATAGAATAAAAGGGATGACAACATTTGCCGACAAGTTAGAAAATCCCGTACAGATTAAAAGGAGTGGAAAGAGGATTAATAGTGTGGAAAATCCAATATAGACCATAGGGATGGAAAAACTGGCTTTTAGGTAGAACATACAATATAGACTAGAAGGATGGAAAAACTGGCTTTTAGGTAAAACATACAATATAGACTAGAAGGAATGAAAAACGGGTTAATAGTGTAGAAAATCCAATATAGACAAAATATACTAGAACGAATGGAAATAAATGGTACGGCGCACCGCACAGACTTTCTCTCTCTTTCTATAAACTCGTAAGATTTCTGAACGGAATAATGTACATTGTATCATCACCACTCCACATAAGAACACGCATAAAATAATATACAATGATATATAATCAATGAGAAAAGAGGCGCATCTTTGTCCACCTAAGAGCATTTCAAACAGTTTAATGTCTTCCACAAGGGTCAACACTTCGTATTAAAATTTCGATTTCTGGTTAAAATTTTAACATTTTATAAGGTGTTGCAGATCTTCAAGTCATCGCATTGATATTTAATTATTCATTTATACATTTTGACCAATAAAAAATGTAAATATTGACTATTGAGTCTAAAATGGAGATAGATCATTGCTATGCAAACATTTCTCCTAAGAGATTTAAGGAAAAATAACATACTTTTTTAGATACTTATATTTAATTACTCTATGGCATTGGAGAATTATTGCGTTAAGACTTAAGTAGTATATGTTTACAACTAAAGCTCACAAAATTGTATTAATATATTTGCAAATATCTCAGAAACTGTTGCTTTTATAAAAATATATGTCAAATAAAAGTTTTTTATTTCTAATAGTCCTACAATTTTGCAATGATAAGTTGTTTAGTTTCTCAAATAGTTGTGGAGATACGGAAATTAACGCTTCTGTAAAGTACCCTAAAAATCATTTTCATAGGAAAATGAAAATAGCCAGTTTATTTATAATCTTAATCAACGCCTAGATACGAATTTTAATCAAAATCGTTTGAGCAGATTTTGAGAAAACCAAATTTTTCTCTTTTCGCCCTTCAGTAAACTACCCTTAATTTTAAGTTTTTATAGACACACAGACAGACGGCATTGCAAAGACTATTTTTTAGGGTTCGGGGGGTCATGAGACGTCGACATCCATCAACATTTCAGGTTAGTTTTTTTTTACGGTCGCAATACTTAAACTTTAATGTCCAAAAAGTTAAAAAAATTCATATAATTGCGTATAGATTGAAAGTTATTGATTTTATAAAAATATGTTTCGGATAAAATATCTGTATTATAAATATATATACATATTTGTAATGCTAAGTAATTTCATATCTCAAATAGTTTCGGAGCTATTATAAAAAATGTTAATTGACGCATCAGACCGGAGCCCTTAAAGCCATTTTGCCGAAATATTGAGAGTAGCCATTTTGTTTGGAATATTTATTAATGTTCATAAATGAAATTAAATCAAAATCGTTAGAGCCGATTTTTATAAAATCGACTTTTTCTCTTTTTGCCCTTCAGTAAACTACCCTTAATTTTAGGGGTAGATATCCAATTCCAAAAACCCCTCGGGGCAACTCTATGAAAACCCTAGATATCAAGTTTTAGCTCAATCGGTAAAATAGTTTAGGCTCTAGTTGGAGGTACAGACAGACAGACAGAAGACAGACGGACGGAAATTCAAAAACCACTTTTTCGGATTCAGGGAGTCATGAAACGTCAAGATTCATCAAAATCTCGAGCTCGATTTTTTTGACGATCACCATACTTTCTCTACCTGTAAGATAGAGAGAAAGTAAAAATGGCTAATAGTGTAGAGCATCCAGTTCTTTAAATTGTTTTTATTTTTTTAAAAGTAAATTTTCTCTAAACCTTTGACTGTCACATCACTGTCACATCGTCGGAAACATGTTATTGACTTGTCAGTTTACGGTTCGAATCCTTGTTGAGTTGTGACCGGTGAAGGAGCACTCACTCGCCTTTTGTGTGGCATAGAAATGAGAAGATGGAAACGCACGAATTCTTTCCTCACACTTCGCTGGTCCTCTACCTCATTAGCATTCAGGAGATAGACTAGGGGAGGTTTCGGACGTTATTTTCAAAGGACTATGACCTGGCGGTCTTCTTATACACACAGTGTGCGGGGTTCTAAAAGAACAATGAAGGGCTATTGAACACTACACTGGATATCATCGTTGAGGGCGCTACATGGCTACTATTGGGAAACAGCGTTGTCATTCTATTGTTTTCGTATGGCCAATCTTAGCTTAAATAGGTAACAAGTTTAGCAACGCTAGTTCTTATGTTGCCAATATCGCCTTCTTACCCCAGCACACCACCTTCCGATATAACTTTAAGCGAGGATAATTGGCAACAGTTAACCGAGAGAGAGAGCGAAGATAAATATTTTCTCTATAAGTCCTGCAGTTCATTTCCCACTCTCTCGTCACGCAAATTCGGGCATACTTCCTCTAAATTAAACCTTCCTCATTCCTAAAATCATCAGCGTAATTAGTACATAAGCGTATATCCCAAATAGGCATGCGGCATGCGGCCACCGAAGTGGGCTATATTATTCATTTTATATATCGATCACGTCCAATTTTACTCTACCCTAAATTAAAAAGTGATGTACCGGTGATGTGTTAATAAACTAAAGGGAGAAAGAGGAGGGGCTATTTGAAGACTGGGTGTCTATTTAGCTATTTATAGGAGCTTTTCACTATAGTGTTGTAGTTAAAGGCGTTTTATCATAGTTGAATTAAAGTATTTTACACAGTTTATTATTTTATTTTATTGATGATTAATTAATTAATTAATTTATTTATTTTCTTGAATTTTTTATGTTTAGCGAAGGTAAAACTAAATTGTCCTGTCTCACGTTAAACTAAAACAATGTAAGCCTGCCTATTACACAATCACTTATTATAAGAGTAGTCCACCTATTTACTCTATGACATTAGGAACTTAAAGTTCATTGCCGCACTTAAATACGTATGCAACCTATCCCTATCTTGAGCTAGTTCTATCCAGTCTACCTCCTTACACCTTCTTCCTATTTTGAGCTAGTTCTATCCAGTAGCCAGTCCACCTCAATACACCCTATCCATATATTGAGCTAGTTTTATACAATCCACCTCATTACACCCTATCCCTATCTTGGGTTAGTTCTATCCAGTCCACCTGATTATAACCTATCTCTTTCAGGTCAATTCTAATGTTATCCTCCCAGCTACGTCTAGATCTCTGCACAGAATTTATACAAACCATAATTATGTAGATATTTTATGGTTTCCATAAATATATTTTTTGTTTTGTTTTGCCTATTGACGGCAATATTAGTAGTTGTTGATCACACTGCTGTTGCAATAGTGTAAAATACATTATATTTTGATAACTGTACAATAATTCATCCGTTATGTATAAGTAGTATTTTTATATTCAAATTAGATTGAATACAAATTATACAATGTAACTATCAATCAAAATTTTGGGGTTGGGAGGGGGGATTTGTATTTATGTATTACCCTTGTTCGTGGGCCACTGCTTTTATTTTATATAGTTTTATTGATTTTTGTTGCACCACATTTAACTACCCTTATGGGCTATCTAAATTTAACTACACTAATGGAATAGGGATGATGAAGGTAGGATGTATAGGAAGTGTACCCGAATTTGCGTGGAGGAATAATGAGAAACCATTTAGGAACATCCATCCACATTATGTACACCAGGGATTTGAACCAAACCCTCCCCCCCCCCACTCCCCCATCAATGGAAGACTAGAATTTATGAGCTTGATGTTTAGTCCGTGTGCCCAGCGTCGTGCCAGTGAACTATTATGTTTTATCATAGTCGACCTCGGTTGAATTGGGGTAAAGTTGTTCTCGCCTCAGAATCCGAGGTACGTGTGTTCAAACTCAGCTGGGGTTGACGGATTTTTCTTTAACGATAAAAACCCATAGCAGAACTTCCTTCGGAGGGGAAGTAAAGCCGTCGCGTCGGTCCCATGTCGATTGTGGCATGTAAAAGGAACCTGAAAGATAAGTGAAAATATATCTAATTTTTTTTATTATATCTGTCGAGGCTATGTAAAACGATTCCAGCATGTACTGGATTGCAGTATTCCAGTGTGATGACAATAGGAAGAAATGGGAAACATTAGAGATTCAGATCAGACCTTCTAGTTTCATTAGCTATGGCAGGCGTGACATAAAGTCGTGGAGAGGCTTGTCAAGGCATGGAATGTCATGTGCATCAAACATCAATGTTCAGGAACTGACTGGGCTGGCTTGGATTTTTTTTTAAACAGGATTCTAGTTACGCTCTTAACACTTCTCTTCGTGTTTTATTGACCTACGCGAACCTGAGGATATCCATTTCGATTCTACAACTTAAACATCTAAAAATAATACTATATTATGTTTATGGGTCCGTTTTGCTAGACTAATTTTTCTAAGGCGGGGATGCAGGGAACGTGAGGAAAAGTCAGTATTTTTGCTTTTTTTTTATAGCAAAACTTTTTTTGGTCAAGATAAATAAAATATTGCTTCGGTACAAACAAAGTTTAATTTTCTTAACATTGTGATATCAACAATTGTTGAAAATATCTCTTGACTCATGAGCATGACAAACTTTTTAAATGATGAGAAAAAGTTTTCATTTAATTCCAGGACACCCTTGACAGTTATCCAAGAATCGTTGATATCACTATGTGAAGAAAATTAAACTTTATATTTCTACTGGAGAATTGTTTGATTTATTTTTATCAAAATAACTGATACAGGAGCCTATAATGAATATTTGTGAATCGAATGATGATTTGTATTGGTATTTGTATTTTCCTCCTTCCTTGTTTGTTCTCCTATTGGTGGATATCTCCGCACAGTAACTTTTAAACACACATGGTTTCTGGCGTTTATGGATTTTTGCTTGTCTATTCTAGCGCAACAAGACTCCTGCTTATTTGAAGGGAAATATCTTCACACTTCAGCATTTACTATGAGGATAGCAGTTCTGAAGTTTCACATTTTACTGAAACAATCCTCAATCATCTCAGAATTTTCTGGTATGAACCTATTAAAAATTGTTTCATTGTTAGAGGAAGGCTAAATAAAGATGTGTTTCTAACTTATTTCCTTGATCCCAAAACTGAACAATTTGGCAGTAAACGCCGCTGAGATTGAATTAATTCTACCTTTTATATTATTTTTAAAAATATATAAAACTCAAAGTGTAAGATTTTTAAACCTGTTAAAACATTCTGATACTTTTACCCTCTATTTTGGAGAGAACTATACTTTAGAATAACAATGGCGTGTCTGGGTTACATCAATCTGTAGTCCAGTAGTGGTAAGATTAGACCGTACTAATGTGCCGTTGCCCACGGGACGCCCGAGTGTACTAATCATAGCTACATCCTTTCCGCGGAGGCTCTTTCCATGTCCCAATGATATGAGGTGATGATAGTAAATTTGATGGGGTGGAGCTAATGAAGAAATTAACCTAGCTCAAACCTAATTAATCAAAACCTGGTGACCATGTGAATAATTCCCCTTTCGAGAAAAATCCCCCGGTATCAGTCGGGAATCGAACCCGGCACATCTATGTCAGCAAACGGGCTTACTGAGCACCCCTATACCACGGGGCCGGTTATTTTAGCATAACAAACTACTTACAAACCATTTACTAATAACACGGGATTTCTAGACGTGTTTGACACCTCATCTCAGATGATAGTATGTCTGCCTACTGATCTAAGGTACTTGGTTTAGATTCCCGGTATGGTTGAAAATTCTATCATAGGTGAAATTTGGGTTTACCCTTTCACAGTGATGAATTAATGGTTAGGGGATGGATGTTGTGTCTCTTCCAGATTTAAGTTAGTAAATAAGTTTTGTGCTGATACAATCAGTCGGGTCAGAAAGTGTACATTAAATACCTCATATAGTAATATTAATAATGCCTGCAGAGCGTCTCATCGTTCCAATAGGTGGTTCTCTTAAGATTAATTTTATAGGCTTAATTAGTGTTTAAGTAGTGTGCTGAAAATAATGCTTTGTCAAAAGTATTCTTTAGTTCCCTAAAATAAATAGAAAGGTTCATTAAATTAAAAAGTTACTTGCTTTTATAACAAATAATGATAAATCTAAAGGTATAGTTACCATTCACGCTACATGATAATGGAATTCATGTGCTTATGCGCCTCTAAATCCTTCTGTCTTAATACAAACATTTTTAAATGTACTGTACGAATTTTGAATTAATGTTTAGGAAATATAATAGATTAATAATTAATTAATAGTTAATGTAAACGTTTAGTTTTCAATTACCCTGAATATAAAAATGTTACTTAGGTGATGGATGTTGTGTCTCTTCCAGATTTAAGTTAGTAAATAAGTTTTGTGCTGATACAATCAGTCGGGTCAGAAAGTGTACATTAAATACCTCATATAGTAATATTAATAATGCCTGCAGAACGTCTCATCGTTCCAATAGGTGGTTCTCTGAAGATTAATTTTATAGGCTTAGTTAGTGTTTAAGTAGTGTGTTTTATTTATTAGGAACTGAGAAGATCAAGGAAAAACATGATAACCCTATTTTTATGAAAATATATGTTAACAGTTATTTCTGGTAGCTTACCTCTTGAACTACAAGTTGTTTTTATAATCAGTCAAGACCTAGAGGATAGCTAGTAACAACGAACATTTTATCGATTTTTTTAATAGCTAGATTTACGGATCTCACAGAAGTTTAAATAATGAATATATTCCATCTATCTCTACGAAGATTATCATGTTTTCCCCCGACACCCTCAATTTTGGAAGAATTATATTTGAAAAACGAACTATCTCTAATTTGATTTATTAGGTATTTTTTCTGGATATCTTTGACGGAGTTTTATGGTTTCGTAGACAGTTTCTTAGCCTTTCCGATGGCCGCATGGTCTAAGACGCTACTCTCGAAGCAGATTAGACTGCTGAGATCGAGATTTGAATTTCGGTCGGGTGTACTGAGGGTGGTTTTTCCAAAATGGTTTTCCACCTTGCCCCTACGCAAATGTAAGTACATAAACATATAACCCGAATGGGTAGTAAGATGCAGTAGTAAAAAATAATAATTGATAAATGCCGTGGACAACTTAACGTTCTCGAGTGAGATAAGCATCTGACACGGCCACACTTTTTTGGGTTGCTTAGAACCTCGGTTATCTAACCCTCATTGATCTGGATTTCCGGTTCATCCGGACTGAAATTTCACATTAAATTATTTTTTGTAACACTTTTTTATGGGACGAATAATTGGTATATTATTTTTTAAAAACCTCATTATTTTATGAGTGAACAATGGCTGTAACATATTTCAAGTGTTTTATAGTATGGTATTGTGAAAATAAATGGTGAGTTATACTAATATCTATTGTTTTAGTGCATTTTTTCTATAATTTATGGACTATCCGAATTTTATTTAATCTAGATAACACCCGGTTTTAACACTGTATTTTATTACGTTGGCGTAACACTATTGTAATACTGTATTTTATTACGGGGTATCTTTTTATTTTGGGCTCTATAATTGTTGATTTTAATAATAAGTCATAAAAATATTATATATTAGTTTAATTCACTGTTGTTATGAGTCTGAACACCTGGGATTCGCGATTGTACATCACAAGTGCTGCTGATTCCCTTTGTAAGGAGTTGTGTGGACTAGAATGTTTGGATCATGATTGATCCTAGATTGTGCCCGGCGCGGAATATGTAAAGTCCCGATTAAGATTAGGTGATTTCGATGAAAATATATATTCTTATGATGGACTAACGCCCGGACAGCTCGGCGACTAACAAGCTATTGGAAACTTACATTTGCAAATAGGTATATCTATGAAGTATTAGCTTCTAGAACATTCCTTGAGTAACGGATGCAGCCGTCCTTTGTGTTCCTCCCTTGCTTGCTTTCGGAGAATATTTCGCTTGGGTGACCGAAAGATATAGACAGAAGGATTTTACACTACGTTGACATTCACTGCCAAAGATAGTGTTAAATATTATTATTATTATTATTATTTATCACCGCGTTTTACTACCCGTTCGGGTTATACGCTTAAGTACTAATTACGCTAATGGATTAGGAATTGGGAGGGTTGAATTTAGAGGAAGTGAACCCGCATTTGCGTGGAGGGAGAGTGGAAAACCGTTTAGGAAAAACCACCCCCAGTTCACCCGACCGAGATTCGAACCTCGATCTCCCCGTCCTCGGCGGTCGAGCTCAACACGACTAGCGCGTTAGCCAACTACGCCACCGAGGCGGGTTTAGTGTTAAATAATAGGGAATTTTGAATATCATCATGTTGGATCAGATCTTATTATATATTAAATTAATCAAAAGAGATGTATACAATATAATTATTACAAACTGGCCCTAAGGCTCAGTTCAAATGTTGCCTCAAAGAATGCAGAATTTTTTAAGGCGTCCTTCAATTAATCAGATGGATACATTCCTACTGCTTGTGAAGGTGATAATTGTTGCTCTCTTATGTTAAACTAGTTTACTACTATAATCTGCATACTTATTTACCTGTGTGTTTATAAAATGCCTCTTATGGACTTTAGGGAATAATTATTACAGTTATTGATTGCTATCCTTCCTTGGAAATTTTGAAAAAAAAAAGTTTATTTCTTAGTAATTATTACAATCTCAGCCCTTTTGGCCGTTGTGTCCGTAGCGCAAACTCTAGATTTACCGAATTTGACTTCTATCACAAATTAAGAGTCAAACTTGGAGAGTTATTTAAGGAACTTCTCTATCATCAATATGCTTAGATTTAGGTTCTGCAGAATATTAATTTATTAAGTTTTACTTAAATAGTGATAATATTAATTGTTTTTAGTAACGGTTCTTCGCTATATCTTTTTTAACCATCATTTACTTTTCTAACCCATTATTTGGTTAATATTGTTTTCTTAAGTAACTATTTTTACATATTGTATTATTGAGTATGTCTCAATGCTGACAAACTTTTATAGGTCCCATGACTGTTGGTCAACACTATGATAAAGGATTTTTTTTTAGCACCGCGTCTTACTACCCGTTCGGGTTGTACGCCTATGCACTAATTACACTAGTGGTTTAGAGATTAGGAAGTTTTAATTGAGAGGAAGTTCATCCGAATTTCTTGGAAGGAGAGTGGAAAAGTATTCAGAAAAACCACACTCAATGCACCCGATCGGGATTGAACCCTGATCTCCCTGTCTTTGGCAGTCTAGTCCAACACGAGAGTAGCGCGTTAGACCATGCGGCCTCAGAGGTGGGCATAAAGTATATATATATATACTTAGC
Organism: Timema bartmani; assembly: GCA_902151455.1. Classification (NCBI taxonomy): domain Eukaryota; kingdom Metazoa; phylum Arthropoda; class Insecta; order Phasmatodea; family Timematidae; genus Timema; species Timema bartmani. Next base: position 351,162 of record CABFWB010000159.1, on the reverse strand, counting down.
ACCGTGTCTTACTACCCGTTTGGGCGATACGCTTAAGTACTATTTACGCTAATGAGTTAGGAATTGGTAAGGTTGAATATAGAGAAAGTGAACCCGAATTTGCATGGAGGTAGAGTGGAAAACCATTTAGGGAAAACCACCCCAGTTCACCCGAGCGAGATTAGAACCTAGATATCCCTGTTCTCGTCAGTCTAGTTCAACACGAAACCAGCGCGTTAGCTAACTACGCCACCGAGGTGGGGGTGGGTATAAAGAAAAAATTGAAATTGAAATAAGATACTGCTTAAATCTATGTCTAAACTAATGTATTGTTATTAAGAGTTTAAAGCCCTCTTCGGTGGTCGTATGGTACAAGGCACTATTCTCGCAGCAGGACTGCCGATGACGGAGAGATCGAGGTTCGAATATCGGTCGGCTGTACTGAGGGTGAATTTTCCTAAGTGGTTTTCCACTGTCCCCCACTCAAATTTGGGTACACTTCCTCTGAATATAACTTTCCTAACCTCTAAAACCACTAGTGTAATGAGTACATAAGCGTATAACCCAAACGGGTAGTAAGACATGGTGCTAAAAAATCAAGAGTTTAAAAACGAGCCAGCCCTATCTCGCAAACCAAAGGTTAGGCACCCTCGCTCCATTCTACGGATAGACTTATCAAATTTAAACGAATTTCAAAATGAATTGAATATTGGACGCCTTCCTGTCGCCTCCCGCGATTCATGTAGAGATGCCGTTTCGCTGAAGTGGCGCTTTTTGAGCTAACAATCACGAATTGCAACGGAAGCAGTCGTAACCGAGTTTACATCAACTAGCAGTTCCAAAAGATGTGACCATCGACATGAACAAACATTGAATGCTCTTAACAAAGCTTCTTTCTCTCCGTCATCGTTTTCAAAAAAAATCATCTCTACGACTCTTTGCTTATAAAATATTATTAGATTATCAGATTGTAAAAGAGCGAGTGTCTTATATAATATCAACCCTAGTGTTTTGCTATAAATTCAGAGAATTTAAACTCAAAGTTTTATTTATTTACAAAGCTTTTATGACAAATCTTAAGTATATTTTCTATCATCGTGACTTAATACCTGTTTAGGTTATACGCATATATAGTAATTATAACTCTAGTGGGATAGGGATGAGGAAGGAAACATTTTATATTTAATCCACCCTAATTTGGGTAGAAGGAAACCCATATTAGGGAAAACTACCCTCAGTAGTCGCGACTGTGATTCGAACCAGATCTCTCAGTCATCAGCAAGCCAATCTAACAAGAGAGGGACGTCTTAGACCATTCAGTCCCTGAAGTGGGTTCTCTTAAATATAAATGTTTACAATGAATCGGTTGTCTAATATAACTTATACTATTTTATTAGGCTACAATAGACAGCTTAATTGGTCAGACTGTGCATGCTCTTGTTGACTGATTATTTATAAAATACAATCTGCTTTGTTTTATTATTTTAAAATCAGAACACGCAAATACTTAAGTTCTAACTGATTCATTTTTTTTCTAAATTCATTTAGATGACTGAAATTATCATAATATATCGAACACAACTTTTTATTTCCACGGCTATTAATTTGTTTGAAAGCGTAGCCACTTTCTAGCCTTTTAATTGTTGACATAAAACGTAATGACTCCCGCACTATTGTGACACAAAAATTAATGTCATTTTGTTGCCTTCAGCCTCGATAGGAATTATATTTATATGAATAATGCACTTAGTTTATTTCAACAATAATTAGCAAGGACGTCCGCGATCGTTTTAATGTTTTGTATCGTATTAGTATTGCGTGTAATCACTTCCAAACTTTTACGTTGTTAATTAAATATACTTAGAGGAATACAACTGCAATCAATTTTTGCTATTTAAATCAAAATCTATCGCAATAAAAATGTAGTTAATTATCCTAGTCCAATTTGGTATAGAGCGTTAGGTAGAAATTAGTTTGTTCTTCATAGTTTTTACTTTTATCGTTTATTAAAATGTTGCGTATGGAACGTAATTAATGTTATTACATTCGGATCGTGTTTGTGGGTGAAATACAGGAAGGAGAATATATATATAAACGTAAAGTGGGTTATGTATTTTCTCTTTTCTCTCTATCTGGAACATTTGAGTTGAAGTCGTTGCTCGTTTGTGGGGAAAACGTACTTTTCTACGGGACAGATTCACTGAAGCTCTCTGCTCCCACAAACACAATGTCCCTCTTCCGTAGGGATGCCTTGGGGACGATGACAAGCTAGAAATTATTGCTAAGCGCTTGTAAAAAGTTGGCATGCAGAGGAAATGTGAACGAGTAGTACCCCCTTCCCCCACTTCAGCGTCCTAGGCCGCCCTTTCACACCCTTCCTGAGGGTCGGGGGTGTGCCCGGCAATATCTCCAGAGTAGACTATATAATTGCCTTGAGGCTAATGGGGTTACTTTACCTACCCTATCAAAAACAGTTTTTCTCTTCCGACCCACCCCCACAATGTAAAGAAATATGACCACGAAAATAGCTGCAGAGAGCTTTCCTCGTACATGTTATTTATTCAGAAAGCATAGCCAGTTTGGGTGTCATTATCGTACGTGAAAGATATCGTAAGATTTACAAGGTTACTTTTTTTTTTACTCAACAAAGCCATTTTTTCCCTAGTTTAATGCAATTTAATACTTTCTCTTGGGTTTATGGGAACTATTTATTTGGTGACTTCAGCAAAACGGTAGACAGAATAATCAAGGGCCTAAGCTACGGTACACCTCTACATTCTTGGAATAGCTTTTACATATAAGGTCCCATATTAATACAATGTAAGTTTTCACTCACAATCATGCATTAATTTATTCATGTCAAATTTGAAATAACAATCTTTAGGGAAGTAAATTGATTGCCTAAAAGCTATGATTCTTAATGTAGATTATTGAACTATGTTAATTGATACAAAACTTTCTTATAATAATAACAATAATAAAATTGAAATTGGCAATATAAATTTTATGGATATAATCTAAAAGTTTTTAATATAAAATATTAGTAAAAAAATGCATTTTTTCGTCTCATTATTTATCCAAGCTACCACGAGGGTTAATTAAAGCACAGTATCATTGTTTAATGAAATAGGCATACTACTAATTTCTCTTGAAAATGATTGTTCTTAGACTAGACCAGATCCTTGGAAAATATATCCATAACATTAAAACGGTAATCATTAGGCAGTATATCAAGCAGATGAGTGGAGCCTTGAATTTTTCTTCAATAAAAATAACTCATGGGTTTATTTTTTGGTGAAATAAGGCATCGTTTCCCTAAATGACTCTTATATTTACGTGGGAAGGAGTTTTAACAACAACAACAACAACAACAACAACAAAAATTGTCTCTATTTTAAAAATGTACTATACGTAATATTGCCGAATAGCTCCTTGTGTTCGCACCTACACTTAACTATAAAGTTATTAGTGAATGTGTCTTTTCTCCTGTTTTAATTTTTGTATACGTATTGTTTTTATAAGGGGCATACAGGAGCTGTGGTTGCTTCCTCTTTTCCAATATAAAAAATTCCTACAGACTGATAATATATACACTTAATAAAAATAAACCCCTATTGTCGTTTTAATGAAATATAATTTAAATTCATCTCATTTGTAGATAACTCAGATGGTGCTAAGGGACTAGATGGTGCTAAGGTATTAGATGATGCTAAGTTACTAGATGATGCTAAGGAGCTAGATGGTGCTAGGGTACTATTGTGGTGAATATCTGACAGAAGTTTTATCAACTGCGCACAGTTGTAAAGATCTTACCCAAGACAAGGTAAATACAAAATACTGTTGTATTACTTCTTTGACTATTAGATAAACCTTTATGTTTCTATGATTCTTATTTTAAATAATTTACTACCTACTTCAGTGGCTGAACGGCCTGCTGAAGATGGGAATATCGGGGATTGAATCCCGCTCAGGTCTACTGAGGGTGGTTTTTCTTAAATGGTTTCCTACTCTCCTTACAAACAAATGTGGGTAGATTACCTCTAAAATCCTCCCTTCCTCATCCCTGCCACATTACAGTAATCATCATATATGCGAATAACCTTAACAGGTAGTAAGACGCAGTGATTAAAAAAAGATAATAAGACTAATTAATTTTTTTTTAATTCCAGGGAACTAAACAATTTATTGAAACACACACAGTGTAAAAAAACTTACGAAATTACTTTTCATAGCGCGAGCTGAAACGATAAAACAACGAACATCGTCTGATGCTAAGTTTTCGTTTTGGTTACACCATTAATTGGGTTCGCAACATTACTTCCTGGCAAGGTAGTGAAAGTAATAACGTGAAGAAAGAAGATAGTTACATGTATTATCTTTCTACTCACAACAAATAACATTAATAATAAAAAATAATCATTAATAAAAATATATTATAATTATAACTATTAACTGACGCACTAGCTAAAATTATTAAGAAACAAATCCAAAATCCTATAAAAAACTTAAACCACAACAAGTTTTACATTTAACAGTAACAAAAAAATAAATATAAAATTTTTATTATTCAGACCAATAAGCAATATGTTTTATTAAACTTAAAGAAATAAAAAAAAGTGTTAACATTGTAATACATTAAAAGATTGAAAATAATCACTACCTTCATTATGAATTATTGAAACCAAAATTGATAACCTTAGAGAACTTTCGCAAGCCCTTGATGTTAATAAAAACACTTATGTATTCAAATTGGCCACCGGACATTTTTAGACAGGGGGAATTGCGTCGCATTATTCAATCTTGTACACATCGCACCGGGCCAGCATTGACGGTTGTACAGTACAAGCACCATGACATTTTTATAGCTGACCATCAATATTCGTGGCACATGTTTATTTTTTGCAAGTGTCCTTATAGAAATAAATCTAATATACAAAGTTTAGGCGATGAACGAGTCCACAAAACGGCCCCTCCATGCCCAATCAACCTCTTTAGATAAGTAATATCTAGCCCCTCTTGGGTATCACCGGTCCATGAACCAAATATCTGATGACGTTACATTTTTGGCTTGTTTTTGTTTGAAAGAAATTGCGTTCTGAAGAGAAATTACGTGAATTTGAATACACCCTGTATATACATTTTTATATTCGTTAAGGCACCCGCAGTAATAAGTTCACAATCAAATTTGATATAAATAACAATAATTAAAAGCTCTAAACTACCAATGAAATAATCTAATCTGGACTTCTCTTATCTCCTACAATCGGTTGGATTCTTCCCCCAAAATCCCTGCAAAGTAAGTTTTGCAGCAGAATATCCAACCGACATCATCCAGAGTAAATACATTCCCTATACATGTCTGAATACAACTGGTTTGATAAAATCCAACCAATTACTTCAACGTATTTACGTATAAAGTATATCAAACTGATTGCAGAACTGTGCTTCACACCTTTCACATTTCAATATTACATTGCTATTTTATTATAGAAATAAGAATTAAGTCAAAGTCCTACTGCCCAAATGTAGTAAACACAGCATCTATTTATTATTTTCAATCTTTAAATAAAACTGCCTAAAACTGTGAAAAATATTGGTTTAAGGAATACTGCTCAATATTTTTTAAGGAAATAATTAAACGTTTTTTTTATTTAGCACCGCGTCTTGTTAAACGTTTGGGTTATACGCTTAAGTATTAATTACGATAATGGGCTAGGAATGGTAAAGGTTGAATTTAGAGGAAGTGAACCCGCATTTGCGTATAGGGAGAGTGGAAAACCAATTAGGAAAACCACCCCCAGTTCAGCCGACCCAGATTTGAACCTCGATCTCCCGGTCCTTAGCAGTCTGGCTCTACACGAAACTAGCACGTTAGCCAACTATGCCACCGAGGTAGGTAATTTAACTGTAAACTGCTGCACTTATCTGCACACATCTAGCTAATAACATAGCTAGATATTTTTTATTGATTTGCTTCTTTAAAGATTTGTTCTTCTGCAACATTATGCTAGAACAATATGTTTTAGACAAATTAGATGATGCTTGGAGTCGTCATTTTGTTTTAAATTGATTTGAAAATAATTATTTATTTAAAATGAGACAGATTAAAAATAAATACAGTTCCGGTGATTGCCACATATACATTTCTTTTTCAAATAACTTTAGTAAACTATTACTTTCAATTTATAAATAATCAAATAAAACATATACAACTTTTATCTAAGACAACTTGATGCTCCATCTTTTCTTTAGATAAAAGTGCTATGCTTTTATTATAATGTCTTTGACTACCAGCGACTATATTCCAAATGTTCTTCAGACAGATGCTTAGTTTTAATATGAATTAATAACCAGACGCACCGACATTTCGCAAGACTAGTGTTTACGAATTGTTGCTTATTACATTAAAATTACTATCAAAACATATTTAACATTTTTTGATAGCCTTGATTGACCTCGGTGGTCTTGGGGTAAAGTTCTCACCTCAGGACCCATTGTCCGTAGGTTCAAACTCATTCGGGGTCGATGGATTTCTCTTGACTGATACAAATTCGTAGCACAACTTCCTTCGAAGAGGAAGTAAAGCCGTCGGTTCCATATCCATTGTGAAATGTAAAAGAACCCTTGGATGGTACGTTAAAATACCTTTCCCGGAAAAATTGGTAGGACCTTTCACTCTCACTTATAAAAATTCTCGTGTACTGATAAAATCAGTCGGTTCAGAAAGTGCATGTTAAAAACCACAAAAAAAATAAATAAAACATATTATAGCCTTTTTTGGAATAAAATATAGACGCAATTAAAATGAAATTAAATACTTTCTATAAATTGACTAATTGACCATTTAAATTCAAATCATGGTAATTTTAGTCGATTTAAATGTGAATAAATGATATCAAAACTATACATGTTATATTAACGTTATCTTTTTTAAAATAAATATTAAATGGCGCTATTAATTATTTTATACTTTCGTTATCTAAGTAGTTAGCGATCTTGTATTCCTACAGAAATAGTTTAACATAAATACACAATTTAGCAGCAATTTTTCTAATCATAGTTACCAAATAAATATGAGTTAATTTTTAAAATATTTAACAAAAAACAAATATTTACAATTTTTTTCATACCTAAACACAACACTTTATCTAACGAAATCCAATAATTTTAATAACCAAATATAAGACAGGGTCTCTCTGAATCACAAGTTACTTGAAGAACTTTGAAACAGACATGGTAATACTCTCAGTTTTGGTATAGTCTATAAGATCTATCGAACACTGTTGATATGTAACAAGGCTGGGCAAGAAATCTCAAGGTATAACTTGGGAACGGAAAATATATTAACTATATAAATGGAAATTACAAATGTTGTGTATCATTGTGAAATAAAATAGAGATGAGTAATTCACGACATGTTTTTATGTGTATAAAGTTTTCTCGAGTGTTGAAAGTGTAGATATTTGAATCATTTTCAGCAAGATCGATCCGTTTTAAAATGCACTCTTTGATAAAAAAAACCCAATAAAAGTTAATTCAAGTATTTTCTGAACACCGCGTCCTACTACCCATCTTGGAGACCTTCATATCCACACTAATTGTGTAGAAGCGAAAAAGGTAGATTTAAAATGAAATGTATATAAATCTGCATGGATGGAAAGTGAAAAACATCTAGGAATAACCAGCTCACTGCATCAGCTAGGATTTAAATCATGACCTCAATGTCACCAGAAAACCAGGCTAATCAAGACTGACACCCTTGCCTGCACGTACATTGGTGTGATTATTATTTAGGTGCTGACCAACAATAATAATATGTTATTACCTTTGATGATTTTTCTATTTGCTTATCGGTTTGTGTCATTAATTTATTGTACCTTTTGTGGATGACCTGGATAATGAGTAATACACTGTCAAAAAAAAAGTTGTACATTACATCTCTGAATAAAATATCAACACACATTATTTATATTAAGATGTTTTCGAAGTCTTAATGAAGATAATAACTAGGAATATTAATGAATATAATAACAAATTTAAACTTACTTTTAGATTATATAGTCATTAATATTGTTTTTATAATATTATTATTACTTTCCGAATTCAATTAAATTTTTAATGATAGGTATTATTGGAAAAATGACACTTTTATTTAAATTGGTCAATATCAGAGTTTGATCATAAATACCTTAAATATGTTTTAAGCAATCTACATACATTTTGTCGGCCACATAAATATATCGTGTAATTTTCATATTATTTTATATTACAATCATAATAGTTTCTATTTGATTTATAAATTAATAGCATCTCTCAAGGCTGATTAGCATTAAATTAGATATACACTATAGCTCTATTTATAAATAACTTCCAAGTATAGTCTTTGCTCGTTGACTATGAAATTAGGACCAATGAAATATATTTTAATTTTGATTTTTTTTTCATAAATGGTTAAATTATTTCACTCTTTTCAATTCCACTTTCATCTAATGAAGACTATATAAAATCGTTCATACAATGTCCAATTCTAGTTATCGGTGGGGTTAGACAGGCTCTTAGCGACTTATTTAAAGCATTTATACTTTACTATTTCACCAGTTGTAAGACAAATTAAATAAACTCTTTACGTGCGAGGGTTGATCGATACAACATTTTATTTTAATCACTTCTAAAAGTAATAACAGATTTTTCAAAATGGCTTTACACTGTAATATATAATCCTGAATAAACAACACCAAATAAGTTAAAATATGAACAAACTACCCC
>CABFWB010000159.1:301756-331943 GCA_902151455.1 Timema bartmani | reverse complement strand
ACTAGTAGTTCTGTGAACAGTAGACCTAGCTCCCTCCATGTTATTATCGTTACTACAGTCTTACTAGTAGTTCTGTGAACAGTAGACCTCTCTTCCTCCATGTTATTATTGTTACTACAGTCTTACTAGTAGTTCTGTGAACATTAGACCTCGCTCCCTTCATGTTATCGTTACTACCGTCTTAATATTTATCTTTGGATTTCAAGTTGAAATAGCTCATATATTTTTTACTGGATTTTAAATATATATTTTTCCTTAGTGATAAAGTTTGACAGAAATAAACTTAATATTATATTCAATATTAGACTATATAAGAAAGAGAATAACCATGGTTCAAGTTCTTTAAAACATAAGTCTTGCAAAATATGTCAATTAAAATAAAAACGCCTGAGGTACTAGAGATGAGTTATTAAACTTAATCCCTTCTGAGTTGTCGCCATATTGAAACGGATAACCAAATTTATAAGCTATGTTCATACAGCCTTCGGCCTAGGTCAAAACAATATCCCTGCCAAATTTTTTCAAAATTGGTCCACACATTTCACAGTTATCTTGTAGCAAATATACAGATAGACAGAAGAAATGCCGACTGGTCAAGTTAAAACAGAATCTCGCTTTGCTCGCTCACTTATTAAAATTTGCAGGTTCTTATAGTCACAATATTAAGAATTATAAAATACTAGTTTTTTTTAATTAAATTTATCATTTCAAATGCCTTTGAGTTCAGTCTGTTTCTGTGTTTCTAATTTTGCTTTATGTGAGGCACCTTTTCTTGCTGGCTTTTATTCCAAAGTCATAATTATTGAAATTTGAGGCTAAATATTTTTAAATATAGCTAGATTTTTTCTAGATTTTCTTAATGTCGTGCTCTTAGAAAGTACAAACATATTTTTTCGCAACAATTATTGATTTTTTTTATATTTTATGAATGTTATTTTATAGTTATTTATAATATCAACACACTTTTTTTTATGAAACCAGTTTTAAGATAAATGCTTTAAAATGCATTCTTTTTAACGATAGTTTATGTTGCATAATATATTGTTTTCATCTTAGGTATACTTTGTGTTGTCATATATTCTTTTTATATTATGTTTTGTGTATCTTTTTTGTTATTATAAATATGCTTTGTAAAAGTGTTGAAATGTTTCCATTAAATGTTTTCTTTTTGACATAAGATTCATGTAGCCTACTTTTGCAATACTTTTAAATTTAAACTTTAAATTGTAAAAATATTATTATTTTTCATCATATTCATACATTTTTATACTGCCTACAAATTCCTTGTGTACATCAGTGGGCACGCAATTCAAGGCGTAGTAAATTTCGTGAAAATATTTGTTATCACCGCGTCATACTACCTGTTCAGTTTATGAGAATATATGATAATTACTCTATTGGGGTAGGGAAGGAAGCATTTTAGAGGTAATCTCTCTGCATTTGCGTGGATGGTAAGTGGTAAACCATTGAGGAAAATCCCACCTCAATCGGACTCGAACCCCAATCTTCCCTTCATCAGCAGGTCAGTCAAACACGAGAATGACTCCTGAGATCATTCGACTCCCGAATAGGGTGTGAAAAGATTTAAATTCATTTGATTTTGCGCATAGTATTATTAATTTAAAAATGATACTGTTAAATTTAAATATGTTTTGATAGCCTTTTTAATGTTCTAAGTAAATTTCCATAAAACCTTTTCTTGCGAAATTTCTGACTCTACTTATTGCACTTAACGACACAAAACCAACGAGTAAAAAACACAACATCGAGTACAAATTATATGTAAGCTACCGTTTATCCAAAAGTTGCAGTTCATCGATAAAAGTAGCAGGATTTATTCCAATAGAGTTAATTTTGTGAAAATTTAATACATGCATTATTATTTAACTACTCTAATCGAATGAAATCTAAACTAAATTGTTGGACTTGTTTTTTAGGTAGCTGCCTTGTGTTGGACCCGTACCTTTGATGTCTGAGCAACTGTGAAAATCTATATAGTTTAAAAAATTTAGATATTTTACGTTAACACCATGGTTACTAATGGCTTAGTTTTAAAGGGTAGGGATTGGGAAATCCTTAAAGAAAGAGCAACTAAATTTGCCTGGGAATGCGATTGGAAAACCACAGTTATAAATTACATGGAGAAACCCCCCTCCTCTACCCCATTGCGCCCAGCCAAGATTCGTACTTTAACCCTGACGTCACCAGAAATCCTGTTTATTTCAAGAATAGCGCCTTAGACCATGTGATCAAGTGTGTGGGTCAAGGGAGCAGAGGTGAGGATGGTAGTTTCAGCAGAAATGAACTTGAATAAGTGGTGAAAGGCGATGCTAGAACAAAATTGATAAATCCCAGTCGACCTCGATGGTCTTGGGGTAAAGTGCTCGCCTCAGGACCTGATGTTTGTGGGTTCAAAATCAGCCGAGGTCGACGAATTTTTCTTGAGCGATAAAAAATTCGTAGCCAAGGGCCCATGTGGGTTTTCAAAATGGGGGGTGGATTGGAGTCCCATCTGCTGGGGGTGTTGCACCCCACGCCTCTATATAAAATTTCAGGAATTTAACCTTGTGTGAGGGAATTCTAGAGCATCTGAACATAATTCTAAGCTAATTATATAAGTTTCAAGAACCAATTTTGCAACAACAAAAAAGAACCTGAAAAAAATTAATAAAAAACACAATTGAGTTGTAGCTGAACCATTGAAAAGAAGCATTATATTTTTCACGAGTTTATTAAACAGAACAAAATGAAAATAAAGCTGTTGAAGAGGGAATGGAAGGAAATCTACATTTTATCATCGGATATTGACGATTCATAGTTGTCAATAGCAAAAATCAATTGCAGCCAAATCACAAATTAACAATTGTTTCATAAAAATAATCAAAAACAAAGTAAATATTGCAGAGCCACCCTTATCACCCACTTATGGGCGCCTATGTTCGTAGCACAACTTTCTTTAAAGGGAAAATAAATCCGTCGGTCCCATGTCAATTGTAGCATGTAAAATAACCCTGTAATGTATGTGAAAATACCTTTCCCGGCAAAATTGGTAGGCCATTTCTCTCTCGCTCGTAGACATTCTTGTGTGCTGATTTAGTCAGTCGATTCACAAAGTGCTTGTTAAATACCTCAAATAAATAAATATATAATACATCACAAATGGCTAACCACCTTTAGTATACCCGACTGGAATTAAAACCCTAACCTCCTCGTCGATATAAACCAAGTGTAATACGAGCCCTAGATAACGCGGCCACCGCTTAAATGCTTAAACATTTATTGCTTCAATGAAACAGAGCTCCGGCCTTTTCCCCTTTTCCAATAAATCATTAGTGGGATATACCGCATCGGTGGGCACGCAGACTGAATGTCAAACTCTACAAGTCTGGTATTCCGGTGACTGAGAGTTCAGGATTTGAATCCGAGTTGGGTGTTCAAAAAGTATATTACTAAACGGTTTCTCATTCCCCCTATGTATAAATTCGGGTACATTTGCCCTAAATTCAACCTTCCTATTCATTATCCCACTAGTGTACCTACAAGAGGATAGCCTAGGTGGGTAAGTATAACTTTTTTTAATAGCTTTCTATACCTTACCAAACCATGAGCAGCCACTGTTTATTTTATTCACCACATCTTACTTACTACCTAATTGGGTTAATAGTCTACATATATATGATAATTTCTCTAATGTGGTAGGGATAGGGAAGGAAGAATTCTAAAAGTAATCTACCATCATTTGCGTGGAAGGAGAGTGGGAAACCATTTAGGAAAAACCACCTTCACTAGACCCCACCGGTATTCGAACCCCGATCTCCTCGTCATCAGCAGGCCAGTCTAACACGAGAGTGACGCCTTAGACACCATTCGGCCACTAAAGGGGGGGTCACTGAAAATTATGATTTCTAAAGTCCAACACACCCGCTTCGGTGGCCGCATGGTCTAAGGCGCTTCTCTCGTAATAGATTAGACTGCCGATGACGCGGAGGTCGTGTTTCGTTTCGGGTGGCTTTTCCTAGATCTTTTTCAATCTCTCTTCACGCAAATGCGGGTACACTTCCTCTAAATTGAACATTCCTCATCCCTAACCTATTAGCGTAATTATAACATAAGCGTATAATCCGAATGGATAGTAAAATGTGGTGCTAAAAAAAAGTCTAATACGTTGAACTGACTATAAAATAAATGGTATGGCACACCGCACAGACTTTCTCTCTCTTTCTATAAACTCGTAAGATTTCTGAACGGAATAATGTACATTGTATAATCACCACTCCACATAAGAACACACATAAAATAATATCCAATGATATAGAATATATGAGAAAAGAGGCGCATCTTGGTCCACCTAAGAGCATTTCAAACAGTTTAATGTCTTCAAGACCTTAATAAATTGGTATTTGAACCATTTGCTGACAGCTTGGAAACTCGGATCTGCTTTACATGTTCCAATTTATGAAAATTATATTACTAGAGATGAATGGAGGGAAGAAGAAAGAAATCTAAGGAATCAATAACTAATGAAAGAATGTGAAAGTGCAATATTAGCTGTAGTGAATATTAGTTTTTGACTATTTGTTGTTGCTTTTGTAAAGGTAAAATCAAATTAGTAGGAAGTAATAACACTTGAAAACAGGACAGAAGATTTGACCTTTAATTTTAATAATATAAACAATAAAGATTTATGTATTTACAGATAATAAAGAAATCGGAGTGTTGGGGAAACTAGTTTATTAATTCGCAGTAAATTGGTTTATGGTCTGAAAAACAACTTTCGTACACTCCAAATCTGGTTATCGTCATATTACTGAAAATGACATCTATCTGCGTATCGTTGTTTGTCGTAGACTCGTCAGACTTCAGAATGGGTTTCAAACTATATTTGCTCACTAATTCCAACAAAAAATAGTCTTTATGTCCAAGTATATGGGCCAGTTTCATAGTCAGATTTAGTACGCCTAAAGTGCGAGTCGATACTAAATACAGGACGACACCTACCTAGACCAAAATGGAATGGGCCAGTTTCGCATATGAAACTAGCCCATTCCATTCAATTTCAGGTAGGTGACGTCTTGTATTTAGTATAGCGCCGCACTTGAGGCGTACTAAATCTGACTATGAAACTAGCCCTTAGTTTACAACTAAAGCTCACAAAATTGTATTAATATATTTGCAAATATCTCAGAAACTGCTGCTTTTATAAAAATATATGTCAAATAAAAGTTTTTTATTTCTAATAGTCCTACAATTTTGCAATGATAAGTTGTTTAGTTTCTCCAATAGTTGTGGAGATACGGAAATTAACGCTTCTGTAAAGTACCCTAAAAATCATTTTCATAGGAAAATGAAAATAGCCAGTTTATTTATAATCTTAATCAACGCCTAGATACGAATTTTAATCAAAATCGTTTGAGCAGATTTTGAGAAAACCAAATTTTTCTCTTTTCGCCCTTCAGTAAACTACCCTTAATTTTAAGTTTTTATAGACACACAGACAGACGGCATTGCAAAGACTATTTTTTAGGGTTCGGGGGGTCATGAGACGTCGACATCCATCAACATTTCAGGTTAGTTTTTTTTTACGGTCGCAATACTTAAACTTTAATGTCCAAAAAGTTAAAAAAATTCATATAATTGCGTATAGATTGAAAGTTATTGATTTTATAAAAATATGTTTCGGATAAAATATCTGTATTATAAATATATATACATATTTGTAATGCTAAGTAATTTCATATCTCAAATAGTTTCGGAGCTATTATAAAAAATGTTAATTGACGCATCAGACCGGAGCCCTTAAAGCCATTTTGCCGAAATATTGAGGGTAGCCATTTTGTTTGGAATATTTATTAATGTTTATAAATGAAATTTAATCAAAATCGTTAGAGCCGATTTTGAGAAAATCGACTTTTTCTCTTTTTGCCCTTCAGTAAACTACCCTTAATTTTAAGTTTTAATAGACACACAGACAGACGGCATTGCAAAGACTATTTTTTAGGGTTCGGGGGGTCATGAGACGTCGACATCCATCAACATTTCAGGTTAGTTTTTTTTACGATCGCAATACTTAAGCTTTAATGTCCAAAAAGCTAAAAATATATATATAATTGCGTATAGATTGAAAGTTATTGATTTTATAAAAATATGGTTCGAATAAAATATTTGTATTATAAATATATATACATATTTGTAATGCTAAGTAATTTCATATCTCAAATAGTTTTGGAGCTATTATAAAATAATGTTAATTAACGCATCAGACTTGAGCCCTTAAAGCCATTTTGCCGAAATATTGAGAGTAGCCATTTTTTTGTAATGTTTATTAATGTTTATAAATGAAATTTAATCAAAATCGTTAGAACCGATTTAGAGAAAATCGACTTTTTCTCTTTTTTCCCTTCAGTAAACTACCCTTAATTTTAGGGGTAGATATCCAATTCCAAAAATCCCTCGAGGCAACCCTATTAAAACCCTAGATATACAGTTTTAGCTCAATCGGTAAAATAGTTTAGGCTCTAGTTGGAGGTACAGACAGACAGACGGAAATTCAAAAACCACTTTTTCGGATTCAGGGAGTCATGAAACTTCAAGATTCATCAAAATCTCGAGTTCGATTTTTTTGACGATCACCATACTTTCTCTACCTGTAAGATAGAGAGAAAGTAAAAATAGTCCACTGGCGGGTGGTCTTTATGTGGGGGCGATCCTAGCTAAGTAGCCTGTTATTTTATTTAGAAGACTTCATGGCGCCATATAAATAAAACAAAGATTTTGCTCCTACTTTTGTGAGGTTTTCTATTACATTTTACGTTTATGATGCATTTTTGGCACCCTGTAATGTTTCTAAGGCTTTCAAATGTCTATAGCTGAAGTAATTTTATTGCAAATTAACTTGATTACAGGACAACAAAGGCTTCATCTTACCTAAGAGTTTTTTTTATCTTAAATGTATTCATAGAAAAATTCGGTGACCCCTTAAAACTCAGGACTCCAAATGGGGTCGTGACCTCAAGGTCGCGCATCACTGGACTAGTCTATCTTATGATGAATCATATCAATTTGATTATTTGGCATCTATTCCGTTGCCATGCGGTTAATATTGGCACCGAGTTTGTTTATATTGTGGAGCCAAAACACTGACCCCTGAAAGCTTGGTAGGTATGACGTATGACGTAATAGCTGCACTTTTCTCATGCTGGGAGCAAATAAACGTTCACTTAAGGTAAAGTAATTTAACTTAAGGATAACATAGCTTAAAGTATTGCTTCGTATTTGTAAGGTCATAATACTCTACGTACATGGAGCATCACTGAGTATATTTGAGGCTGTAACTTTCTGGCAATGTGTGTAAGACAGATCTCGTCCTCCATTGTAAAAGTAGTCTGTGAGTAATTGAAAATTATAATTTCTTCAGAAAACCTAACCTTATTTCTTAGAAGAAGGTTTACGAGTACCAAAATCACTCAGCCCCCAATGAATTTGTCTGACAACTTAGCTTATTCGGTAGCCTGTCTGTCTACTGAACTAAGGGTCCTGGGTTCAATTCCCGGCATTGCTGAAAATGTATCATTAGGGAAATGTGGATTCCCCTTTCACAGTGACGAATTAATTGCTGGGGGCTGGGTGTTGTGTCTGTTCTAGATTTAAGTTAGTTTATAAGTGGTGTGTTCATATAAATAGTCAGTTCAGCAAGTGCAAGCTAAACCCCCACTCCTTCCAAAAAAAACACACAATACATTTGATAATATAAACTTTTCAAATGAATAAGATTATTAAATAAATGGTACGGCGCACCACACAGACTTTCTCTCTCTTTCTATAAACTCGTAAGATTTCTGAACGGAATAATGTACATTGTATCATCACCACTCCACATAAGAACACGCATAAAATAATATACAATGATATAGAATCAATGAGAAAAGAGGCGCATCTTTGTCCACCTAAGAGCATTTCAAACAGTTTAATGTCTTCCACAAGGGTCAACACTTCGTATTAAAATTTCGATTTCTGGTTAAAATTTTAACATTTTATAAGGTGTTGCAGATCTTCAAGTCATCGCATTGATATTTAATTATTCATTTATACATTTTGACCAATAAAAAATGTAAATATTGACTATTGAGTCTAAAATGGAGATAGATCATTGCTATGCAAACATTTCTCCTAAGAGCTTTAAGGAAAAATAACATACTTTTTTAGATACTTATATTTAATTACTCTATGGCATTGGAGAATTATTGCGTTAAGACTTAAGTAGTATATGTTTACAACTAAAGCTCACAAAATTGTATTAATATATTTGCAAATATCTCAGAAACTGTTGCTTTTATAAAAATATATGTCAAATAAAAGTTTTTTATTTCTAATAGTCCTACAATTTTGCAATGATAAGTTGTTTAGTTTCTCAAATAGTTGTGGAGATACGGAAATTAACGCTTCTGTAAAGTACCCTAAAAATCATTTTCATAGGAAAATGAAAATAGCCAGTTTATTTATAATCTTAATCAACGCCTAGATACGAATTTTAATCAAAATCGTTTGAGCAGATTTTGAGAAAACCAAATTTTTCTCTTTTCGCCCTTCAGTAAACTACCCTTAATTTTAAGTTTTTATAGACACACAGACAGACGGCATTGCAAAGACTATTTTTTAGGGTTCGGGGGGTCATGAGACGTCGACATCCATCAACATTTCAGGTTAGTTTTTTTTTACGGTCGCAATACTTAAACTTTAATGTCCAAAAAGTTAAAAAAATTCATATAATTGCGTATAGATTGAAAGTTATTGATTTTATAAAAATATGTTTCGGATAAAATATCTGTATTATAAATATATATACATATTTGTAATGCTAAGTAATTTCATATCTCAAATAGTTTCGGAGCTATTATAAAAAATGTTAATTTACGCATCAGACCGGAGCCCTTAAAGCCATTTTGCCGAAATATTGAGAGTAGCCATTTTGTTTGGAATATTTATTAATGTTCATAAATGAAATTTAATCAAAATCGTTAGAGCCGATTTTGAGAAAATCGACTTTTTCTCTTTTTGCCCTTCAGTAAACTACCCTTAATTTTAAGTTTTAATAGACACACAGACAGACGGCATTGCAAAGACTATTTTTTAGGGTTCGGGGGGTCATGAGACGTCGACATCCATCAACATTTCAGGTTAGTTTTTTTTACGATCGCAATACTTAAGCTTTAATGTCCAAAAAGTTAAAAATATATATATAATTGCGTATAGATTGAAAATTATTGATTTTATAAAAATATGTTTCGAATAAAATATTTGTATTATAAATATATATACATATTTGTAATGCTAAGTAATTTCATATCTCAAATAGTTTCGGAGCTATTATAAAAAATGTTAATTTACGCATCAGACCGGAGCCCTTAAAGCCATTTTGCCGAAATATTGAGAGTAGCCATTTTGTTTGGAATATTTATTAATGTTCATAAATGAAATTTAATCAAAATCGTTAGAGCCGATTTTGAGAAAATCGACTTTTTCTCTTTTTGCCCTTCAGTAAACTACCCTTAATTTTAAGTTTTAATAGACACACAGACAGACGGCATTGCAAAGACTATTTTTTAGGGTTCGGGGGGTCATGAGACGTCGAAATCCATCAACATTTCAGGTTAGTTTTTTTTACGATCGCAATACTTAAGCTTTAATGTCCAAAAAGCTAAAAATATATATATAATTGCGTATAGATTGAAAATTATTGATTTTATAAAAATATGTTTCGAATAAAATATTTGTATTATAAATATATATACATATTTGTAATGCTAAGTAATTTCATATCTCAAATAGTTTCGGAGCTATTATAAAAAATGTTAATTTACGCATCAGACCGGAGCCCTTAAAGCCATTTTGCCGAAATATTGAGAGTAGCCATTTTGTTTGGAATATTTATTAATGTTCATAAATGAAATTTAATCAAAATCGTTAGAGCCGATTTTGAGAAAATCGACTTTTTCTCTTTTTTCCCTTCAGTAAACTACCCTTAATTTTAGGGGTAGATATCCAATTCCAAAAACCCCTCGGGGCAACCCTATGAAAACCCTAGATATCAAGTTTCAGCTCAATCGGTAAAATAGTTTAGGCTCTAGTTGGAGGTACAGACAGACAGACAGACAGACGGAAATTCAAAAACCACTTTTTGGGATTCAGGGAGTCATGAAACGTCAAAATTCATCAAAATCTCGAGTTCGATTTTTTTGACGATCACCATACTTTCTCTACCTGTAAGATAGAGAGAAAGTAAAAATTATTCATTGATAAAATAAACTACCTGTTGAAAAACAAAATTAACTTTGAATAACGACTTTATGTACTAAATTAGCTGTGCACAACGCGCGGCCCTTGACTACTTTTTATGCGGCTCGCGAGAGGTCGACATAAAAATTATGTTCGGGACTTTACCCAGAACATCTAATTTTCTGGTTTTGCATCACCTGATTTCCAGATGCAGATAATTTATCTTCAATGCAACTCTGAATTGAAGGAAAAATTTTCAGAAGTTTCTCTACTGGATTTTTAGAAGAAATACTTACCCAAAGACATTGAAGCATTGAAAAATTATTCTCTAAAATTGGCAACATTATTAGGAAGCCTCTACAGTACTTATGTGAAGTCATTTTCTTTGATGAAACAGATCAAACCAAGAGGTCATTCCCATCTAACTAATGGATATTTTGATGGAAACTTGCGAATTGCTGTGTCCAACATTGAACCCGGTATTAACAGACTAATAATAAACAATATCAAGTCTCGCATTAGGCCTATTAAGAATAAACAGTAATTGCGACTTATTTATGTTTTTTCTCTTGTAAACATGCGCGTTATTTCAAATAAATAATTTTAGTGTAATCGTGTGTTTGGTTTGAAATACATTAATAAACGTTTATTATTTTGCATTAATTTTTTATAGATTTATGGTCTTGAATGGAAGCTATCACGATTTACTTAAGGTAACTCTGACGTGAAGCTAACTCCAGGAAATAGCTTTGATGTTACGTTAGGTTAAATTAAGTGTGCCACGGGCCTCAGACAGTCAATCATGTTGCGAGTGACGTCAACACGGCTATCTAGTATCATAATTGTTTGTTTATGGTTTGCAGACAATTTCTGCGGGATAGTTTTCGAATAAAAAAGTGCTGTGGCCTCTTCTTATAATTTATTTTATAACCCTGGTAATTTTCATTTGCAAATATTTGAAGCCATTCGGCCTTAACTGTTCGAGTGATTTTTTTTTTATAAAAACTTGTTTTCAAACTTTAGGAAGGTTGATTTTAGAAGAAGTGTATCCATATTTGCGTTGAGGGGGAATGTAAAACCATTTAGGAAAAAACTCGGTAAACCCGACCGGGATCGAACCTCGATCTCCTCGTCTTCAGAAGTCTAGTCTATTGCGAATAAGCCATGTGGACACCGAAACGGGTTTGCTGGCTGTTGCTTTGCTAACGTGGCAACTTTATGTTATTTTTAAGTTAAGGGAACTCTGACTCCACCCTCAGTTTCTTGACCTATCGTGCACATTTAAGAATTTTTATAATATGGTAGATAGACTACTTTAACGATAAGTTGATCATGATCATGGTATCAGTATAATAAGAAAATATCAGTTATAATAAACTCCAATAATAACATTTATCAGAAATGAAGAATATTACCCACTTCGGTCGTTGAATAGTCTAAGACAGTGGTCTGAACGATCCCAGGAAGTTTCGTAATAATAATGAACTATCCAACCCCCGTGCTTAAATCGCGCACTACTTACGTCAGATAAAAATAGAAACAAATGGTATTTTCTTTAGTAAATACTTTGTCTAAACTAAAGAAAACAAATATTTTTCTCAAACGAATAAAACACAAAGAAACATAAACTTTAGTTTTAAAGAAACTTTATTTGAAAAAGGAAAGCTTATAACCTATACATGAGGCATTACAAAGTGTTTGAAAAAATTTCATTATAGACAACACTATTTGTTATAATTTCGCCTCATAACTCTAATGCAGGGGTTCTCAACCAGGGGGAATTTTAGGGTTTTTTTGGGGGGAGAGGGGGGGGATTAAGACTCCAGACTAAAACTGTTTAAAAACATTTTTTCTTCAAACTACAATATTTTAGACTTTGCATAAACAATTTGCTTAGTTTGACGCACTGGACTTGCTGAGCGGTAATTTTAATTTAATTGTAAAGCTCTACACTAAACATAATCAAAGTAATATGTATTTATGTAATAATATAGAAAAAAAGTGTTTTCAATATTATATGTATATTATTCAGAATGCAACTTTTGAGTTAGGCAATCTTGGAGTGGTGGAATGACATTCTGACATGTGGTGAAAAGGGTGCAGGTCACTAAAAAGGTTGAGAACCACTGCTCTAGTGGTTCCAGAGATTTATCTGGGTAGGGAGGGCGGGGGGTCTAAGAGCACATGACTTATAAACGAACTTAAATCTAGAACAGACACAACATCCAGCCCCCTTTCATTAATTCATTACTGCGTAGGGTGAAAACCACATTTCACCAATGATAATTTTTTTGGCCAGGCCAGGAATCCAACCTGGGACCCTTATCTCAGTATAAATACAAGCTACTGACTGAGCTAAGGTTTTTCGCAATCTGAATAACTATAATACAAAATTATGAGGCTTAGCGTGTTAAAAATAATCAAATAACTATTACTGACTAATTCATTGATATTATTATATGATATATTTTTCAACATTTAATCTATCAAATCCATTTTTATCTTATATTTATAGTCCAAAAAATGGAATAGTCCTGTTTTCCCTGCATAAATTCCACCCCCTCCTCCCTGATACCCCCAGAGTCACTGTGGTCCCTCAGTGCGTTTAGTTTCCATTTGGTGGTCCTCTTATAGCCCAAACTTTGAGAAACACTTGTCTAAGGCGTCACTCTAGCCATAAAATGAACTTCCTATGAAGGGGAAGTCGGGGCTCAAATATCGATTGAATGTACTGAAGGTGGTATTTCCTTAATGGTTTTCCACCAAAATGTGGGTACACTTTATATAAATTAAACCTCTCTTATCCTTAACAAATTATCGTAATTAGTACACATGCGTACAACCCAAACGGGTATATAGACGCGGTGCTAAAAATAAAGAAAAATAAATAATATTTCTTTCCAATTAATTCATTATTCGAAATAAATTATTGTTTGTGGCAATAACTTATTAGTAGAGATGGGACAATACCAGTTTTTCGATTCTGTTTCTCGATTCCGATTCTTAAATTTTGACCTCGATTCATCGATACTCGATTCTTTCTGGATTAGGCCTACACAATAACGTTAAAAACTATTTCTAATCAAATATACTTTTGAAACATTCTGTCTTTACAAATTACAGTGATGATTTTAATTTTGGCTTTAAAACTTTAAAATAAACTTCACATATATTATTATTTACCTTGTGACAGTACATTTGCAAAGCAATCCTAATATATTTCTTAACACAGGGTTGGTACATGTTAAAATGGAGGTTTGTTTTTGTTTCTGGAATACATTGGGAAACATATCTAAAAATTGAAGCAAAACATTAATTTTTAGATTTTAGAATTGGATTAATACTTTTATAAGTTTTATTATAAAAATATATTGAGTAAATAACAAAAAAACATGCTACGAACGGTTTCAACATCTGATATTCATTCTTCTTTTAATATAGAATTCACGATCATTTGCACGCATCTTTTAGGAATTGAGGCATCAAAAATCGAGGTATCTTCTCAATTCTCTCGATAACCTCAAGAATCGATAGGTATCGACGAATCGAGGAACCGAATTTCTCATCTCTACTTTATAGAGATGTATTTGTTTTGAACGTATAACTCTCTAGTGGACATCCCTGGAATCATTCTACAGGTTATCCACCTTTTCGATGTATTGGCAAGTGTGTAAGCTATGCCTTCGCCAACTCTCAAACATATAGATGCATTCATTTGGGAAGGTTTAGACAAGCGTAATTTATGTTGATCGTGAAAAGCATGTAAACGTGAAACTTGAACTCTCGAAATACTTACTTGTTTTAAAATATGCATTGATCTCTATGTTGAGGTCCGACATCTTAAAATAAAATTTATTCTGAGTTGGCGTTTTTGCTTATGTTGCTAATGCCCGTATTTGTGTTGACGAGTAATGAGTCCCATTGCACACCAATATATCAATTTGAATAGTTATTGAAATAAATTGTTTCATGTTCCACGCCTTATTACTCATTCAGGATTTTTACACGAATAGAGTGGGTATGAGGGAAATAGTCTGCCTCAGTGTCAAACTCGCAGCCCTATCCATGATTTTGTGCAGCTCGTGGTCCTTATGATGAGCCATAATGCAATGCGACTTTAATCTTCTATTTATAAACATCGAAGAGATACAACAGATTGATTTGTGATATTTGGGGATTTAATATAATTAGGATAATTCTGGTATGTTAAATTGGTGTACCCAATCTCTAGTCTTTGACATGGATAATTTCCCAAAAATTGTTTAATTGGCGCACCAGATACATGCAATGTTTCGCAGCACAAACGTATGTTAAGGTGGAGTGGAAGGAGACACAAAAAATAGCAACTTTTTAAAAGTTTTTATAGCAAAACATTTTTTGGCCAAAATAAATCAAATATTTCTCCAATAGAAACAAATAGTTTTTTTTTTCACATGGTGATATCAACAGTTCTTAAATATCTGTCAAGGATGTCCTGGAATTTGACAACTTTTTCTCTTAATATAAAAAAGTTTCTCATATAATTCCGCTATACATGTTAGAGAGAGTCAACGGCTGTTGATATTACCATGCAAAAAAAAAAATTCTATGTTTGTATTGAAGCAATATTTTATTTATTTTGAACAGAAATATGTTTTGCTATAAAAACCTCAAAACCCTGGTCTTTTCTCGTACATGAAGTTTAGAGAAACCATTTCAGTCACATTACAAACTGATAGTTTTCATTATAACCTTAAAATGTTTATCTTAATTACGATAGAAAATATTTAAAAACACAGTAAACTTTAAAAAAATAATATTTTGTACAAATTTATTAAAGTCCAAAGTTCTAAATTATAACCTGTATTAACTCAAGTTATTTTGACCGCATCACGTAAAACAGTTATTTGGTAAGAAGCGTTCACTAGAAACATGTCAAAACAAAATACAACTTAAATTTATTTCGATCATGCGTATCCTGATCTACGTATTCGATTCCTCCAAAAAGCTATAATGTGTTGGCATGATTTAAAAAAAAACTCCCAAAAACAAAGTAAAAAAGTTACACAATCACATTTCCAAATAGTAAGCGAGTAAGGAAATTTGTTTCACAGAAAAAAAACCCGAGAACATTAATTTTTATGATTTTCATTTTGCAGAGCGATTCGTTGTGTAAGGGATTTTTTTTAAAAGCAATTACAAGATTAGTCTATTGTTTACGTCAGTGGAACAAGGGGATAATGTTTACATACCACAACTTGCTTTGTGGTATTCTGATTTATGATAATTGAGAATTAATTGGTGCCAGAAGGGATAGTTCACCAGAAAGGTTGCGGTGACTGCTTGCTTGCACGAAACTGAGGAAATGAAAGAGGGTAGAGAAAGGGGGGGAACGACCCCAGAATGTGTAAGGGGGGGATTACCAAAGAGATGACTATAAGGGGTGTGAGAAACAGAAAATGCAAACTTTCACCATCCCTAAAAACCCAAGTTTGACAAGCATGATTTGCTGCGAGAGAAAAGTGTGAACCGACATTCTTCTGCGAGGGTGTGGTTAATATTTAATGGAAAAATGGGAAAATTCAAGGAAAGGGTGGAAAGAACATTCCACGTACAACCTTAGTAATTTTTATCATTACTTTAATAAATCACTATTCGTACACCATTTTGAGAATTTTTCGCATTCCACAGGAAAAGACTGATGTATTGGTGATATTTGTTTCTCTGTGTGTTTGTTCCTTCTAACTTTGTAAATAATATATGGATTTAGACTCTCCCACACTAACACACACTCTCTTTCGTTCTCTTTCTTTCTCTCTCTCTCCCTCTCTCTCTCCTCTCTCTCTCTCTCTATATATATATATGATGAAGGAGTGTGGTTTGAAAGGGAATCCAATAGGTCGATGTGAAAGAAGTGTCTTACGGTGTTTTGGGCGTGTTGAGAGGATGAGTATGGGTCGAACGACGAAACAAATATATGAAGGTAAATTGTATGGATCAAAAGGAAGGGGTAGGCCATGTAAGACGTGGCTAAATGTTGTAGACGAATATGTGAAAAAGAGAAACATTAAGAGTCTTAAGAATAGAAGAGCATGTATGACTCGGTGTATGGATGTTGTTGAAGCGAAGGAAGTATGCAAGGTTAGGGATATGTGGAGAAAGTTATTGAGAATGGATTAAGTACGGAATAGTTTTTTGAACTATATTCACAGTTTTTTGCCTACCCCGTAACGGAATGGCGTGATTAGGTATGTATGTATATATAAATCATAAATAATAACAAAACATTTTCTTTCAAATTTGTTTCTTTAAAAATAAGGAAGGTAGAATGTAAAAAGAAATGTACCCATTTTGCGTGGGAGAGTAGGTAAGTAACCATTTAGGAAATGACAACTTTATTAAACCCAGCCAGAATTTGAACCCCAACTTCCCCGTCAGCAGAAAACCAGACTAAATGAGCCTAACGCTTGGTTCACGTTCCCACCAACGCGTGTCTCAAGTTGTACTGTTATTAATTTACCTAAGCTGCATTCTAAATAAAACCATTAAACATGCAAAATGATCTAAGCTGAAACCTGTAAACTTAATATTCTATGAAAATACATAATGGCCTATTTTTGTACAGTTAAATAAGAAATAGGCATGTGCTTTAGCCTATTCTATATGGCTGTTTGTGTTTTTTAGTCTGTATTAACTTTGAACTATTTGAAGCATTTTGATTAATATACTCCTTAGCTTAGACTTTTGTGCATGTTTACTTAAAAATGGGTGTGAAGTTACATTTTCGGAACAGACAATAAATACATTACTTATTTTTTAAATATAGGTTTCGCTTTTACAGTGATTGATATACCAACCGTTGGACTCAGTGCTTCATTTCTAGAGTTTAAAAAAAAATATGTTTGTGATTCTGTTGGTTTCTTGGCTTATGTAATTTAATTTTATCGATTTGCGTTTAGTTTGGTTTCTAACTTACACCTCAAGATAGTAAAACAATCAAGATATGGTGAGAAATAAAAATAAAGAAATTGAAATTGTTGGAGACCACCTCTTAGGCAACTGATCCTAGTCGAGAAGGCGATGCAAATTAATGTTCCCATAAATGCTCGTTTTCTCGCTAGCAAGAAATTCAATGTGGTACTGTTTTTGCTCACATCGCTTGTTACATAAGGACTCTGGGGAGTGGGGTTGACTTAATATAATCATGGCACTGTCTACTTCGTTAGGCTGGGAACACAAACTAATTATATCATTATAATTTATCGTTTCTCTGTTTTGGTCCAACCCTCGTGGTTTAGCGTCTGAGGTATTAACTTTGGAGAAAATGCGGTAGGTCAAATCTAAGAGAATATTCAAGAGTGTTTCATGGTGGACATCTAAATTCACTGTAGTAGTTGGTGGATAATCCTGCATAGGTGGGCATGTGGACTATATGTTAGCCCTAAGCTATATATATATAAAACCCACTTCAGTGGCCGAATGGTGTCTAAGGCGTTACTCTCGTAATGATGGGGAGACCGGGGTACAAAGCACGATTGAGTCTACTTAGGGTTGTTTTCCTAAATGATTTCTCACTCTCCTTTCATACAAATGTGGGTACATTATCTCTAAACTGCTTCCTTCCTCTTCCCTATCCCATTAGAGTAATTATAATATATGCGTATAACCTGAACCGATATTAAGACGCGGTGATAAAAAAAGTTCTTATTTACTAGAGACGAGTTATGTTTGAAAAGGCGAAAGGCTCAAAATAACTAAGAGTGAAATAATAATTTAATTTACGCAGAGTTGTTATAAGAAAATAACAACAACTTATCTAATTAGTTTCTAATCCAAGCTATACAGAAATTACTCATGTAGTACTGTTGTTTATTAGTTGAGCATCTCACAAATATAAGAACAATTTGATGGAAATCTTGGATTAATTATTTTGATAATCTTTCAACATTAAACCAGTCTAGCGATTGTGAACTGCATACTCATTTATATAATTCTTGCCTAACTTTAATTTTGAATCAATATTATGCATAACATTCTCACTCCCTAAGATTTTAACAAATATATATTTTTTATTTTTACTTCCTTTGTGAATGAATATGTGTCCTCAAGAAGCAAAATAAAAGGCTAGCAATTGACATAACGAGGTAGAAATGTGGAAGATAGGATTTTAAATGAAAACCATTTAGGAAAATAAAAAACCTCAGTACACATTCATCTGTAATTTAAACTATAACCTTCCCATCAGAGACAATCCAAAACCAACGAGGTTGACACCTTAGCCTACTTGTTCACTGTTGAGGGTGGAAAACCTTTGTATTAAATGTATAAATGAAACCATATCAACAACCTCTTTTGATGGCTGTATGGTCTAAGGTACTATTCTCCCAGTAGGCCGGACTACCAAGGATGGGGAGATCGAAGTTGGGTGTACTGTGGGTGGTTTTTCCTAGAAGATTTTTCCACTCTCCCTTCACGAAAATGCAGGTACACTTGCCATAAATATAACCTTCCTCATCCCTAAAACCATTTGCGTAATTATTACATATGCGTATAAAACGAACGGTTAGTAGTAAGACTTGGTGCTATAAAAATGTAATATTTACTGTGAACAGACAATCATTTTTAATTCCGCCTCTTATAAAGTCTTAAAAAATCTCGTGTTTAATTTGGAATTGAAAAATAACTCATACACAAGTATTCATTTCGTGCCAGGATCCATTTGTAACAGGACAAATAAATAGCTTGAAGCAACTGTGGGTACATGGACTGAACGTCAAGCTCGTCTACACTGGATATCATCTCTGAGGTAACTGCATGCTTAATATTGGGAAAACAGCTTTGTCATTCTGTTGTTTTCGTGTGGTCAATCTTCCCTTAAGGTGGGGATGTAGGGAACGCGAGAGAAGGCAAATATTTTTGCAGTTTTTATATTAAAATTGTATAGCCTAAATAAATAAAATATTGCTCTAATACAAACATAGAATTTACTTTTCTTCACATGGTGATTTCATCAGTTATTGAATATCTATCATGAACATAGCAGCATTATATGATAAACTTTTTAAATGAAGATAAAAAGTTTTCATGAAATTCCAGGACACCATTGACAGATATTCAACAACTGTTGAATTCACCATGAGAAGAAGATTAAACTATATGTTTGTGCTAAAGCAATATTAGATATATTTTGAGCAAAAAATTTTTACAGATAAACTGCAAAAACACACCTTTTCTCGCATACCTTACATCCCTAACTTAAATATAGGACAAATTTATCAACGCTGTTTCGTCAAGGTTGTCAGTAGCTCTTTCTTACCCCAGCACGCCACTTCCGGACATTATTGAAATCGAAGGGATTTGGCAACAGTAAAATCTCATTTGATAATGAGAACTNCAACCAGGTAAGGAAAAGATAGCAAGTAGCAATGTCTCAGCCCATTCCATTAACATCAACCAGGTAAGGAAAAGATAGCAAGTAGCAATGTCTCAGCCCATTCCATTAACATCAACCAGGTAAGGAAAAGATAGCAAGTAGCAATGTCTCAGCCCATTCCATTAACATCAACCAGGTAAGGAAAAGATAGCAAGTAGCAATGTCTCAGCCCATTCCATTAACATCAACCAGGTAAGGAAAAGATAGCAAGTAGCAATGTCTCAGCCCATTCCATTAACATCAACCAGGTAAGGAAAAGATAGCAAGTAGCAATGTCTCAGCCCATTCCATTAACATCAACCAGGTAAGGAAGCCGGCGTCCACTTTGCCTGGGTGTGTCATTAGTTGGGACTATCTGGCCCTCGGCTTAGCATTTTATGTTCTGCTAGTCGGTGTTATCTCTACAATCGGTACAATCAAAACAAGAAATTTCATGAAATAAACATTACAAATATATATTATGATACATTCAGATAAATTAATAAAATTAACGAGTAAATTTGGGTAAATAAACCCATAAGTTTTACTAATTCTAAATAACATTGTGTACTACAAAATGAGATAAAATTAAACTACCGAGGTATAAAAAGAACGGTATCTATATATATTAAAAAATTATGTAATTTTACCACTTTTAAACTGCTTATATATTACAAATTATTTCTCCTTAATATATAATTTAAATGTGTACAACTCATATGTATGTCAAGCTACACTAAATTTTAACCCCATACAGTAATTACTTTACCTTAACAATGTTACACGAAAAGCATAAAAAGAGTAAGTTTGACCCCTTATAATTCTTAAACTGTAATGATTTGAAATCATTGAACCCCTATTTATAGATTATATTTATACGCTTGTTAAAATTGTGCAGTAACAATTTTATTGTAGAATGATTTTAACCGAGAGAAAGCGAAGATATATATTTTCTCCATAAGACTTGCAGTTCCTTCAGAGGTGATATTCAGTGTAGTATTGTCTACCGGTGTCGAGAATCCTGGCTGGGTGTACCCAGGTTGTAAATTGATTCCCATTCCCCTTCCACCCAAATTAGGATACATTTCCTCTAAATAATATCCTCATCCCTACCCGATAAGTCTAATCAAATAAAATCTATACATCATTTCATAAGTACATTCCCCCTTTTATTATTATAACCTATGGTTATAAAATTTGAATTTTTTAAATATTTATCTTTACAAAATAATATAAAGATTTTATTAAATAATAGTAGGCCTACACTTCCCGTTTTTTGCTAAGGCGGCCACATTGTTCAGCGAGAAAGTATCAATTGCAGTCAAGCCACATGGATTAAAATACAATGGTCTGTGTCATTTTATGGAAATATTTCTTTATTTTATCTAAGCTTCTCCTTTTCGTCCTTCACCAACAACCACCCTTTGCCATATTAATAAAAAAGAGGAGAAAGAAAACTACGAAACTTTTTATCTCAAGGTAAAGAATAAATCTCGCTGCTATTTCTCAAATATCTTAACATTTTCTGTTTTGAGCGTATCAAAAAATTACTCTCTTTGTTAGAGAAAGACTAAATCTAGAACCCTTTTCATCAAGCCTACTAGTTTCATAGATCCGCAAATATGATTAAAAAGTCGTTGAAAATGAGCTAATATCACATTTTTTCACATTTCGTTTCTATTATTAGAACTCAAACTATAAGGTTGTTAAGGAAAAAGAACCCTGTTGGAATCTTATGATTTAATTTTTTTATTTTGGTGTGAACCATGTTTTTAAAGAAATCGTCGTAGAATTAAATATTACATTAAAGCTGAACGTCTGCGCGTCCATTTCTTGCTTACCAAGGCGGCCACCTTAAGTTTAAAAATAGGAGAGTTTACTCAAAAAAAAAAGTTTTTTTTTAGGTTTCCTGGACGGGTAAAGACGCGCTGTACAAATTCTTCGCTTATAAATCGACCTTCTTCCCACATGGCTTGACCTTATTGTGTTAAGTGATGGTAAAAACACAATCAATAAATGAATTCCCAGAATTTAAACATAAAAATGAGTAGAACTCCTCCCCGTAGGAGAGACGGTGGTGGTAGGGCGAGTTTTAGGGTGTTAGTAGGTGGGGTGGGACTCCGCGTCAAGCACAGAGCTCGCAATCTAGATCCAAAAGCTCGGTGCCACCATGACCCTCCATGGGAGGGTTGGGGGAAGGGTGCAAAACAAAGAGGGGGGTGTTTCTTTCCACTCCACCATACGGCGTCTATTCATACCATCCCGTCTTTCTGGAAACAGCGTGGTAAAATGGTCGTGCGTGAGTCGCTGACTAAACAATGAACCACTTGCGCTTACAAAATATTAGGGGTGTGTGAAGATTACTTTTTAAATGCGAAGTCAAAGTGAAACTGTAAACATTTGAAAGTCGAAATCAAAGATAAGATGGTTTTTGTTACAAAGCACTATTTTTAATTTTTAAATAATTCATTAAGTGCAGCTCGATAAAAAGAAAGGTTTCGAGAAAAGAAACAACGAATATTATTTGTTCTTATGTCAAATGTGTCTATGCTTACGTTATGGCGTGTATGTCATTTAATCACCAGTCAATGCTAAAATACTGTTTACTATAATGATGTTGTCGACCTCTGTGTAAAGTGCTCACCTCAAGATCCCATGACCGTGGGTTCAAACCCAGCCAGGGTTGATAGAATTTTCTTGAGCGATAAAAATCCTTAACACAACTTCTTTCGGTGGGGAAATAAAGCCGTCAGTGCTATGTCGCTTGTGGCATGTAAAAGAACCCTGGAAGGTATGTGAAAATACCTTTCCCGGCTAAATTGGTAGGTTCTTCCCCCCTCGCCCATAGACAATTCTCGTGTGCTGTTATAAGCAGTCGGTTTAAAATGTGCGCGTTATATACCTCAAATAGATAAATTAAAATAAAAGTAGCTCTTCTACAAATGGTTATATGTCGAAATATAATTTGAAATGTTTCATATCTAGTGAGAAATTTCAAATCAGCTCATAGCATATCAAAGTTTTCTTCTTCCTACCGAAACTTTTTGGAGATTCAAAGGTTAATGTAGTTGTCGAAGTCGAAGATAAGGAAATTTGACCCTCGACGTCAAAATTTCGAATCTTAACACATCTTTAAAAAGTATATCTCCGACAGAAATGATGCACGGGTAAAATTGAACCACTCGAATCGTTTGGTAAGACAAAATCTGGCTAGCAAAAAAACAAAACAAATTAAAATTAAAGTATTATACGTATTTAACGTATTAATATTAAATAACTCAGGAAATTTATGGAAATGGCCATGAATACAGTGGCAGAGAAACTCGGGGAGGAAAGAATGAAAGCCATGATGTTTGCTGATGACTTGATAAAAGGGGGAGAGGGAAAAGGAAGCACAGGAACAGCTACAGGATTGTAATGAGGAAGTGATAGAGTGTGGAATGAAATTTATCATGTTGAATGTGAGGTGATGGTAGTGACAAGGTAGAGGATAAGGCCTAGTAAAGCTATAAAGTTTTATGGAATAGAGCTGAGAAAAGCAAAGAATGTAAAATATCTTGGAAGCGTGATTGAGGCTAAAGGCGGAAATAGAGAGGATCTAATGAGAAGAGGACAGCAGGGAGAGTTGTTCTATAGGTGTGTAAAAGACCTGCTATGGTGAAGAGAAGTGCCCTTGAAGTGTAAGGAAGTGTTGTACAGGGTGTACTTTGTACCCATTGTCGCACATTTAGCAGAAACATGGACATTGAATTTAAGAGAGACTAGGAAAGTGTAGGCAATGGGAATTAAGTTTGTGAGGAGCACGTTAGCTGTCACGATGAGAAACAAGATTAGGTAGGAATAAAGTTATCTTGGAAAGAGTGAGCGTACTGAGATGGTATGGGCATGTAATGAGAATGGAGAGAAAGCGGATGCAAAAGAAAATGATGGAAATGAAGTATGTAGGAAAAATACCGCAAGGGAGGCAAATAAAGAGATGGGAGGAGCCGATAGCAAAAAGTGTGCAAGTGTGAGGAGAATCATGGAAGGAATTAAAGAAGGAAGAATGGTGAAATGATAGAGGAAGATGGAGACATTTTACTAAACTGGCCGTTCACAGGCTGGAAACATTTGTTGGTGTTGTTGTTGCTACTGCTGATGATGGTGATGGTAATGATGATGAGTCTTAGATAATGCTATTGTTATGCTTAAAAATAAATCATATCTCATGGTCATTAATGTAAAGAGAAAGCATTTTCAATGCATTTTTTTAATTACGATAACTAAATCTGAAAATGAATCTCTTCTACTTAAACCTAGCATTCAGACGATTCATATGTTGTCATAACTTTAATGAGATAATATTTTTTATCTTAGCTAAGTTAAAATTATAACCTTTCTTCCAAACTTAAACTTAATATTAGTGCACTACAGTTGACAATAATCTTGTGTTTTATAACGAGGTTAAGTAGTCAGTCATCTATCAATATTGTTAAAAACATAACGTTTTGGATCCAGTGTGTTTGCTAGTAATAATTTAAACTATCTTATCTAATATATCTGGATAAGAGGGGTGAAATTTAAGGGTATTTCAACAAATTCTCCTTAAGTCAAGACGGTATATGATATTGTTAAAAAGATCCACCCAAAAATCACCTAGTTCAAAATTGAACAGTGTCTCTGGAGTCAGATCCAAGTACACTAACGCATAACTAAATCATCCGTTGGAGCCAATCTCAAGAGCCACGAGTATCTAATATAAGGGATTTAAGTTTTAACACATGTTGGTAATATCAAATTGAGATTTATAAGAATAAATACGAGTACTAAAACTATAAGGCTCCAGGCATAATGGTCCTAATGAGTAAATTGTGTTAAAAGACCAAAAAGAGCTTATCTAGCTTATTTGGTTTCTTTGTCATTGCTATATATCACCAACGAAATATGGCCTCTTGGTCTAGTGGTCAGCATTCCTGACTACTAATCTATAGTCCCGGGTTCAATTTCCCACGGGACCATATTCAATTTCCCGAAAAGGAATTAGTCCTATGATTGTCATGGTCTGGTTGATTAAGCTTAAGTTAGGTTTAAGACTTAAACGGGCACCACATAATCTTCCTCATAATCAACCTATCATCTCATTGGAACGAGGTGACCGCACCTACATCGTGTCCTAGCCTCATAAGACGGTTACATATTCGCCACTGCCAATATGAGACCAGAAATGTCTAGCTGACAAAAGCCCTGGTTGCATTCGCAAACAAAAAAATCTAATGAAAGACAACATGATCGAAAGGGTAAATACTATGAGATTTCATTAGCTTATTCCTGGTTTTAGGAAGATAAATATTATGGCGACAAAAAAAACACCCTCAGTACATTCAGATGGAAAAATATCTCCCTCTTCCCCCAAAAGTCGAAGTAAACCCCATTACTGAAAATATAATCCTAAAACTAAACTAATTTTTTTGTTCGTATAGAATTCATATTTATGTTTAAACGAGGTGATGAAACCTCTCTTCTCTAAATAGATGCTCTCGATGAACCTTTTCTTAGCCCTTGGAGTTGATATCAGTTTGAAAAGCATAGACAGAAACTGGCGGAACTTCTTTATTTATAGCATCTTCCTATTTCTGCTTGGAGCGCTTTTATTAGTTCCTCTTTGTGCTACAGTGCAGCAGCCCTGTGCTAGAAAAAATATTCCAGAACAAATGTTTTTCTCTACTAAAATAGATCTTTTTCTTGTGTAATGGACATCATGACAATGATGTTTAATGGTATAAAATTTTTAAGCGAAGACCTAAAAAGTGAACCCTTAACATGAAAGTGAAAAGTGGACCTACGTACAGTAATACTCAACAAGTTAAAGGAAGATGAGTTGCAATCAAATATATATTTGACTATTTAATCACTTTATTTAAAACTGAAAAAAATGTAGAAAATAGTGTTCATAAGTTATTTACAGATTTTTTTAAACACAGGATCTGTGTCGTTATCCGTTTTAGAGTAATCTTGATAATGAAATCGGTCCTTCATATTCCTCTCAATAATCCCCTGAGCGCCTTCTTAAAATGTGAATTACTACTAAATTAGTAACTCTAGTCGTTATGGCTACTGACACGTTTCTTACGAGCCCTGTAGCCAGTCTACATGGATACGAACACGAACTACATTTTGATACAAGAATAGCATGCCTTGTCGCCTCCTATGAGACAAAGTTACTATGATACGTTTGATAACATAATATACAGTAAATAAGCTAAAATATTATCTTCCATCCACCCTAGATTTGTCCATATGCATTATAGTGATATCTGCCCCGTGATTGGGCACCAATTATTGCGATACCGGATTTTTATTTACTGATGATGATTTGGATGTTGATGATGTGTACCCGTGTGTGCCTTACGGTGAGCAGTAAGTAAAATAATACCGGGTTTTATGATGATGATGACGACGCGTGCATGCCTTACTGCGCACTTATCACACGGCTATGACGATCTAATTTTACGTGTATTTCTTATTGTAGGATTACTGATTGGTTATTTATTGAAATTAGTATAGATTTAACACTGTACACGATTTAATTTGTTTATTTCACATTCATGATTATAAAATTAACATTAAAATGATACCATTTTTTTCATTTACGGACTGACTTGGAGATCCAGATCTATGATCAAAATTATGTTTTTCTGTGATATAACTAGGTTTTCTGTGTGATATATTCATACGCACAAGCTGCTTATATATGATCTACCCCTTGCTTCTTGGACCCCTTGTCTCCAGTGTTAAAATTAACTAATAGGAGAACTCCTGGAAACATGATGTTGTGAAGGCTAGCTTCCTATTGGGTAAAGGGAGCCAGCATGTCACATGATTTTCAAATACAACGGAGTTGGTCTTTTAAAGAAAGAAAGAAAGTTTTAAAACGTAGTGTATTGAGATTATTTTTGGAAACGCGTGATTCTCCATGGATGAAGTATTAAAATGAGACTTTACATACAGTTCTTTAAAGAAAAATACACTTCATCCATGACTTTTTGAATATATGAGAGGGGTCCAAAACAGTATCATTACAGCATGTTCTGATGCATCCTGAAAAATAAAACACGATTATCCTATAGCTAATCGTTTTTCAAACTGTGCCCCGCGCAACACTTGGGCTACGTTATCTCAAGCTCCGTGAGGAAATTTTATAATATTATTTATTTGTTTTTTTACACTATAGAATAGCATCAGTAATTATGATTGCCAATTTTAAAAATCCAAATAGAGGGCATCTTCCAGTGTCAATGAATTGTCTTTAAAGGAGAAAGAACAACTTATAGAAATATCACCAAATTATACTTTAAAAACAAAATTTCAAAGGGAAGAAATTACAAAATCTTGGTTTGAAATACATACGGAATATCTTCAATTAAAGAATCAACTTTGAAATAATATATGCGCTTGGCAACAACACATCTTTGTGAGCAAACTTTTTCATTGTTTACTGCTATAAGACTAAATAAAGACATGTTAAATATAGAAGATGAGCTGCGCATGTAGGTGACAACCATTACGCCAAATATTGAAGCACTTTGTGATCAAAAGCAAGCGCAGCCGAGCCCATTCATTTGGCAAAATGGAACTTTTTGCATATGTAAGTAGAGATGAAATGTACTTTTTTTTAAAATATTTATTCAAGTATTAAGTTCTAAAATACTTATAAAACTGTCGTCATTGAATGTTCATAATATTACTGTAAACATTTTTATGAGGACTCCAGCATGTGTTTTTTTTTGTTCATGGGCTCCTTCAGTATAAAATGTTTGGGTGAACCCCTGCGTATCTATATATTTTTTCGGCGTTGGACTGTAGACCATTGGGTACCTTTATGGTCAGTGTATTGGAAGCGTGTCAAGTGTGTGTCTATGGCCCGTCTTTTAAATGTCTCTCTCCGTGGACTAGCACCTTGGATGGTCTCAGTACCATCTTGTTTTATTAAGGTGGGGTTGTACGGAACGCGGGAAAAGGTCAGTGTCTTTGCAATTTTTGTATCAACACTTTTTTTATGTCAAAATAAATCAAATATTGCGCTAGTAAAAATATAGCAAAATAATTATTTTATTCACATGGTGACCTCCTTTCTAGTATATATGTCAATGCTGTCCTGGAATTTAATGATAACTTTTTCTTTTAGTTAACATTTGTTCATCTAATGCCGCTATGATCATGACAGATATTCAAAAACTGTTTTGATCACCATGTGAAAAAAATTAAACTTTATGTTTCTACTGGAGCAATATTTTATTTAGTTTGACCAAAAAAAGTTTTGCTCTAAAAACTGCAAAAAAAAAAAAACTGGCCTTTTCTAGCGTTCCCTACATCCCCACCTGAATCTAACCAGATAACGCAAAAAAGAGACTACACCTATTCTTTATCTAAATACTTTCCGTAATTTATGAAACAAATGATCTTTTCTCGTTTTTTGTTGTTGTTATTTTACCAATGGTTGGTGATTTTGTCGGCTGGGCTTTTATTGGTACTGGCATGCGTTTTATTTATGGCCTTGCAGCCTGGATGTAGTGTTTTTATATCTGTATTGTATGCTATTTCAAAAGCTTTTTATTTCCATGGTTAAAATAACACACTTCAATGCTATGTCTTGTTTGAGCCTAAGTATGTGGAAGATACCCGGTTAATCAAGAATGTCATAAGCGTTTTTATTTTTTTTATATCACCAAGTCTTACTACCCACTCGGGTTATACGCTTATATACTAATTACGCTGATGTGTTAGGGATGAGGAAGGTTAAATTTAGAGGACCGGTATCCGTATTTGAGTGGAAAAGGGGAGGAAGAGGGTTTTAAAAACATTCAGGTAAAAACACAACATTACACCTGACCGGGATTCTCGCTCCGAGACCGGGATTCTCGCTCCGATCTCCTCGTCTTTGGAAGTACAGTCTATTGCGAGAGTAGCGCCTTAGCCTTAGGCCACGGAGCCACCATAGCGGGTTATATATGAGCCTACACGTGAGCCAATTACCTAAGTAGTGATGACGTTTCTGATTCGATTGCAGTTGACGCATGACTCTCTTCTATTTTTTTTAGGAGTGTCAATTTTGTATTAGAAAAGAGTGTACATCTTGCTGTCGCACGCCTTCCAGAAGCCTTCAGGCGTCTCCAAACCATTTCCTCGCCATGGAGTTTCCTTTAATGGAATCATTTCTTGGAGTCTCTTAGACTGTTATTAGCTTGTTGGAGGAACTATCATCAAATGATGAATGAAACAAAATGATACCTATTTATCTTCACGGCTGTTTGCTTTGATATGTACTTGATGCACAATCAAAGAAAATGATTCTCTGTTTCAAACAGACACGTGAGTAGCTATAGGCTAAAGTGGCATCCACCTCGTGTTGAACATTAACACCTTCACTTTGTATCAGATAATAATTATAATTATATATTTTTTCAGTTCAGTGCGTTTTTATTTCCTTTCGGGCTATCAGCAACACACTCTTACTTATCTAATTAAGGTAATTTATTTGAAAGGAAATACCACCATCCACGTCGGTCAGCATTCAGACAAAGGATTCTGTCTCGCCTTGTCTGATTTACCGGTGAGGGCTAGGTCAGGGCTCGAATCCCGAATGGCTATATTGAAATTATAATTTTTTTAATGTTTTCCCACTTTACCTCCTAACAAATGGGAGTAAATTTTTTACCTGAATTTTACCTACCTCAGCCTTAATTTGTTTGTGTATATATGTGAATAGTGCACGCGCACATATACAAATAATATATACCACCATTATCTTTGATAGGGTGAATGAATACCGATGATAGGAAAGCTTAAATCCCCCACTGTACCCGTCGTTAACTTCCCTCCTAATCTTATATTAAAGCAGTTGGTATAATCTGCAGTTAACTAAATGTTCAGTAAGAATATTAACGCGTGCATACGCACATCCACACAAATACATAATTCTAAGTTTATTTAAACAAATATTATACCGAATTTTTATCAAAGATATAGAATAAGGCTATTTAATCGCAAAGGGGTGTGCATCAACATTTGCCTAGGGAAAGACTGGGGGACCTTAATGTTTGGAAAGTACCCCACCCCTTCAGTGCATCTAATCCAGAAGAAAGTATCCCTTCTGGAATCAAAATCAGGAGTTTTAAACACTTACAACCGCAAACTGCAAAGCCATAAACTTGGTATAGCTCTGTTCCTCACAATTGAACTTCTCCCTGGACCACCATCTGTTCTCTCGCCTGATATACAGGCAAACCGCAAAGCCATGAACTTGGAATAATTTTGTTCCTCACTATTGAACCTCGTGTGAGAGGGAAGATGAATATGGATTTTAAAAGGAAGTTTATATACTTTTTAGGTGACCTGGCGGTCTAGGGGTAAGGTGTCAGACTTCTATGCTGAGGTCCGGGGTTCAATCCCAGGTCCCGGCACGGATTTATCTGATTGCCAAACCCTTCCTTCACCTCTGACAAGACGTGTATTAATCACAACTTGTGAATGTGAGGAATGCCAGGC
>CABFWB010000159.1:283062-298476 GCA_902151455.1 Timema bartmani | reverse complement strand
AAAGATGTAATTTGCACCAAAATAGAACAAAGGTATCACAAACACTCAAACCACATCACTGTAAAACGCGCGCAAACACAGAACGAAACTGGACTAATATCACTGCAACTAGATTGAAGCATGATGATGGTTAGCCCGTTCTTCCCTAGGAGCGCTGAGGGTTAGCGGATTCATCCATTGGACGCGAAATTTCAAACGGCTGTAACTTAGTAGGTTGATTTGTTATGACACTTTTGTATTGGGAAAAATGTAGTACTTGGAAAGAACTACCAGATGGCACTGAAATCTCATTTTTCGAAATCTTGAGGGTTAGCTGGTTTTTCCTTTGGACTCTTCAAATGAAAACCAAGTGATTGTTTTGAAGTACACATTTTTTAATGTTAGGCTCAAATTATTAATTTAAATATGGGCAGAAAAAAAAGGATCTTCATTACTAAATTATTTTCGCTGTACCCCTAATAAATATGTTATGCACCGATAGGTGCACAGGTATAATAGTTTGAACACCTCACACAAGAGATTTCCAACCTGGGGTTCATGAAGATTACTATGAAGGTCCATGAACCATCTATCAAACAAGACCAACTCTTTTTTTTTTAGCACTGTGTCTTACTAGCTATTCAGGTTATACGAATACGTATTAATTACGCTAATGAGTTAGGATGAGGAAGGTTGAATATAGAGAAAGTGTAACCCAATTTGCCAAAGAGGGAGAGTGGAAAATAATTTAGGAAAAATCACCATCAATACCCCCAACCGGTATTTGAACCTCAATCTCCCTATAATCGGCAGCATAGTCTAACACTAACCTGTTTTTTTTAGCACCGCATTTGATTACTCATATGGGTTATACACTTAAGTACTAATTACGCTAATGGTTTTTGGGAATAGGAAGGTTAAATTAATAGGAAGTTTACTCACATTTGCATGGAGGTAGAGTGGAAAACCATTTAGGAAAAACCACCCTCAGTAGACCCGACCGAGATTCGAACCTTGACCTTCCCGTCATCGGCAGTCTAGCCTACTGCAAGAGTAGCGCGATAGACCACGTGGTCAGCGAAGCGGGTACCAACTGATTTAATTGTCTTGTGACTCGACAATGAAGATGCTAACCCCTTCAATACCCTTAGTGAACTTTTGGTTTTATGCTCCCTCGGTGTACCTTTATGTTTCCAAAAGGACAATACAGTACTTGATGCTATTTTACACCACTTATCCGTGTGATACAACTTTCTCAGCTCTTATGCATATTAAAAATAAATATAGAACTAGCCTAAGTATAACACCAGACCTACGATTGAGCTTATCCTACGTTTATCTTTAGTTTTAAAAGTTGACGGCCGAAAAACAGCGCCAACCATCACATAGGTGAGTGTTTAATTCATACACCTCTATACACATTCCTTAAAACAACCAATTTTTAATATTATTACAATATCTAATTGTTATTTCTTTTATTAATATGTAATGGACAACGTAGAGTTTGCGTATGTTTTCTATTTCACCCCTATTGGGGGGGAATATTAGGGAGGGGGGGGGCGCAGCAAATTACCATTGGCTTCAGCGGTACACAATCTGGTAAAGGTTGGAAACCATTCCCAAACATTTTAGAACTGTGACCTAATTTTTAAACTGACAAACTTTTGCGACCAACCTACCTTTAATGGACATGCATAGGGGGTGGTATTTTTAACTTAGTAATTTGTTTTCCCTTTTACCATTTTAATACTTTTCCATGTTCTAATGTTTTACCTTTCCAAAACACATGAACCACAGTTTGGGAAACACTACCTTATACCACGTGACCACCGATGCACGTGGCTAGGTATTACAAGTGTTTTACAGACGCAAACGCATAATAGCACGAGAGCAAATTATAACACGTACCGACTAATTGATCACACCATGTTATTGACCGTACTTAAAGATGGGTTGCCGCAATTTTGCGAAGGTTCTGAAAAAAGGAAAGACATAATTATATTAGTAAAGGGGGGAAAATAAAGCAGTAAACCGAATAAGGGTCTCTAGGGGTAAGTGTGGAGACACTACTCTATGGGGGGCTGGAGCCTCCCTCTGACCACTGTTTTACACATCTTGGCTATCCGAGCAGGGCTTTGTAACGCCGGTGGCACCCGCCAGGGTCGATGATGTAGTTCCTGAAGTGTTTTATAAACCGTATGATAGCTTGTGGTTCATCCTGTGTGGCGGACAAGAGGACTGCGTGGTCACTTAACATACGTGTCACTGATCGACTCCGTACGTACGTACGTACGTACTGTCTTCCAACTCTTTTCACGCTAGAATCAAGACAGGGTTTGGCATGCAAAGCCCCCCCACACACATACAAAGTTGCATGGAATACCAAACCAAAGTTGAGACGAAGGGCGTTGCTTTGTTTTCGACCAGCAGTTTCGTTACACTCATCTTCCTCCCCCTTACACCTACCTCCCTCCTTCCCCGTCATGACCGCAACCCCATGGACTTTGGGGAATAAAGTTGAACATTGTGTTTGGGAATTAAGCTTAGTTTTGATCTTTGGGAATCACATTTGAATTGGTTGCATTTCTCAATTTTGAGTACCTTCATCAAAGTCTAACGCATTAGCTCAGTCAGCCTATTGAGTCGAGGATCCCAGGATCGATTCCCAGTGGGTCCTAAAAACCTATCATTGTTTAAATGTTGCTATCCATTTCACAATGATAAATTAATGGCCGAGGGCTGGATGTTGGGTCTCCTCTAGATTTAAATTAGTTTTTTTTTAGCACCGCGTCTCACTATCCGTCCGGGTCTTACGCATATGTATTAATTAAACTAATGTGTTAGGCATGAGAAAGGTTGAATTTAAACGAAGTGTACCCTTGTATGGAGATAGAGTGTAAAATAATTTAGGAGAAATCACCCTCTGTACACCCGACCAGGATTGGAATCCTGATATCCTCATCATTGACAGACCAGTCTATTGCGAGAGTGACGCCTGGGACCATTCAACCACCGAGGCGGGTTTTCAAGTTTTTTAATAAGTCATGTACTGATATAATCAATCGATTCAGAAAGTGCACGTTAAATACCTCAAATAATAATTACATAATTAAAGAAGACATTAGGCCTATTTCATTATTTTATGTGACACAATATCACATACTTCCTCATATTGTCTATTATAGCTTGGAACAAAATGTTTAAAGATCGACTATCAGTAAACTACCCATAAATGATTAATTTTTCTCTTAAAAGAAAGTGAACATTTCTATTTTTTCATGTAAAACTCTACACACAAACCCATTTTGAACAAAATTGTTCAAGCCATTCTCGAAAATTATAAAATTTTTAAAATCATTTAAAATAAACTAAGCTTAAATGAATTTCTCTCCAAATAACAATTATAGAGTGCAATTTATTTATATATATAAAACGTGCCCTTGATATCCATTGTGAGCAAATATGTTAGAGAAATTTTCAAACAATTTCGAATTTTCAAAAATAAGTCGTCGATTAACTAATCTGATTCGTAGAGTAAGAACTAGAATCTTGATTTTTCCTAGAGGTATGACCAATCAATATAACATCTTACTAAATATCAAAATTTAACAAAATCCATCAACATATTTCGCCTGTAGTCTAAAGAACAGATAGAGTGATAGACCATGTGAAAGTCATTTTGAGCTTAGCAATATATTAGAATATTTTTTATTTATGTAAAATAATAATCAATATAAAACAGTAATTAGCACTCTCTAGTTAGAAAGGGTATGTAGCTTATACGAAGAAGTTAAATTATATGATTTTATATGTATACACTATACGTATTACTAATAATACTATAATGTCCATTGATATATTGATAGTTGTACTCATTTCAGTTGAAATTAAAGAATGTCCTAACAGGAGAACTATTAGGGTGGTCCAAGACATATATCAGTGCTATTTTAGTTTCACCACATGGGAGCATGGAGGTCACCGAGGGGTTGTTAAGGGCATTTTTAAAAGGGTTTTGTGTTTAGCTGTACAAAGTGCCAATCATAAAGGATACTTTTAAACAAGGGTGATCTAAGCGTGAGAGCGTTTGGGCACCAAAATAGCGTCAACCGAGGTTATGAAAGGCCCAAGGAGAGGCCTATTATGGCTCTTCTTGTTGCTCCTCTAAGAAGGGCAGACGCTCCAATGGTAATACTTTTTTTTAGCATCATGTCTTACTACCCTTTCGGGTTATGCGCTTAGGCCTATGTAATAACTACGCTAATAGTTTTAGAGAATAGGAAAGTTATATATAGAGAAAGTTTACTCAAATTTGCGTTGAGGAAGAGTGTGAAATCATTTGGAAAAAACCACTCTCAATACACCCGACCGAGATTCGAACTTAGTTCTCCCCGTTGTCGGTAGTCTCGTCTACTGCGATAGTAGTGCGCTAGACCACGCAGCCACTAAAGTGGGTAATAGTAATGCATTGCCACGCAATATCTTTACTCTTTAATTTTTATTGATTTTACTAGGGATTCTTCCAGCCTCCTAGTATGGCGATTTATTTTAAAGCTTCTTTAATCACATTATTGATAAACTAACTTTGTAATAACACTTTGTAATAATTAAACACAACGCAATAAAAATCCACTATACGGTCACATTCAATTTCATTTGCTTTTAACTTCCAGTAAAGTAACCCAAATTATTGTAATAGTAAGTGATAAAAGTAATCTATTTGTTAAATCATATACAAATGGCTGATGACAAAATAGATCAGAATAAGATAATTTATTATAAAAGTAATGCTAATTAATGTGAAGATAAGATAATATAGGCTTATGTTATGTTAAGTCATTTTAAGTAAGTATGGTCTCTCTCTCTCTCTCTCTCTCTTCTCTCTCTATATATATATATATATATATAATCTTAATTTTTTTCGAAATTAATTCACCCTTTACCAAAATTTGACTAATTTTTTTGAAAATTGTTTTTATATATTTTGGTCAATCCTTTCCTACATAATGTCGACTGAAAGAATCATATTAATATACTTTACCTAATTATATTGACATTTATTTATTTGTGAGATAAGTTTGGTCGTAATCACTTGAAACTATCAAAGCTATTTTAGATATATATTCTATAAATGGCGTCTTTATTCTAATATTTTTTAGTGAAACAAATATTTAAATAGGCCAATATCTGTAAAGACACAGCTCAATATTCTGTGTTACTTTTTGGGCACCAAGAATGATGGATAGCTTTTGTAGATTTCAAAAATTTGACACACATAGCCCAGATTTTATAAAATGTAATAGTAATAATAATAATAATAATAATAATAATAATAATAAAAATAATAATAATAATGAAATTATTTAAAACTAATATTTTTTTATTTTGTTAAAATTGCAACTGATATTTATCAAAACTTTTGTTTAACTTTAAACACTTTTAATGTGTACAACTTTTTTTTTTTTAATTCAAACTAATTTGTACCAGGCTTACAAACCTTCTTATGTTACCATCCATATCAAAAACTTTCACGAATTGTTTGAGTTTTATTACTGACACATCTGGAAGGCGAGTGGTTAC
This sequence comes from Timema bartmani, assembly GCA_902151455.1. Taxonomy (NCBI): domain Eukaryota; kingdom Metazoa; phylum Arthropoda; class Insecta; order Phasmatodea; family Timematidae; genus Timema; species Timema bartmani. The sequence goes on along the minus strand of CABFWB010000159.1, from coordinate 292,920 downwards.
TTAGATTAAAATACAAACCATTATATCGGTGTAGGCACTCCCTGTTTATAAGATATTCCTTTTCTAAATTTAAAAAAACAAGGATATATACAGACATATATTTAGCATGCCTCTTATGCCTTGAAAATCAAATATTCTAAATAGATTTCCGATATGCTTTTCAATTAAAACCATCACCATCACCCCAAACTTAAGATGGGTTAGTTATATGCGCTACGAGTACATAACCATGATTTAGATATTAATTTATATTGTTGGGTTGGTAGCCTTTGATAAATCGTCCTCTGCACTGCACCTTCAACTGTCTAGACAAGGTTGATTTATCCGAGCACATAATTCTACGAGTTCAAGGGAACTATATAGTCCTAGCTAAAACGTTCCCCATGTAGATGGAGGCTGTCAGACAACATAACATCGTTATAGCGCGGGAAATTTGGGTTTCAACAAGAGAGTAGGAGTAGGGAGTACGTTTTTGCGCCTGCTACCAGTGAAACTCACTACAACCCTATTGTATTCATAACAGATTGTATAACTGATAACTCGTGTTATGATTCGTATCTAAACACCCGCATCGATGGACTAAATGTAAGGTTCGCCTTCTCTGATTTGCCAGTGACTGTGTGATCGAGGTTCGAATTCTGACCTGGTGTTTTGAAGGTGGTTTTCCATTAATAATTTACCACGCTCCAACGAAAATGCAAGTACATTTCCTCTAAAATTATGCCTTCATCAACCCTACCCGTTAGCGCAATCAGAATGTGTGTATTCCTAATGGTGGGGGTAGGGGAGAATATCCAAACATATACACATGGGGAAAAAAAAGTTATATGAAAATGTTTTAAGTAGTCATAAATATCTGTGAGTTAGTCGGTATTTTATTAAATTACATTTAAATTCAGGAATTTAAACTAACATATAAGATACATTTATTTGTTTATTATTGTTTTACAATCGTTGTAATGAATATTTGAGGTATTGCCAATAGGGAATGACCTTTGCAATAAATGGTCTCCTTTAAAGTTACTTAAATATTTTTTTATATAACAATGATCTAATTCCATTAGATAATGTAAAGTTTGTGTGTTTCTGGTAAGAATTGAGCTCCTACTTCCCAAGGGATGGACCATTACACTTTAATTATAGTTTAATAGTAGATTAGTTATTTAAATATAAAATTCAGATTTTCCCTTGATGCAAAATCATACAATTTTTATTCAATTTGATTCAATTTTAAAAGGTTAACAAAACAAAATAGACATATTTAAATTACGTTTTATACTTATAAAACATAAATTATTTTACTCTATAGTTTTTTCTCTAGGCTATTATAATATTTGGAACCTTGATAATTTAAGTTATAACCAAACAATACTATTATATACACATTATATGTTTAGTTTACATATTTTTCTGATTTCAAACTTTAGTGTTAAGGGAACCACCTACTCGAAGGGAAATATACTTACACTGTGGTGTTTAATATGGGAATGGAAGCTCAGAAGCATTAACACTACTAAAACAATCTTAATTTATCTTAGACTTTTCTTTTGTGACCCTTTTAATAAGGCTTTTTCTTTTAGGAAGTTTTTATCTATGATTTTAACCAATTAATTTAATTTCAGAACTGCGTAATTTAACATGAAAATGTCGTTGTAAATTAAATAATTTCACCTTTTATGCAGTTTTTAAAATTATAAAACCTTAAAGGTAAAGGTTTTAACTCCACAGAGACATTTTGATACCTTTCAACTCAATTTTGGAATAAACTATACTTTGAAGTACAGTAAAACCATAACTGAAATAAAAGGGGCTAAGCCCGTTTCGGATAAGCAAATTTTTGCATACGAAATTAATACCCCGCTGAAGCGTTAAAAGGTAGAAAAAATTATAAATTACATAACATAAATAGTTACAGAAAAGTATTTTTTGTATATGTGTGTTTAAACCGTATTTAAATAAATGATGATTCAATATAACAAATTTAATTACTCAACAAAACTAAATTTATCATTTCTTCTTAGAAAAATGTTTAAAATTTTCTTTTGACTCTTTTTTTCGCATCTTTTTCTAGCATCAATATCACGCCATCTTTTCATAAGGAAAACGTCTGCTGATAAGCCTTTTCACTTTCTTTAACTATATATATACATACCGTATATAAAAATGTGTTTAGCTGTTTCGGATATGCCGGCTTTCAAATATTAGAGGTCTGGCTATGGAACATTTTACTGTAATAAACTACTTCTTAAATAACATGGTATTTTTGGACGTCAACAACGCGTCCTAGCACTCCGGTAGGTGACCTCCTTTAAAGTATTTGCTTAGATTAAAACTGTGAACCCAAACTAATATCTAACATGAACTACTAATTTGTACTTCAATTAATCTTAATTTAATATTGTACGACGTGCAGTTAGAACTGTTAGTTATAACCAGAAACAAATGCATCATGTGATATGATTAAAGAAGACTGACCAAATAAAATATACTTTCATTCTAGACTTGCATTTTTATCAATATCAGTCCTAGAATACTTTATAATTGTTATATATATGTATTAATATTGACATTTATGCATATGTGTATTATTACTTGTTATAAATGAAGGTAGGCCTACGGTTCTGCTTGACTAAATTTATGTGTGCTCTATAATTTTGCTTTACGTCCAAAATTTAATACATTTTTTTTCTTTTTTTTCCAGGTAAGTGAAATAAATTAAATACTCGAAGGAATGGAGTGAACAACTCGTATATAGGTAAGGTTATCCTAACTATGTATATCAGTAAGGCTATGAAATGCTTGAATATTCATTTGAAACGAATTTAAAATCTGATAGAAAACAATATAATATTGAGTGTAATATGACGTTGAAATAAATAATCTCACTTTTTACGTCTAATATGGGTAACTTATCTTATCGAGACGCTATAATTTCTTATTAAGCTCAAAACTCAATATTTTAATTAAATTAAACGATTTGGTTTACATTTATTAGCCATTTATTTACAACTACCACTGTTAAAAAAAATGTTAGTCAACTTTCACTATAACCCTCTTCGGTGTCTGCATGGTCTAAGCCACTACTCTCGCAATAGACTAGACAGTTGAAAATGGTAAGGTCGGAGTTTGATCCCGGTCGAATGCACTCTCTCTCACTCTATGCACATGCTATTGCACTTCCTCTAAATTAAATCTTTGTAATCTCTAACACATTAGTTTAATTAGTATATAGGCGTATAACCCGGATGGGTAGTAAGACGTGGTGCTAAAAAAACTTTCATTAATCATTATATATAAAACCAATTATTTAAATAAATATTGAAAATCACATGTTGGCGCTCAAACAACCCTTAAAGTAAGAAAAGAATATTGTGTTTGAATATCCAAAGTGATAAAACATTAATAGTTTTCCCTTGTATAAAATGAATTTGTACAAACACATAAGATTTTTTTTTTTCCTTTCTATATCTAGAATTTAACAAGCTTCATCATTCGACTCACACCCATATACAAGATTTCAAGCACTTTTTCTAACACCTTAGCTAGGTCAATAATTGTCTAATGAGTTAAAGTTCCCGAAATTGATTCACGGCATAGTCGAAAAATGGGTTATTGGTGAAATTGGAGATTGAGGGGAGGAGACGCCAGAAAAGGTAATTGTTTTTGCAGTTTTTATAGCAAAACTTTTTTTAGGTCAAAATAAATCAAATATTGCTCTAGTAGAAACATAGAGTTTAATTTTTTTTATTTGGTAATCTCAACTGTTTTTTGAATATCTGTCATGAGCAAATAAGCATTTTGAGGAAAAACTTTTAAAATGACGACAAAAAGCTGTCATTAAATTCTAGGACACCTTTCACAGATATTCAAGAACTGTTGATCTCACCATGCGAAGAAAATTAAACTTTATGTTTCTACTGGAGAAATATTTTATCTCCCTGAAAAACATGGGAAATGTAAAATGGTTCAACAAGTACACTTGAAATATATACTGCCCCAAACAACAATAACTAAAAAGANAAAAAAAAAAAAAAAAATTACCTTTATAAAAAAATATCTAAAATGGGCATTATGATGCTTATATAAAATGTATGCGAAATATGTTAGAAATACAAAGTTATATCATAAAGTCTTCACATGCACAGAGTTATTCTTATTTCAAAGAAAAAATTAATAGCTGTGGTTTTATTTTAATCTTATACAAGAAATACCTTATAAATAAAACTAATTGATTTAATGAAATCATGGCAAATATAATATATATTGTCAAGGAAAGTTAAATAATTACAATATTTTTACATTTACTGTAATGTAAATAGGGCCTACTAAAAAAAATAATTTTGCTAGTAATTCGAATCTTGTATAGACATTAATTTTTAGTACAAAAAAGTATGTATAATAAACAATTTACAAGTAAATGAACATATTATACATGTAAGTATGTTACACCACAAATTTAAAAACGATCTTTGGCAGGGATACTTTCTAGATACCTGGTGGCCCGTTTTTCTAGAATATCAAGGTAAATACTTTGCACCACTTAATTTCAAAGAAATCCACCCTATATTAATAGAATATGATATATTTTATTTAAAAAATCATTAATCACATAAATTATAGCTGATTTAATGCAAATATTAAATTAATAACATCAAATTAGAAATACAACTAATTTTACTTTAAACTATTTATATTTCAGTCTTTATGGTTAAGCAATGTGCAGTACATAGTTTAAAATTGATATTCTCTCTATTACAGCATAACTCCTTTTTTTAACTATAAATAATGCGATGTGAATACCCAATATAAAATATAAAATTAAGTTCTTGTTGTTTACTTTTCACTGTTATATAATAATGAGTAGTATACAGGTATTTTAGCTAATTTTATCAAAACGGGCCATCAAGTATTTATAAAACATCCCGGCCAAAAATAATTTAGCATAAATATACTAGTAGAAGCCCTTGTTACTGAGTTGAAGTACTTGTTTCTGATAGAATTCCGTCAGTCTAGATTTATTTAGCAAAAAAAAGTTTTTCTATAAAAACTACCAAAATACTGACCTTTTCTTGTGTTCCTTACACTTCCACCTTAAACTTTTACATTGATGAAATAACTACTTGGGTACTGGGCATTGGGTTTGTTGTAGAACATAGTTTGTCGTGCTTTGATAAAGTTAGTTGGTTAAGAAAGTGTACATTAAATATAGTTACTAGTAATGTTCAAAAATTTGAAAAATTACACCCGGACATGGGAATCGAACCTGGGACTATTGGCTTGACGCGTCTATAATCTACACTGAGCTAGCTAGGATTCGTCCAATGCTCAGGGTCATTCTTAGTTTATATTTAAAGGCAAAGTCTGTGATAGATGTGTGGAAATCATCGGCTAACAATTGAGCTATCACTTATACCCCAGCCATCGGCGCGACTCGAGAGTGGCTTTATGCTGCTGTGAGTACAATTACAATATTGCACATGAAACAAATAAGTCCACTCACATTAAGACTACAACCAGAAATGGAAATAAAATTAAAAATAATATTTAATAACTACTACTTCAAAATAAAATTATCTCTTATTTCTCAATTATTGAGACAGAGTTGATATAGCTTAGAGAGAAACAGTTTTCACCAAGTAAAATGTACACTTCGTTTACCCTGAACGGTAGCAGTCTTTCCTTGACAAATTACACTATGACCCTATCTTATAAGCAAAACCATAGTGGAACCAAGCAAGGTAAACCCTTTCAGGTTAAACAGAGAGTTCATGAAGATACCAACGAAATATGAAATAGTTTTGAACATGTTGAATCTAATGCTTTACAAACGGACTTCAAATTTATTTTTAGACCTAGTTTTAACTACCTGCCTGAAGTATTTCTATTTATCTACAATAATAGGGTAGAGATGAATAAAGTAAGATTTGAGAGGAAATGTACTCCAATTTTCATGGAGAGAGATTGAAACATTATTTAAATTAACATCCTCAGCACACCCTGCTGTAATTTGAACCTTGACCTCCCCCCGTAACGGGTGAACCAGACCAGATGAGCTTGACGTTTATTCCGAGCGCCCACTGATTCGAGTGGGACCATTGGCTTCACGTGCCATTGCTCTACCACTTAACCATCTGGGACTCGTCCCGTGCTCAGGGTCATTATTTACTCTTATTTTAATACAGAGTCTACTTTGAACTCATAAGATCGTTGTCTAGTTAGTAGCTATCCGATATAGTTAAATGAATACTAAGTGAACGGTCATAATCTTAAATAAATGAAATTAATGTATTATTCAATGTTTTAGTCTCACCATTGCGGTAAGCGACAAAGTAGACCTCTAATAGTTTTAAAGAATCTTTTTTCTGGCTACTAATACCAAGCCTTATTAAATGATCTATAATGAAGAGACCTAGTATTCGATCGATCCTGACTACTAATTCCAAGCCTTATCGAGAGTTTATTAAATGATCCATAGTGAAAAGACTTGGCGTTCTCTCGATCCTGTCTACGAATACCAAACCTTATAGAGTCTTATTAAATGATATATAATTGAAATTCTAAACGTCCGATCTATCCTGGCTACTTAATACAGGTCTTGTAGAGAGGTTAGTAAATGCTCTGTAAGTTGGAAACCCTAGTGTCCGTCCGATCGATTGAGTCGAGCACTGATGAATACATGGATTTGTTCTTGCTACTTCTCCACTGCGTCACCTTCAATGTGTTCGACATCTCGTAACAATTATGTGACGGTTCATTGGAAAGATATGCCTATCGGATTGTAAGTTGGCTATCATTCTCTTTTAAACGAAAAAAAAAAGAGAGGGTGAGAAATATATTTCTTTCATAGTTATAAACCGAGGAAGGGAGGAAAAGAAGTAAATCTAGTACCACCTGAAACATTGTTCGCCTTCGTCGTTATCATAAGTTTCCACACATTGGACGAGATAGAATCGAGTCTGGTCCAGTCCCGTTGAAATAAATCATAGACAGATAGTAGAGGTGCTCTCTCTCTCTATGGCTTGTCGGGGTCATCCATAGGCCAGTTCCAGGGGGAACCTTCATCAACGGTCTAAGCGTCAGGCTGATAGCGTGGAGTGGGTTCATTTAACCGAAATGGAGTGTTTCTGGGACAGAATGACATCTAGGTACCGGCGTAATCCTAAAATAGTTAGTGTCCTACTTATTGATTAATGATAAATTATAGTTTAACCTTCAAGGTGTGCAAACGGTGCGGTCGTACAGGGCCCCGCGCTTGCTTAGATGACAGAGGGAAAAAACAAGTTGAGGTGGGAAACTTTTTCTTGCACACTCTTTCCCTTTNCTCTTTCCCTTTATAGGTGATCTAGCAAATATTGTTAAGAGTGTAAAAACAAACAAAAACATAATCATGTGGTTTGATTTATTGAACGTGTAAAGCGAGTTCTCCATTTTAAATCTTCCATTTCGTATTTGCCTGTATTTGGTGGATATGTCTCACAATAACTTCTGAACTCATTTACCGATTTAATTCAAACTTGGCACAGTTTTTATTTGTACCTATATACAGATATAATTCTTTGGGGAAGAAAATTTAAATGAGGATTGATGAGGAATTAACCCTTATATGTTTAAAAACATGGCTTCTGGTATTAATAATTATTACATGTATTTACCTTTTAGGGCATTTCCTGATACCTTATACGGCTGAAAATTGGTATATAGGTGCAAAATACTGTAGCAACATTAAACAAAAATTCAATTTAAAATATTTTTTTTTAGGGAGGGGGGAGGAAGATAGCTTGGGGTCCCACAAACTAAATCGTCCCAGGGCCCCATCTTTGCCAAGGAAAGCCCTGATGCAGATCGCACTCTGGGAAATATAAGGTTGAATATAATTAATTAAATATATTACTAATGCTCTATTAATGGAAAAATCTTTATATTAAACAACTAAATAATATTCTCATTCATTTATGGAACAAATTTGAACCATAAAAGTGCAGTAGATTCTCGATAGTTTGATTTGAACGTTACCGGGATCATCTCGAGCTATCGAAAATTCGAATTACACGGAATGTCTTAAAAAATCAATATACATGTTTCTAAATGTAAAAAAAAGTACTTAATATAAGTTACATTTTTTAAATTACATAAAAAATTGTGCTATAAACACAATATTTACCGTGAAAAAAAGATAAGTCTTTCCTGGACCTATTACACGATGGCCCTTTCTTATAAGCCAGTGGTATACAACCTGGGGTACGCGAATACATCTTAGGGTGTACGTACAGTTAAGGCTAGTTTACTAAAGAGTAAAAAGATAAAAAAAAAATCCATTTTCTCAAAATCTGCCCTAATGATTTTGATTAAATCTCGTATCCAGGCACTTTTTAATATTACAAACAAAATGGAAACTCGCAATCTCTCTTGAAAATGACTTTGCGAGTACTTTATATAAGAGGAAATTTCCAAGCATGATATATCTGTGCAACTATTTGAGATACAAAATAAATTATCATTTCAAAGTTGTAATGCTATTAATTTTTTTTTAAAAAAACTTCTTTTTTAGCACCACTCGTTCGAGTTTTACGCCATATACTAATTAAACTAATGGGTTAACGATTAAGAAGGCTCAATTTAGAGGAAATGCACCCACATTTGCATGGAGGGAGAGTGAAAAACCATTGATGAAATCCACCCTTAGTGCACCCAACCGGGGTCAAACCCTGATATCCCCGTCCTCAGCAGCCTAGTCCAACATGAGAGTAGCGCGTTAGACCACGCGGCCACCGAAGCGGGCAACAGCTATTTGAAATATAGTTTTATAAAACCAATAGTTTCTGAGATATTGGAAAATATATTTTTAAAATAAGAGTTCTGGGGTATTGTTATGCTCTTTGATGAACACAGATGTCACTTTTCCTCAATATGTATCTGTCACAGGGTATATTATTTCATATAAGCTCTTTGGTGGAATGTTTATGCAACAATGTATATTAATTTGTTTCACATATCTTGCGAGTTTTAACTAAATATCTCATTTTTAGGCAAAGGAGCGATAAATTCTGCCCGGTGCACCTTACCATTTATTTTACTTTGATTGTTGTTTTGCCCCGTAGCCACGCATTCGTGCATTTTTGGTGTCTTACTTCACGTTCGGCTTGTCAGGAACTAGCCCTAGTCAAACTAAGGGCACTAATTGAAGATCAATTTTTAACTATAATATTATGTGCTACACCCCAAAAGTGAAATTGGCCATTTCATGAATTGGGTAGATTTCTGCCCATTCCGTGAATTGGCTTCTTCGCTTGTGCATTTCACGGACTGGGCAAAAACTCGTTCGGTTCATGAATTGGGTAGCGCTTGACGATTTTTAGACTGGTCACTGAACTGGACAAGCATAGAACAGGTATGGTGCAAACCTTTAATCAAAGCCGTAGCCAGCCAATAATTTCAGGGGGGGTTTGGTGGGCCCATCCCCCAAATGACGGAGGCTAGTAAAACATTCTAAATAAAAAACTGTTCTAGAAGCTATCTGAAGTGTCTTTTATGGCACCATAACACCCTAACTGCCGAGGGCTGGGAACATTTCTAAATATTAAATACCAATAGAAGTTATCAGAAGTGTTTTTTTTATGGCAACATAACACCCTAACCGCCGAAAAATAAGAATAATTCTAAATATTAAACACCTCTAGAAGCTATCTGAAAATTTTTTTTACGACAACATAACACCATAACTGCTGAAGGCTAGAAAAAATTCTAAATAATAAACACCTCTGGAAGCTCTCTGAAGTGCTTTTTATGGTAACACAGCCCCTAATTTGTACTTGTACCTTAATTTTGATATTGTTTGAACCATAAATAAAGCCATATATA
>CABFWB010000159.1:233076-283040 GCA_902151455.1 Timema bartmani | reverse complement strand
GGGGGGGTTGAACCCCGAAACTCCCCACCCTGACTTAGGCCTTGCCTTTAATCATTTTCGAAAGAAAAGAGGTCAGTTCACTGAATGGACATAAATTTGCCTAATTCGTGAAATTGGCATTTTCATTAATAGGGGGTAGCATATGCACAAGAATTGACATGAAGAAAGCATTGGAAAAAAAATAAAAGGTCAAAAGTATCCTCTTAATAAATATGACATACAAACAAACTTAAATATACACCATATTTGTTTTATTCGCACAGTACGTTTACCATAGAGTATTTGTTCATTGATACTTTTAACACACATTTACACTAATGAGGTGAGGAGGATGGTGAAACCTTGAGGTAATATACTTAAATTTTCATGGAGAGCTAGTAAGAAACCATTAAGGCCCTTGGCTCTGTCGAGTGCAAGTCTAAAAACCTATTTTGTCGGATGGGGGACGGGAGGGTAAAAGGCGTGGCGTGGCTACACAACCTACCAAAGTATCCTTCCGCGCCAACAAGAACAGATGAATCACGGAAACCGTAGATGGCGCTAACTACCGGACAGGTCTGGCGGAAAAATCATACGTTTGTAAATATCAGTTTTCTTGAGAACGAGTGAAATTTTTATGTTAATATTTTCAAAACCCCTTCTAAGATAATGTATCTATGTTTATTAATTGTTACATTTTTTATGAAGCTGGCAGTTTTCTATTGAAAAATGTAAATTTTATCGATATTCGATGACTGTTAAAATTTTAAAGGAGGTGTGTAGACTATATAAAAAGTATAACTTAATCAACTTGCTTCTATTCTTGAACAAACCGTTTCCAAAAAGAAAATTGCAAAACAATCACACTTCTTGAAGATAGCCGTTGTTTCTCATGGCTCTGCATTTCCACACCAAATGAAAAGGGCCAATCGCCTTCAGGTAATACTACCTCGCTACAAACGGCCAGTATTTCAACCCCCTAACCTTCCATCTCTGGCGAACAAGACTAGATGAGACTAGCACCTTTGTCCATGTGCCCACCGGTGTGGCTCACAAGTTTTTAGTGACTTATTCTAAATGTTAATCCTGGGGAGAGAGAAACGCCGATGCCCACCGATGCAGGTCCACTTTTGTAGACACTCCAGTAAACTTGACCTGGATTAGGTCCAAGTTAACCCACTTCGCTGGTCGAATAGTCTAAGGTGTCAGTCTAATAATAGACTGATTTGCCAAGGACTGGTTGATGGGAGTTCGAATCCTGGTTTGGGTATATATAATGAGGGAGATTTTCCCTAAATGGTTTTCCACTCTTCCTCTACGCAAATGCGGGTAAACTTCCTCTTCATTTAACCTTCCTCGTCCCTAACACAGTGTTCATCCATAAACAATGTAACACTTTTTATTACCTTTTTTGACTCCCCCTTCCTCTATGAAACATCAAGTAGACATTTAGCCTGACCCCTCCTTGCACCAATCTTCGTTACGTAACTGTGACACTAAAAGAGAAACTTATATTTAGTACCACTCAGAAACAGAAGTTATCCATAATTATTATGTTTACTAACTGTGAAAACATGCAAAAAAAATGCTTAAAGTTGAATTCCTTCTTTATGGGTTGAATGAAGAGTACAGATGATCACCCACATTCTGCCATTGGCAGCATAACTCGCACAAGAATCCTACTTTTTCCAACTATTTTTAGCACCGCGTCTTACTACCCGTTCGGGTTATACGCCTATGTACTAATTACTCTAATTTATTAGATATGCGTAAGGTTAAATTTAGATGAAGTGTACCCGCATTTGCGTGGAGAGCGTGAGAAACTGCTTATGAAAAATCACTCAGTAAACCCGACTGGAATCGAACCATGATGTCCCCGTCATCGGCAGTCAAGTCTATTGTTAATGTGACGCCCTAAGGCCTAGACCATGCAGCCACCGAAGCGGATTTGTTCTAATTTCTTCTAGATTCAAAGTCATTATGACAAAGTCTGAAGCTGAAGCCAAAGAGACCCGCTTTAATAGCCGAGAGGCTTAAAGCGTCACTATCGTGTAGGACTGGCCTACTGATGACAAGGAGATCGTGGATCGTATCCCGGTCGGGTCTACTGAGGCTGTTTTTTTCCTACTTTTTTTCACCGCTCTCCTTCCGAGCAAATGTAAGTTGACTACCTCTAAAATGCTTCCTTGCTCATCCATAATTCATTAGAGTAATTATCACACATGCGTATAACCTGAACAGGTAGTAAGATGCGGTAACATAAAAGCCCAGGAGACTGTTAGGTGGCCATCCTAACTAGGTTCCCGACCCCTGACTCTGGAGATATGTATGAACGATAGCCCGTTCAGTTTGACTGACCGATCGGCTCCCACGGTTCAAACTCACGTCCACCACCAGAAGGAAGATCACAATGTTCAATATTCGACGCCGCATCCATGGGCCCGTTGAGGCGTGCCGAGTTGCACGCCATACCAACACGCACGCACACGCGTCTCGTACGCACACGTCAGACCTACCCGATACGACCTGCAGTTACTAGTTTCTCCTGGAAACGGTCTTTTTTTATTTTTATCTATCAGGGGAATTTTTTTTCTTTGTCTTACCTTCCGTACGGGTTTTTTGATTTTTTTTTTTTTAGCACCGCGTGTTACTACCCTTTGGGTTACACGCTTATATACTAATTACGCTAATGGATTAGGAATGAGGTGGGCTATATTTATAGGAAGTGTTCCCCACTTGTATGGAAAATTATTTTGGAAGAACCATCCTCATTACACCCGACTAAGATTCGAACCTTGATTTCCCCGTCATCGGCAGTCTAGTCTATTGCTAGAGTAGCGCCTTTGATCATGTGGCCACCAAGTGGGCTTTTCTGAATTTAATCAGACAAATGACACACATTGTTAGGAACGCAGATTAAATGTAACACTCATTTAGTCATCTTCCCCGTGTGTACTGAGAGTATTATTTTTCCTAAAGGTCTCCCACTCTCTCTCCAAGCAAATTACGGTAAAATTCCTCTAAATTTTACCTACCTCATTGCTTTACCATTATAACGCGTACAGCCCTGACGGGTAGTAAGACGTGGTGGCAGAAAAAGAAGCAAACTCCCTCCTTTCCGATGAGTATAACATACAGAGATATACCCCCCTTAAGTAGAGTATGTTTTTTCTCATTTAAAGAGAAAGTATTGTAATCGTTAAAAATTTTGATCCCGAGATTATGACGGGTCTTTACGTCTTATATACCCCCAAAACTATAAAAGTGGACTGTACAATTATGTATGTATGTATGTCCCTAGCCACATACATATCTGAAACGGCTTGGTGGATTTGTCCAAACTTCAAATTATATCTTAAATGGCTATACATCGGAACGCTTTTTACTTTTTATTTTTTTATTTTAACTAACTCTTAATTTAAGGGTGATTTAATGATGTGTGATTTTTTTTTAATTACAAAATTTTTGAAAATGGCTCCAACGATTTGGTTTGAAAATAATATACAGGATGTGTATGAACTCCTAAACAACACTGTATACTGTACTTGGTTTTTGGGTAAAAATTCGTTTAAGGGTAGTTTACTAATAACTGATTTTAAAAATTAGAAATATTTAAAAAATTGTTGTAGCAATGTGGTTTGAAATGGGTATATGGTAGGTTTTTTTTAGGATATGAATAATTTTTTATATATTTATAAATATTCATCTTATAGAAGATGATAGAAGATATAAAATTACTAATATTTGAAAAATATTAAATTATTTGAAAATAACTCTAAATGTTTTGTTCAAAATATGCATCTGAGGACTATTTTACACGGTAAATAATAATGTGTGTTTATTTTTCTAAAATAAGTTAATTTAAGGGTATTAACACATTTTAGAAAATTTGAACTATTTCGAAACTAATTTTGAAGATTTAGTTTAAAATCGGTATATAGAAATTTTATTTTATGATAAAAAAGAATACGTTTTTATTTTTCAAATTGAAATAACTTGAGGGTAATTTACATATAACTGATCTTTGAAATTTTGAGATTTGTTAGATTTGTTTTAACAGTTTGGTTTGTATGAAGAGTGGTTATTGTGATTAACAAGAAGATGTGTTTGTGTTTATGAGGAAAAGTTACCTAAGGGTAGTTTACTATAAACCTATTTATGAACATTTTGTTACAAGCTATAATACACAGTATGAGAAAGTTTGTACTTTTTTGTCTTACCATTTATTTCATATAATATATCTCATATTAATGTAATTTCACAGGCCAAAATGATCTCCAGAGAGACTAAAACCATTTTCCATGTGCCCAGTTGTAAGGTTAATAAGGGTTATTTGCGACTTAGTATGAGGAGAGCAGCTACAAATAAATACACCAACATTCACCTGTGAAGAGCTTAAAACACAGTTAATGTTTCACTTATTGAGTATATTTTTCACCTTGTCTTACTACCCGTCCCAATAATACGCATACCAAATATAAATAGGAAAGGAATGATAAAGGGTGAATTTAGGGTAAATGTGCCCTCATTTGCAGTTATAAAAATACACCCGGCTAGGATTCGAAATCCGCCCTCCCAGTCACCGTCGAACCAGATGATATGGGCCTGATATTTATAGTATATTAAGCCCATGGAATATTTTTTACGCCATTAATCGTTTTAATTCTTATTATATAAAAATATTGAAATCTGTATTATGATGGAGCTTGGCTTTGTATATACCTCTGAACTCGAAAAAGTTAGTTTTAGAATTATGTTTGTATGTTTCTCTGTATGTCTATTTGAATGCACCTGGGGGTTCATCCAAACTGTTTACTAGATTTTCTTCAAACTTTATATTTTAATGTTATATGATAGGTCATACCTCGAGGCGAAATAGTGAGTTTAATTTCCGTTCTAAAATTAAGTATAGTTTACAAATAATTTAATTTTTTTTATTTGAATTTTTTTATACATGACTCTAAACGATTTTGTTCAAAATGGTTATACACGTGTTTTACACGATTAATAATACTATAAACTTCTTTTCAGCCTAAAAATTCATTTAAATATAGTTTATAATGACTGATTTTTGAAAATTAAGAAACGTTAAGAAATGGCTCGAATAATTTTGTTCAAAATGTATATCCGGGAATATTTGTACATTTCTATTATTCTTTACACAGGTGTTTTTTTTGTATTAAAGTTCATTTGCGTGTTAGTTTACTAATAGTCGATTTATGAAAATTTTATTCCAAGTTAAGTAATTATTTTAAGTTACTAAGTACTTTCGGGTCGTACCATTTAATTTTATTCTATACAATGCATAACATTTATGATTCTAGTGTCATAAACTTGTCATTGAATTGGAAACAATTTTGTTATTATATAATATTACACTTACCATATGAGTAAATGTAGTATTTTCTAAAAACAATTTGAGTTGAGAAGGTTTATGTTGTTCATTTAAGTAATTTTGTTCGATCGCGTAACCACCTCAAGTCTGTTGCTGCACCTGAGACACGAATTTGTTTGCTTCTTTGAATTCAAATAAGAGGTGACCGCTTTGTTGGTTCGAATCCAGGTCGGGGATTTTAACTGAGATGAAGCGTACTGTAGTCAGTAAAAGTATCTGGGTGGTCAATTTTATCTGGGGTTCGATTTTGTATTCTCCTCTTTTACATTGATGGAACTTAAACAAAACTTTACTGCTCAATATTTTTTTTTAATTCAGAGAAATAATTTGCAGGGATACCCTAAGTGTTAAGTGTACTAAGTTTTAATTCCTGGGAATATTTATGGCATAGTAACGTTTAAAATATGCAAAATATTATGCTGAGGACGGATTATTTCATTCAAGGCCTTTTAATGTGGGGATGTAGGGAACTCGAGAAAAGGCCAATGTTTTTGAAGTTTTTAAAGCGAAACATTTTTATGGCCAAAATAAATAAAATATTGCTTGAGAACAAACTAAGTTTAATTGTTTTCACACGATGATTTTAACAGTTCTTGAATATATGTCATGGACGTGGTGGCACTAGATAAGAAACTTTTTAAATGATTATAAAAGTTGTCATCAAATTCCAGGACAGCCTTGATATTCAACAACTGTTGAGGTCTTCATGCGAAGAAAATTAGATTCAATGTTTTTACTGGATACACATTTGATTTATTTTGACAAAAAAAAAGTTTTTTTTTAAACTGCAAGAACACTGACCAATTCTCGGGTTCCCACCTTAAGTTACACATTATATAGATTTGTAAATCATTACGTTCAATGCTTTTCTTATATCACCTCGTCACCCCACTTGTTCGGATTATACGCAAATGAACTAATTACGTTAGGGTGTTAGGGAAGAGGAAGGTTGAGTTTATAGGAAGTTTACTCGCATTTTAATAGAGAGCTAGTGGTAAAACCACTCTTAATACACCCGACTGGAATATGAATCCGAATCTCTCCATAATCGACAATGAAGTATATTCCCATCGAGGTGGGTCCGGTTATTGTTACAGTTAATAATAGCTTAATTTAAGAGTTGAAGGGGAGAAGGTAGTTTAGAGACGTGCATCTGCATTGGCGTGGAGAGAGGATGGGAAAATTATCATCACTATACCCAGCCAATATTTGAGGATCCTAGATCTCACTTTCACCAGCAATCCAGTCTATTGAGAAACTTAAGCCTTAAAATCCATGACCACTGATGTGGCCTACAAATAAAAGGAAATATATTTTTACTTAAAATGGTTTCGTAAAATTATACAAATACTTTTTTATATAATGAAGAAATAGGTAATCGATGATAACTAACTTTATTATAGGTCCTTTTAAAACCTGTTACATAACATTACATTTAGATTGAGACGAATAACTTTTTATGATTAAAATTATTTTTATATTATTTATATGGGGTATTTAACGTGCACTTAATAAACTGTCAGATTATATTAACACATAACTTACAAACTAACTTAATTATATAACGGACACAACTCTAAGTCAGTCCGACGTCAATTCATCGATGGGAAAGGGGAAACAGTTATTTCTCCAATAATAAGTATTTTAACCTTAACGGGAATCGAACCCAGTACCCTTAGCTCAGTAGACACATACGCTACCGACCAAGTCAAGTTGTTGGACTTTTGTGAAAAATGCCTTTCACCATACGAGATAGTTAATCGGAAATAAGATTATTTTTATGTATTGTCCTATAAAGTTTAACATATTCAACAAAAAATTTAGAATTATTTAAACTTGTTCGAAATATTTTCACTAAAGGGGCCACCTAATGGAACGCTTAGACACGTTGCAGTTATCCATGAATCCTACGTTACTTAAGGGGGAAACCTAGGTAATCGAGGAATTGCCACCTAGACATTCAGCTCTAACCCAATATTTAATTATACGATGTGTAATTTCATAATATGATTCTCGCCAAAATAAAGTCGAAAGATTCAAACAGGGCAATTTTCCCTTAACAACCCTATAGTTTGAGTTTTATTAGTATACAAAAAGTGACATCTAATTTTCAACGTCCTTTTAGACATATTTGCGGAGCAATGAGAGTAGGCTTGCTGAAAAAGAGATTTAGATTTAACCTTCCTCTAACAAAAAATACAGCTATCAGTTGTTAGGCTCACAACAGAAAATTGTAAGATATTTGAGAACTAGCAGCGAGCTTTCCACTTTAAGAAGTTTTGTTGCTTTCTTTTCTTTCCTCTCTTATTTAGTTGACATGACAAAGTGTGGTTGTAAGTGAAGGGTTAAAGGGAGCATTAACTTAGAATAGAGAAGTAGTTCCAGAAAAAGACACAGGTTATTGTATTTTAAGCCGTGGGGCCTAGCAGCGTTTGATACTTTATCGTTGACTGAGGTGGCCGCCTTAATTATAAAAAAATTATTTCTAAAATATTTCACTGGGGCACCCAGAAACTTACTTTGCTGTGGGTGGGTCAGGGTTGGAGGGAAAATAGTTTTAATGTTTAGAACCTAATATGTATGTACTTTTTCTCTCATTGGAGTTTTAGGGGAATAATGTTAATGTGCGCATGCAATATATTTTGAATATCAAGTCTCGTAAGTTTGCTCTTGAAATTCAGCCTATGAAGTGAACACATCTTCAGTTGTATCTTTTAAGTTTTTTATAACACTATTTGTAACCTTTGGGAGTAGTGGGTAAGGAGGGGTGGAATGCCCCAATTACACCCTCTCCCCTCAAACACATACAAACACACACACACATACACTAGGTGTGCCATTGAAAGCTCCAGATGCTTAGAAAAAATTCCCTTTATATATTTTCCCCCCTGGATGCTATGCAACAGGTTAGATTTTATTTGGTGGGCGTTTTATTTCCGTGAGATAAATAACAGGTACTATACCAAGTGGTGGAAACGTTGAGGGGGTATGTCGTTGACGTTATTAGTATGACAAGGTGGATTCTCCCCTTGCCCACCTCTCACCCTCCATCCCCCTCTGCCCCATGTACTCTTCCATCATGACTTGTCACTCCCCTTTCCCCCCGCTAACCCCAAAACCCTCTTCTCCAACAACCAACACACTTGTGTACTTGATCAGAGCAACAAGGGAACAACAGTCCCACCATGGATGAGAACGCTAAAGTTATCCTTTTTAAGCGCAGAATTGCTTAGAATAGTGATAACACACGCATCGTTGGACACGCAGACTAAACATAAAGCTCACCTAGTCTGGTTCACATATTAGAAAACATTCTAGAGTAAAGTAGTAGGGAGCGTTTTATTATTAGATAAGGAATGATTAGAATAATTGAGGTAAGTTTAGAATAATTGAATTGACAAATCTTATGGGTGAATATTAAATGAAAGTTTAAAAACAAAAATCAGAAAAAAAATAATTAGAAACATGTTCTCCGTTATTGAGTATAATACAAAGTTAAAAGTAAATATAACACTTTTTATTTATTTAAAGTATTTAAAGGCGAATTTACACTGACCACTTTGGATGATCACTTTAAATTAATCACTGAAAATTAATAATTTAAACGTTACAATCATCTAAAGTGATCTTCAAATATGGACGATGAAAGAAGTTGGCGGCGGCCAACTTTTGTTCACTGGTGATGAAACACAGAGGATGAGTCATACAAACTGAATAGTGTAAACATGTGCTTGCCTGTACCTCTTCAGTGAACGCCAATCTTCTTCATACGTCACCTTGATGACCAGTGTAAATTCACCTGAAGTTGGCAGTGGCCTACTTTTGTTCACTGGTGAATAAATATAGAGGATGAGTCATCCAAAATGAATAGTGTAAAAGCGTATAATCCGAACGGGTAGTAAGACGTGGTGCTAAAAAAAAAAAGTAAACATATGTTTGCCTTTTCCTCTTCAGTGAACGCCAGTCTTCGTACATATTGTGCAGTAGCTGTGCAGTAATTGCTTGTGTATATCATGGGGTTTAAACTGTAGAACGACCATACCCCATTACTATTAGATATATTGAAAGATTGTGACTGTTTAAGGAACATTAAATCACTCGGGTATCTTAGTGTTATTTGCAGCTTGAATCGAGCAGAGAGGCATTCAACTTGTGTCTCTTGTTTGCAGGGGCGCACCCAAGATATTGAGCTGGGGTGGGGGGTGACATAATAATTTTCAAAATTGCACCATTATATATTTCAATTATTGTAATATTTGGAAATTTCATTCATAGTAGGTGGATAAAAAAGATTGAGAATCAGCGATGCCCCCTAAAAAGTAGGTCCGGGAAAAATATTGATTTAAAAGGATGAAAATGGTAATATTTAAGCTAATTTGTACCAAAATTGGATCCTCGGCCTACCCTCTGTCACTGTGTATGCCACTGGTCAACAGGTCTGTGTTTACACATTCTTCTTCACATACAGGATTTGCATTTGGTGAGGGTGAGGCATATGATATCAACTGCCGCTTACCCTCTTCCTGATACATTAATGTTTACATAATTGCTCTATAATGATAATTTCAATTACTGTACCCACTTTAAAACTTTATGCACAAATAGTAAAGACTTTAACCATTTCTAGAAAATATTACGGTATCACAGGTCCAGTTTTCATTTAAATGCATATTTAAAGTAAAATTAAAAATCAACAGAAAAAAGTATTCTTTTAAAAAGTCCTAATTACTGCACTAAATTATTTGTTTTATATTAAATATAGTTAAACAAAATATAATTTATTAATTGACAGACCATAGAGCTAATAATATTTTTGTAATATTCTTAATTTTCTGGGGGAGGGTCTTCAGCTGTGGGGGGGGGGTGGCTTCAGCCCCCAAAGCCCCCTTCCTATGGGTGTGTTCCTGCTTGTTTGCGTATAAATATATATTTGGTCACGTGACCACGCCCCTCGCTCTTTGATTGGCTGTTGGCTTTCCCCTCCCGCTTGACCCTTCCCCCCTCCACTTTGTCCCCGTTTCCAGGGCTTGTATGTGTTCCAAACATGTTGGTTCTTGTCCAAACTTGTTTGTAGCCTATGTGTTCCAAACATGTTGGTACTTGTTCAAACTTGTTTGTTTCTGTCGCATTTGATTTTTTATGTGTGCTCATTGGATCGTATGTCTGGGCAGGATTGGGACTGGTGTGGGAGTTTATTTTATTAATTGGTAGGGGGAACGTGCAGTCCATGGCATCGGGCATTCCTCCCGCGACATCTCAGGCATCGCTTTTGAGCGTGGGAGCTGGCCGCTTAGCGTAGAGTGTGAGAAATGGTTACCAGCCGCAAGACTCTGAATCTATTTTGGTGTCGCAACCTCCCTCCCCTTTTCCCCCATCTATGTGGTAGTGGGTTTTTCCCGGTGGCGTCATCACAACCCCGGTGCCAGTTTGGTGGCTTGACAAGACAAGTCGAGACAAGAATAGAACATGACCTTGAATTATGTCGCAATGGGTTTTCCCTGAAGACTCATACCTGACGCCAGTTTGGCGGCTTGACAAGACAAGTCAAGACAAGAATAGATCACGACCTTGAATAATGTCGCAACCCTCCCCCTACAAGGGGCCTTTCCCTGCCCCTTTCTGGCTAAACATCTATATATATTAATTATGCTAGTGCGGTAGGGATGATTAAGATAATGTTCCAGCATTTTCTACCTGGAGGGAGAACTACCAACAGTTTACATGGCAGGGATTCGATTCCAACACCCCCGCCATAACTAGACGGGTTACATGTACCCTTTCTGGCTAAACGTATATATATATTAATGAAGATAATGTGGTAGAGATGGTTAAGAAAATGTTCCAACATGTTTTTTTATCTGGAGGGAGAAATACCATAAGATTACCTGGCAGGGATTCGATTTCAACCTCCTCCGCTGGAATTAGATGAGCCTGACATTTAGGCAGCGTGCCCACAGGGATTAGAACCTCGACATCTTTCGCAGATGCGCATTTGCGAGAGCGAAATCAAACATCAGTTAAAACTGGTCGAGCACTTGATATAATTAGACAAGGTAAATGTGTACCAGAATTCGGTTCGGGAAAACCCTACCCCCAACTGGAGGATTCTTAAGAGTACATCAACACTCGGTGGGTGCGTGAGCACAATTGACGAGTAACGGTAAATCTACACTGTTTTACAAGAATCTACCGCTCACCGTCGTCAAATTAGTGCTTCAACAAGTCAAGACAAGAATAATCACGGAAAACCATTCGATGCCAGTTTGGAGGCTTGACGTGTCGAGACAGGAATGGGTGATGTCGCAATCCTCCTCTGGCAATGTGTTTTTCCAGATGACTGGCGCCAGTTTGGCGACTCAACAAGACAAGTAGAGACAGGAATATATCACGTTCTTGAAACCGTAAGGTCATTGACTCTGTTCATCTCGTACCACGTGACGTCGATCGAGGGAGGGAGGGGGTGGATATATAGGGGGCCCCGCTTGGTCGTCTATTTATAAGCGTATGTAGAGCGGATCAAGATGGACAAGTTACAGCAGCTGGTAAATATTGTTGACGCCGTGCAGACCGTAAAATTATATGATTTAATCGTCGATCAAAAGTACTAGGTGGATAGATTAAAAGCGGTCAATACAAAGGTCAGGAGACGCCTAATAACCTATCTAGATGGCGAATTTTGTGTATTTTTACCCTGTTGTTTTGGTACTCTAACAGATGAAGACGTGTGCGATCTTAATAACGAAAAACTGGTATTTACCTGCGCCGGAGAAAAACCTGGTTCACCTACCATTGTGAACTTTTAATGCGTTTAAGAGACGGGCAGAAGAGTCAAGCAGTTAATAATAACAACAACAACAACAACAACAACAACAACAACATTGGTCAACTGGGCAGTTAATACATGTGCACCGTATTGCTTAGTGGACCCTAAAAACCATCCAACACGTTTAAGTGGACAGGTATGCTCACCATGCTTAAAACCGGCTATATTAATTTAATGTTTGTTGGTCATACGATTGGGGGGCATTTCTATATGACAGCCGAAATTATTCACAGTGGGGCTGTGAGCGATATACATGTAATTTACAAAGTAGTGAACCACTACAGAAAGAGGCGTGGCTACATCGAGTTCTGAAACTCTACCTGTCACACGATAAGAGCGACTGAAGTACTACGAGAGAATCGAGGAGTCTTACCTGTGTGATATGACATGTGCTGTGTACAATTTCCGCAAAGGGGACGTTGTGGTCATGTTGCCCAGGCCTCCACCACCCTTCCGCGCTCCACACCATCCACCACTACCCTTCACGATGCCACCGCCCCCACCCCCAGAGTCACCAGCATACCCGCCGCCAGAGAGTCACCTGAGTACCCACCGCCAGATTCATCTGTCTACCAGACATCAGAGTACTCACAGCCAGAGTCATTCGCGTGCCCGCCATCAGAGTCGTCTGCCTACCAGACATCAGAGTCAGCAGAGTACTCACAGCCAGAGTCACCGGCGTGCCAACCGCCAACGGAGGAGGAGGTAAAGTCCGAAAAACCCATAAATCTCGAGGATTTAACAATGTACAAAACTTATTCAAATGTTCAAATTAAGGGTGAAACGCCCGATGACTACATAATCGGTCTGGGCAGTTTCGGTAGTGTCTTCCTTCCAAAGTCTGCCTATTATTTGGATTTTAAGCGATTTAAATCCATACAACATTTCGGAGGATAAAGTTTGATGTTTAAAAGTGAATTTAAAAACTAGGCGCGTTCATGTTGCCGTAACACTCTGCTGACGTCATCGGAGCTAGCGGTGACATTTTGAAAAACTCAGTTTGTGAGTAGAGGGCGTTTCTGCTTGAGCGAGAGTGTGTTTTTCTCCCAGGGATATTTATTTATACCATTTATTTCGCTGCATCTCCAGTTGCCATTATGTCATTTAAATGTAGCATTTATAAGGGTATTTACGCAAAGCTCGTTAACCTTATTTGACACAAACATCCATGTCATCAAACACTTCCAAATTCTGCTCACCAGGATGCCTGTTGGGACGAGGAGGTATTGTGCAGTGCGTTAGACCAGATCGAGAAAGAAGAATACAATCGTGTCAAGTACTTAAACGAACTTAGAAAAACAAAAGTTATAACGTTGTGCTATTGGAAGAGGCCAGCAATGAACCGAACGTTATTGTTCTTGAGGGTGTGGGAAGAATAATAATGCTTGGTAAAACACTGGAGACATTGTCAATATGCGTTCTAGCGCCACCCAGCGTGTCCTGAATTTTTTGGAGGTGACTCCTATTCATTTTCTAGATGGTAGAAGAGATTATATTCTCCCCTGATGTTTTTATTAGATAATAGAGTGATTATATATTTTTTTCTTGCTATCACAATTATATAATTCATGTTGCCCACTAAACTCTCAACTTAAATTACCTGTAGCGGTCACAAGACCTAAATAATATTCCTGCTTGTCAAAAAAACTCTATGTTATTGTGGCTGCACGCTATGAATGTTTTAAATTAATTCATTGCTAATTGTCAATAAAAAATACTAGTAAGAAAATGTTGTTTTTTTTAACCTAGAACATGCTGTTTTGGAAATCCTTGGATATTCAAAGACAGGAAAGAGCTAGCAATAGACACGTGACAACTTTGCTGGAATGAAATATCATATAGTGCAGACTGGTAAATGTTATGCTTTATTGTTTACACATGTGGGTTAATATAACGTTAGCAAAAAATAATAATTTTTGGTTGATTGTATAGTATATATATTAAGGAGTAGAAAGGCTAAAACAGTATGTTATTATTATAATAATTGCAAACAATTTCACTGTTTTGGTAGCGTTTATAAATTAGCTAAATTTGGTTTAAGTTAAGATGGCAAGTTCACCCACTTACGCGCGCACGCACGCACGCACACACACACACACACACACACACACACACACACAAACGCATTTAAATTATCATGATAAGCCAAACTTATATTCACCTGTATTCATTTCTTAATCACTTTCATTCTGCTCCATTTAGCGAATAAAATTGGTAACTATGGCTTTTTCAATATCTTGTGAAAGCACGTACATATACATATTTAATAAATTTAATTATTACTACTCATGCAATAATTTAAATACGCTAATGGGGTTAGGAATAATGAAAGTATTTATGCAGGGGTAAGTATACCCGCATTTGCATGGAGGGAGATTTGGAAATACCCTCAGTTTAATAGGACAGTGTTCGAACTCCAATCTCCTCAACCAACCATACCGGCAGAGCTCCGCTTAATTACTTGTACAGCTCACAAGACCTAAATAATATTGGTGAATGTAATTTAAAAAGCTTTATGTTGTTTCTGTTGTTTGCTATGAATGTTTTAAATAAAATTTATTAATAACTTGCTGTTTGTCTATAAAATAACTAGTAAGAAAATGTTATTATTATTATTACACATGTGTAGTTAATTTAGCTTTAACAAAAAAATATTTATCTAAGCTGTAGGATATGAGTAGTTTACAATTTTAATTAATGGGGGTTTAAGGTAAGTTGTCACAGAGCGCACACACACGCACAAACATATATTAATTTTTTCATTTTTAAATTGTAATTGCTGTGACGTCAGATTGCTACCCAAAGAGAAAGTAAAAGGATTTAATTATTTTAGAAACAATTGTTTTATCCATAATGCTTGAGACTCAGCTACTAAGCTAAATAAACTTGTATTTATAGGATAGGAGAGGGTTGTTTGGGTGCAGACACTAAAAGACAAACATAACAGTTTTATAATATTTATTCACACAAATAAAGGTTTTACAAACATAGCTCACACCATGAAATGTATACTTGGAATATTTATTCACGCAAATAAAAGTTTTAGAATATTTTTTTACAAATATAACTCACACCCTGAAAAGTATACTTGGATTATTTATTTACACAAATAAACGTTTTAGAATAAAGCTCACACCATGAAAAGTATATTTGGAATATTTATTTACACAAATAAAATTTTAGAAATATAGCTCACACCGTGAAAAGTATAATTAGAATATTTATTTACACAAATAAAAGTTTTAGAATATAGCTCACACCATGAAAAGTATACTTGGAATATTTATTTACAAAAAAACACGATAGTTATTAGATATATATTACACCTTGAAGTATATTATAAATGTTAAGGTGTAGAGGAAACAATAATCAATTTCTTGAGGTCGTAGCGGGAATAGTGGCCTCGGTACCAACTGTCTAAGCTAATTTACAAAATCCAGCTTAAAGATAATTTGAATATATATACACAGCCAGATGGTTTCAATTTAAAATATGTCCAAGGAAAAAACCCAACAAATTTGACTAGAATCAAAATAAATATATATATACAAACAACTAATTCTATTTGACTAGAAATAATCAGGTAGGTGAAGGATTGTACTAGTGGATAAAAAAATATAAAAAACTATCCCGGGTGCATAAAAAATAATGAACATGCGTGTTTTCACGCAGAAAAAAATATAAAAAATCTCAAATCTTTGAAAAAGGGTATGACAGTGGAACTCTCTAGAATGAAATAAAAAAGATTATTATTCATCTCGTCTAAATGATCACTTTTTAGTCGTGGCGAGCGCGTTTACAAGGGCTCTGATACCCAAACGGCAACGTGTTAAAATCATCAGTTATCCGTCGTTTGGTGTACACTGGCCGGTAAACTTTATTCTGCGAAACGGTACATACAGTCGCAGGACCTTTTATTACAGTTTTGTGCGGTATCTGTAAATATCTTTCCGCAGCCTGTTTGGTGACCATCGCTTTCAAAACGTCAAAATTAACGTCGTTCCAGTTGCCATAGTTTTTGGTGATCCCGCGAACCTTGCACACCGTTTTTGTTTTGGCAGGATCGCCACCAACACAAACTCGGTACGCATAATTTTTAGGGCCGCCAGATACAAAGGTGCTGATATAACGTCCCTGACTGTAATCTTGAAGTTCGTCAGTGAGGTCACCTAAAAAGTCTCCGGTTGGTGGACTCTGATCGCCGGGGCGTTCCGTGAATAAAACGTTATCTGTATTATGATACAAAACGTGGTCCCCCAATTTTTCAAGGATGCTGTGCAGGTGCAACTTAGCCATAGCAGTAGTGTAGCATGCCACCGTCAAACTCATTTTAGAGTTAGGGCGCGACGCGTCACGCGCATCCTTGTAATTGAGGAACATAACCTCATCATTTACATCAATGACGCTGTCCACGGTGGTGTATGGATCCGTCAGGTACTTGTGGATGCCCTAATAGTCGTTGATAACGGCTACGTGTACTAAATCGGGTCTTAGCCCAAACTTTCCCCATAGTGAATTTAAAAAGAGTTTAGCCAGAGTGCGGAGACCAGGGTTTTTACAAACAGAACCGAAATTGAATTTAACCCCTTCGCTTTCCTCATAATTTTGAATATAAGCTAACTTCTCAGCTTGTGAGGTACACCACTCTGGCCATCTGCTGGCTTCTTGCTTAATTTTCAAAAAATTATCAATTTACACGTTAAACAATCCACCAGAGCGTGTCTGACGATCGGTAACAGATACATTGTACTCCCACACTTTGTGTATTTCTTCAACGGTGTAGCCTTTCTCAACGGCTTTCCGGATCTCGTCAATCCCCCAGACGCCTGTCAACCAGTGATCTTTCTTGTCGTCGTGCTGACATGCGCCTGGGTCTTTATCCTCCCCGCATTTCCTGCACAAGATGAACATTAACTTGTAGTGTATCCGTGTAGGCAATACAGGCACGAATAAATCCTGCGGAGGCGTCACGGTAGCTTTGGCTATGCCTTCTACTTGTTTTATAGACGGCTAATTTGGTTCTAAGTGAATTTTGGGGTGGCTGATGGGATTTTTTTTTGTACTTGCAAACGTAAGGATACAATGAACACACATCCAAGTACTTGATCTTCTTTCCACAAGAAAGGCCTGCTTCGTGGAAGAGTTTGATACTAATTGTACGCCCGCCAAAGAATGCGTCATTGGGACTGAGGGGCTCCTGGCTGTACACCTCGTGTTGGAGTACAAATTGTTTCAAGTCCTTGTATGTGCGTTTCATCGCATTAAACATACACTCCCACATCTCTACGACCGTGTAGCCGGCATTCTTAAAATTTTCCACGCAAGCCATGGTCGCTTCATAGCGCGTCTCCATGGTCTCGTGGCGGCTGTTTTTGGTAGTGGTGGTCCTGTCAGGATAACAGAGAGTGTAGCCGTGACAATAACAGCACCAGAACTGGAAGATGGTGGTGGTATCTTCAGCTTTAACAACGCCGTTTACACATCGCCCTAATACATATTCCTCACGACCGTCACCCGCATGAAGGATAGAGAAACGGCGTTGACGGGCCTCCCAGCAGAGCCATTGTACAGCGACGTGCGACTGTTGGTCTGCACACCGGTAGCCACCGTTAGGGATGATACCGATGGTATTCTCCTTAAGATGACTTTGGTGGTAAACCATCATGGCCGCTCCTGCGATCGTACAACCCTCTGAAAGGATCCACCTTTGCGTTTTCCATAAGCATATCTCTAAACTTTAGGCAGCCCTTCCGTAGGATCTCTACATCTTCAACCCAATACTGTTCCAACTCGCGGTTAAAATCAAAGACATAATTTTCTTTGACCAGTGCGTCATACCACTTCTCAAAGTGCTCCTTTTCCTCAACCGACATCTCACCGATGCCGTAGTCCTCTTTTGGTGGCAAGCGACTCCTATACCCCGCGTTTTCTTTTTTATTGAAAAAATGGGGGAAATGTCCCTTGGCCAAAGATTCATACAAGCCAAATATCTTGGGCATATTGGACAACGACATCGGGATAAAGTTCAGCGAGTCAATAAAGTGGAGTGGGCCGTAACGCATGGACATGATTTTCCCACCGTTCATTATGAGCTCTAGAGTCCATTTTTTTTACCTCCATCATATATTTTAAAATAAAATTCCCATCATAGTCCTTTTCATTATGGCCTAGGAGGGTGATGTCCTTAAATTTTGTTGCTTTAATTTGCTCTATAAATCCAAAAATTTGGGCCATTGTGGCACAGTTCGACCTCCACTGCAAACCGCTTTAGCGTAGCACTTTTTGCACGTGGATTCGAATTTGTGCTTGTTCTTATGATAAAATATCACACGACACTCACGGCAAAAATATGAGCACGTAAATGCGGGTGTCAAGGATGTTATGACATCAAAATGGTTTTGCTTATCGTCGTGAAAATACAAATCAAGGTAGCTCTTAAAGGAATGTTCGGGAGGGCTAGACCCCTCATATAAGACATGCCTCCCCCGACGTTCCCTGAACACGGTGATTTTGTATTCGGAGAGGTATGTTTGAAATTGTTTCAGCTCAGTTAGCCCACCACCTTTCAAAAGATTTACATGGGCATCACGGCATAGTTCATCTGCTTTGAGTTTTTGAATAGGACGACCATTTTTATTTGTCTAAAGGTGTTCACGTCCATACATCCTGGCTCTCTTATTATTACATATAGCTTTGGCGATTATCAACCCGCAGGCAAGGCAGAGTATGTCGCCATTTTTAATCGTAATGATTCCTTTGTTATTACGGATATATGTGCTAGCAGGTGATAGCTTATCACAATAACGTGAACTCCCACGAGGCTCCTTAATATGGCTGAGTTTAACATACACTGGTGCCGTACTTAAGAACAAATTATTACTCTGCAACACGCGACTTACGTTATCGAGCACGGCTCGAGCGTCTAACTGATCAGCCCACCTAAATGAGACGTATACAGGGTTCAACATCGAGTCCGTGCTATTCAAAAGTAAGCTGACATGATCATCGGCGCTGAAACCATGGTCCTTCAGCTGATTGAGCAAAATAGTAATTTGTTTTTCAAGCCAGCTTAATGCGTCACGATCGCTTGCTGGAGCTCCAAGATGTATGATAACTTATCTACCAGTATAAAAGAAACGTCTCAGTTGTTTTATTCTCTCCTCGACGATTCGAAGAGAAATACCATTCGACAATGCACCACCAGCCTGATTTACCGGGCCACTAATTCCCGGTTGTGGTGCCGAAGATGGTCCTGCCGCCGCCGCCACGGGTTGAAAGAGTACCGTGGACCCCGTCTGCCTCGCCGCAGCCTGGGCTTGAACACCGTCTCCCTAGCTCGGAGATGGTGCTGCTAGAGCGGGGTGAAGGGGGGTCACGGCTGGCGGCGGTGGGGCACTTTCTCCTCTTCCCAGTGGTGGCACAGCTCCCGCCATCTGGATAGGGGCTGTGGGTGTGTGAGTCGGGACCACACATTAAACCCAGCTTGAAGGTGGGAGGATGGAGCCGACATTTCCACCATACGTTCGAACTAAAACACAAAAGCACTAATTCAAACACGTGTCAAACTATCTTTAAAGTGAACACTTGAAATATAATTGTTCCAATCATATTTTTAAATTACTTATTTTATTTTATGCAAACTTCCGCGTGTTTTTTCTCTTTAAAATTATACCACAAAATATATAATGCTTTTAAATTTCAAATTACTTTTGACATAAATATAATATGTTGCTACAATTTTTCCTAAACATAACTGCTTTAACTGATACCAACATTCGCAAAGGGTGTGTTATAAATCCACTTTAACCCTAGGACATGTACAAAATACAGTCCAGAGCAGTTAATTTATCACTATGAAAGGTTAAACCTACATTATCAGCCCTCCCTGGAAACGAATCTGAGACCCTTGGCTCAACAAAAAAATACATTATCAAGCGCAAATATATAGGGTTCTGTCTCTCTCTTTTTAATAATCGGCTAAACAACAATATAATTTCACCGGTTAATAATTATGCCGGTATATATTTGAATGCCTGTAATAAATATCTGTATGCTTAAAACACACTGAAACACTAGATCTCTATTCCCGTTTTAAAACCATGTAATTCCACAGCAGATCACACTTTTTTCGGCTTTAAATTGACTTCCAACGCCATCTGTTATCTCTATAAGTAACCAGGGTTATCGCAACCACGCTAACCATTAAATAAATCTAACTCTATTTAAGGTATTGGGGGAAAACATGTCTTAACACAAATTGGTAAAATAGATATTGATGATAAAAATAATTTTAAAGGTCAGATTTAAGTTTTCTATTAGTAGAATAAATTTTGTTTTAGAATTAAATAAGACAACTTTTTAATTGAATATTATAATTTAATTTAGATCCTTACTGTTTTCCAGCCTAAAGCTCGGGTCACTTTTTAATTCATAAATGCGAATAACTTAAAAGACTAGGACATCCACAAACCTGTTCCGCTGCCTGTTAATTTATCAGACCGACATTTTTAGCCGTGTCGGGAATCGATCCTGGGAACAATAGTTTAGTATACAGACATGCTATCGAATGATTTAAGGTGGCGGCTAAATATCTTGTAAAAATTTGATCCAGCACATTGCAAACGTGAATTTAATAAGTGGCTAAAGCGACAATTATAATTTTCTCTCTCGTTTTTTGGATTTGAATGTTTGTAATGATATTACTATGAATATAAGAACTAATTTTCTTTGGGGTTAAACATCAAACGGTCAGCTTACAAAAGTTTTTGTTATGCCAGCGAAACAACGGTGGTTTGGGGGAAGAGAGGACGCAAATATATCTGGCGTAATAACCTGTCTATTTCCAAGCTAGTGGCTATAGTATTGTTACTTGTAGATGGTACATTTTATACAATTTTAAAATATGTTCTTTAGTAATTAAAGAATGGCAAACTTACATATCAGCTGGTCTATCACGTCCAATTCACCCCAAACATCAGGTAAACCTCTGATAACATTTCCGGAGGCTGCGGTAGGGTCCTGCGTTGTGAAGCCTTCTGCATGGGGGAGAGCACCGACCGCTTCTAGAAGCTGATCCGGCACAGGGCCCATCTCGGCTTCACTTCTTTCAAGGGGCGGCGCCCGCACACAAGCTGCTAAATCCACTGCGGGCGCTTCGTGGACCCTCAGGCCGGCATCCAGCCCGTATGGTCCTAGTAATCTGAAATTAAATAAATACATATTAATTACTATCGCTGAAAAAACACTGCCAATTCTCTAAAATCTATAGCAGGATACTAATTACCCATGGACCAGTCGCTATCCGCAAGGCAAATTCCGTCTCCGCTGAAAAGCGCTAAAGGGTCCAGGCTACCGGGTGCTGCCGGTTGAATTATGGCTGCAGGCGCCGGGGGTGCGTCTTCTTGACAGTCTATCAAGACCAAATACCTCTGTACACCAAAGACTTAATAAGTAAAATAGTTAACATTAAAATATACAGAACGCTTTAAAACATACCTAAATTTATCCATTTTTCCAGCGCGTCGAAGCTCATTTGGATGTTTATCCACCGCAATTATTAATTATAATGACCGAATGTAATGATTTCAAGGTCTATTTAAAGTCGCTTCAACGGGGTGTGCTGCATGTAAAGGTATCGGCTTCTTATTGGTGAATAATATTGTTTCCTGATTGGTGATTGCCCGATTCATGTAAAGCAGCTTGGCTTTACCGTTACTCATCATTATTCTCATGCGTCTGGCGAACACGGACGTGTTAGACCCTCTGCTGGCTATGGGGCCCAATATGCCATGAAGGACCGCTATCCACCCCTCCGTGGTCGTGTTTATTTTTCAACAACGTAAATGTGGGTACACATCTCGCCCTGTGACGTAAGAATGTAGAAGGGGGTTCAAATCCCTACTAGGGTTGATAATTCGACAAACGCTAATTGCTTTTATAAATACAAACCCTATATTGCGGATGATATTTATTTATTGTTGCGCCAAAGGTCCCGGGTTCGATTTCTGTATCCTGGTATCAATGATATCTAGTTGGAATAATCATCACTAAAAGCCTAAATAATAGCTTTGGCTATTTGATTCTTAAACTACCTGTATATTTTCACATTTAAACCTGGTGCAAATGATGGTACATCACTACGTCCACTAATTTTATTATTCTTTCTCTCATTCGGGCAAAAATATCCAGATGGTGTTGGAGGGTTCTATTACCATCTTCAGGTGTCATTGACGCGCAAATGCGGGTACATATCTCGCCCTGTGACGTGAGGAGGTAGGAAGGTGTTCAAATCCCTACTAGGGTTGATAAGGTGACAGACGCAAATTACTTCTCATTTCAAACCCGAGCAAATGCTGGTGAACATTTCACCTGGTCACACACTACTGTCAAACTAAGGGCTTCAAATCCCTACCACCCCACCGAAAGATACCGAGGTTTGAATCCCGGTGGGCACGCCGTCTAAATGTCAGGCTCATATATTTCTGTTAGAGAAAGTTGGAATCAATTCCCTGCTGAGGTAAACTGTTGGACGCAATAGATCGTCTAATATGTAAGTTGGCCGCTCTTTAATTATTAAAGAAAATATTTTAAATTTGTATAAAATCTACAAGTAACAATACTCTCTCTCTCTCTCTCTCTCTCTCTCTCTGCCCCAAGTAGTGGTTATCTCACGTTTGCATTAAGAGCTTAGTTAAAGTATGAGCAATAGATGGTGGTGGCATCTAGAAAACGGGTAATTTCAACCCCTACTGTTACTTTTACGATAACAGATACTGCGGCCATCTAGTAACCATCAATTTGATGCTCTGGAGAGAGAATATGATTTTAAAACGAAACTATAGTGTTTAATGTGTTTAAGTATACCGACATAAAAATTAACCGTAGAAATTATATTGTTTGCTTTAGGCGATTATTAAAAATGAACGAGAACCCTACATGGCGCATGATAATTTGTTTTGTTGAGCCAAAGGTCCCGGGCTTGAATCCCGTGTCCAGGTGTCAATTATATATAAAGGGAGTAATCCTCACTAAATCATAAATAATAGCTTTGGCTATTTGATTCTTAAACTACTTCTATGTTTTAATTTACGTCTTGGTAGGTAAACATCTTTTCACATTACATCCCGGTGCAAATGATGGTACATCCCTGTACAACCACTAATTTTATTCGTCTGCCTCTCATTCGGGCAAAAATAGCAAGGTTCGAATCCATGTTACCGTATATGGCGAACGCTGAAACATGATAAGGTAATTTAATAAGGATTCTTTCCAAAACATCGGACCCTAAATGAGCGTTATATAAAGTACATCTGGGTCTGGGGCCTTCAGGGCTACGACCCGATGCTTCAAGAGGGCTTGGGTGGGGCAGGTTAATGACTCTTTAATAGGGTCGTTGCTACCAGCTTTCAATATAAATAACAAGTTTAGGGTTAACAACTCCCGCTAAGGGTTGTTGCGACATCAAACTTATCCACCTCGAGGTATTTGACCCTCACTGAACTCACGAAGAGGGGGGTATGATGAAGTGAGGGGTAAAGTGAAAGGGGGTCTTACGGCTGTGAACCGCTGCTGGCTGCTCAGTGGTCACACTCTACGCTAAGCGGCCGTCGGAAAGGTTCGTGCTGCGCCTTCACTAACGATGTCGACACGCTGCGGGAGGAGTGCCCGACGCCATGGACAGCACATTCCCCCTGTCAATAAATAAAATAAACTCCCACACCCGTCCCAATCCTGCCCAGACATGCTATCCAATGAGCCCAAATAAAAAACCAAATGAGACAAAAACAAACAAGTTTGAACAAGAACCAACATGTTTGGAACACATACAAAAAGTTTGGACAAGAACCAACATGTTTGGAACATATACATACCCTGGAAACGGGGGCAGAGTGGAGGGGGAGGGTTCAGAGGGAGTGGATCAAGGGGGAGGGGAGGGAAAAAGCCAACATCCAATCATAGATCGAGGGGCGTGGTCACGTGACCAGCTCTAAGTCAATCACAGCCCCTTTTAAGGTGCCGGGAACACTACTGTCCATTCCACTAGTAAAGTGCTTGATGCACCCAAAGTATTACGTCACAGCATCAAGGGTTTCACCAGCCATCGCGCGCTGCTTCTTTCTCTTCCTTTTTACTTTCTCGCTATCTTACAGGTAGAGAAAGTATTGTGATCGTCAAAAAAAAAAAAAATAGAACCCGAGATTTTGATGAATTTAGACGTTTCGAAATCTCAAGAATCCGAAAATGTGGTTTTTGAATTTCTGTCTGTTTGTCTGTACCTGCGACTAGAGCCTAAACTATATTACCGATCGGGCTAAAACTTGCTATCTAGGGTTTTCATAGGGTTGCCCCGAGGGTTTTTTGGAATTGGATATATAGCCTTAAAATTAAGGGTAGTTTACTGAAGGGCAGAAAGAAAAAAAGTATATTTTCTCAAAATCAGCTCTAAATATTTTGATGAAATTTAATTTCAAAACATTTATAAATATTCTAAACAAAATAGCTACTCTCAATATTTTAGCAAAATGACTTTAAGGGCTCCGGTCTGATGCGTAAATTCTCATTTTTTATCATATATCCGAATTTATTTGAGATATGAAATTACTTATCATTACAAATATGTATATCTCTTTATAAGTTAATACAAATATTTTATTCCAAACATATTTTTAAAAAACCAATAACTTTCAAGCTATACGCAAATATATATTTTTTCTAACTTTTCGAACACTTAAGGTAAAGTATTGCGACCGTAAAAAGAATCTAACCTGAAATGTTGATGGATACCGACGTCTCATGACCCCCCAAACCCTAAAAAGTGGTCTTTGTAATCCCGTCTGTCTGTGTGTCTTTTTAGCTCCAAAATTAAGGATAGTTTAAACAAAGCGAAAAGAGAAGTAAATCGATTTTCTCAAAATCGGCCCTAACGATTTTGATTAAAATTCGTATCTAGGCGTTGATTAAGATTATAAATAAACTATCTATTTTAATTTTCCCATGACTCTTAGGGTACTTTACAGAAGCGGAATTTTCTATATCTCCGCAACTATTTGAGGGACTAAATAACCTATCATTGCAAAATTGTAGTACTATTAAAAATAAAAAACATTTATATTAAATATATTTTTATAAAACTAACAGTTTCTGAGATATTGGCAAATATATTAATACAATTTTGTGAGCTTTAGTTTTAAAGAAATACTACTTAAGTTTTAGCGCAATAATTCTCTAATGCCATAGAGTAAGAAATGAGTAAGTCTCTCAAAAAATGTATGTTCTCTTTCTTTAAACCTCTTAGGAGAAATGTTCGTACAAAAATGATCTATCTCTCTCATTTTATTCTGAAAATTGAAAAATGAGATATCTAGATGGAGAATTCCTCTCTAAAATGCATAATAATAGCTTTGGCTATTTGATTCTATTATTTTACATTCAATAGTCAATATTTAGCTATTTTATTGGTCAAAGTTTATAAATGAGGCATTTAATACTATTGCAATAACCATAGATGTGCAACCCCTAGTAAAATGTCAAAAATTGTAAACCGGAAGTCGACCCACGGGGACCCAATATCAATATTTTTACTTTCTCACTACCTTACAGTTTTATGATCGTCAAAAAAAAAATATTGAACTCGAGATTTTGATGGATGTCGACGTCTCATGGCCCCCCGAACCCAAAAAAGTGGTTTTCGCAATGCCGTCTGTCTGTCTGTCCATCTGTCTGTCAGTCTGTAATTCGAGTTAGAGCCTAAACTATATTACCGATTGGGCTAAAACTTGGTATATATGCTTTTCATAAGTTTACCCCGAGGAATTTTTGGAATTGGATATCCAACCCTAAAATTAAAGGTAGCTTAGTTTTTTTTAAGGGCGGAAAGAGAAAAAATTGATTTGATCAAAATCGGCTCCAACGATTTTGATTAGATCTCATTTCTTAGCTTTGATCAATATTACAAACCAAATGGCTACTCTCGACTTTTCGTCAAAATGACTTTAAGGGTTCCGATCTAATGCCTTAATTCTAAGTTTTAAATTTATCTCCGTAAATCTTTGAGATATGAATTACTTATCATTGCATACATGTGAATCTATTTATAATAAACATCTTTTACTTGAAATATATTTTTATAAAACCAAAAGTTTTCAAGCTATACACAAATATATTTTTCTTTTAACTTTGCCAACACTTTAAGGCAAAGTATTACGACCGTCAACAAAAAATCTACCCCAAGATATTGATGGATGTGACGTTTCATAGCCCCCCAAACCCTAAAAAGTTATTTTTTCAACGCCGTGTGTCTGTCTAACCCTAAAATGAATAGCAGTTTACTAGAGGATGAAAAGAGAAAAATTCAATTTTCTCAAAATCTGCTATAACGATTCTATCTCTCTCATTTTATACTCAATAGTTAAATAATTACCTATTTTATTGGTCAAAATTTATAAAAGCGAAATTTAATAGCAATGCGATAACCATAAGAGGTCCATCACCTAGTAAAATGACTAAAATTTAACCGGAAATCAAAACTTTAATACGAAATGTTGACCCTCGGGGACCCAATATCGATATTTTTACTGCTCCAAACATACAAATGAAGACGTTAGTTCTTTAAAAATAAAATTATGAAATTTAAAACCATGAGTAAAAAAAGTTTCACGTATGTCTAGCGCAATTTGTTCTCGCGTTTGCTAGTATATATTATATTACGACTTTTGAGTAAATATATCTATTTATAAACAATAGAGCAAGAAAGTTCGTGCGGAGTTCAGTACCATTTATTTCATGAAGAATTTGTTGAACCTCCTAAACTAATAAATCACACACCATACGAATACCTGCTCGCAATACTTCAGTTCCCTCCATTTTGAAGTGAACTGCTTAAATCACCTTGATGACCAGTGTAAACTAATTACGGTCCATCCAGTAACTTCACTCTCGATGATTCATCAATTATGATCATCCTGGATGACCAGTGTAAATTCGCCTTAACGTGCACTTTCTAAACCTACTGATTATATTAGCAAACGAGAATTTCTATGAGTGAGAGAGAAAGAGTCTACATATTTATCCCGTAAAGGTATTTTTGCATGACTTCCAGGGTTTTTTTACATGGCACAATTGACATGGGAAGGACGGCTTTACTTCCCCTCCAAAGGAAGTCGACCTCGCCTGGCTTTGAAAATGAACAATTAGTTGAAGGTTAAATCCCAAAAGGTCAAAAATATCATATAATAATATTGATAATTCAAAATTATATTAAATCCTACTAATATATAAAAATAAAATTTTGTTTGTGTGTTTGTCTGTAGCGCATTAACGCCCAAACCACTATATTGATTGTGCAGAGATTTCGCATTGCTATATATTGGAGGTCCATTTAACATAGGCCTATAGGCTATTTGCTTCTATTAAAACCCAACAAAATTGATATTTTTTCAAATATTCTGTCTTAAACTGCGTGATCAATCGTTGTATTCTTCTAATAAATGTAGAATTCATATATTTCTGTCTTACTTGATAGCCAAATCAACTACAAATCCAAAGAGTGATTACAGATCTCCCTAAAAAACAATGGAAATGAAAAAGGGCTCAACAAGAACACTCGCAATATATACCGTCCCGAACAACACTAACTAAAAATTCGTACTTCATAGAAGCACCTGCCAAAAATATAAAACTCAAAACTTACTTTTATAAAAAAAATTTACAATAAACATTTTGTTGCTGATATCAAATTTATGTGAAATATTTTACAATTACACGAGAAGTTATATCAAAACGTCTTCGTATGGACAAAATTATTAATATTTTAAGGAAACACAAATAGCCCAATAATCAGAAATTTTAACCTTCTGTAGAACATTAGAAGTATGGTCAGGGAAAATAAATTAATAAACACTAAAAAATCGTTAGGTATTATTATTAGAAGAAAATTAATACTAAATTCAAGATTTCCTTCTTATTTTGTACTCAACTAAATTTAAATGTTATTTTTACACACAGGCAATTATTTCATTATTAAAGATACAATAAAATTATCAAAAAGATATAACTCTCAAGAAAATAATAAAAATATATAGATAAAATTTACACATATATATATATATACAATTTTATCTAACATGATTTTAAAGAGATTGACGCAATATGCAGAATAAATATTTGGGGATCTGTTTTCAAGAAATGTAAAACTTAGAATATACAAAACAATTTTTTTACCGATTGTTCCTATGGGTGTGGAACACTACCCTACATGACGACATTTTTTTTATAGGGTGTTTGAATGTTTGAAAACAAGGTGCTTAGGAAGATATTTGGTCCAAAAAGGAATTAAACTACTGAGGGGTGGAGGAGGTTACATAATAATAAGAAGTTACATAACCTGTACTAATCACAAGACATTGTTAAGATAATCAAGTCTCGTAGATAATGGCGGGCAGGACATGCTGCCCGAATGGAAGATTCTAGAACCTTGTTCAGGTTACTGACTGGCAAACTTAATGGGTAAAGACTGTTGTGAATATCTAGACGCAGATGGGAAGATAACATGGACCTGAAAGAGATAGGGTGTAATGAGTTGAACTGAATATAACTACAGTAGTTCAATATAGAGGAATAGGGTGTAATTATGTAAACTGAATAGAACTAGGTCAAGATAGGGATAGGTGGCGTGCCTGTGTAAGTGCGGCAATGAACTTTCGAGTTCCCAATGCCATGGACTAAGTATGCAAGTCTAATTATTTAGGCAAATTCTGATTATTTTGTTATAAAATAGTTCCTATAGTAAATTAATTCATATATATTGAATATATGTTTCATAAACACATTTAAAATGTCTAAATTCAGAATTTTAGTGAAAGTAAGCAAACATTGAGTGAATTTGAATTGATACCATTTTGGTTAAATTTATGGCCAAAAAATTTATGTTTTAAAATCCGGAAGAGTATAAGCCTACACAACGGTAATATGTACCCTTCGTTTAATCTGAAAGGCAGCAAGGATTTCATGGTTCCAATTTGGCATAGCTTATAAGATAGCGCCATGGTGTAGTCCATTAGAATAATACTGACACCTCTCAGGGTAAATGGAGTGAACATTCCATATTGAAGACTATTCCGGGTCTTTTTAGGGACACAAAATTCACTACTTACCAATATGAAAAATTATCCACAGTTGAAATGGAAACCATTCCGGATTTGGTTCTGAACTCTCGAGAGTAAAAAAAGCTGGAAAAGTATCTGGTTCAGAATTGAAAACCACTCCTTTTTCCGATATTTTGTAATACTTTGAACCTATAAACACATCCGGAATGATCTCTATTTCATTCATTAATACTATTCTGCATTTTGAAGTGATTATTATTTTAACTATTATTATTAGGTGTTCTGTCTTACGACAGGTCCATTCCTATTGTCAGTGAATTTAGACCGCCAATGCACCCTGTCCTCTGCCTCCTGCTTCAGCACCCAAAATTTTCTTCTTTCCTTCAAGTCATCTAGTATTTTAATCCTACTTCTTTCTAAGTTCCTCTTTCCCTCAATCTTTCCTTCTATGACGTCATGCAGAAGACAGTTCCTCCTAAGGATGTGTCCGATCCAGTTTGCTTTGCGCAGAAGAATCACATCCAAAATGGTTCTCTTCTCACCCACTCTTCTTAGGGCTTGCTCATTTGTCACCCTATCTGTCCACCTGATCTTCTCAGGCATTTGATAGATTAACAAAATTTTGAATGTTAGCCATTATACAATGATCTTATTTCTGTTGTGAATACTTTCCCGTATTTTAAAACACCAATTTTGTGGCCAAAATTAAATACGGAACTATCTCCATTCTGACGGTTCATTTCACTAAAATCCGGAATGTAGATCATTTCAAGTGGAAACAATTACGTCGACCCCTTTTAGACATTTGTGAGGGGAAAGGAGTTGTTGAAGGGGGAGGGGGCTGCAGCTCCCTCGATTTCCCTCCCCTTACTCCTTGTTCTTAGAATAGCATTGCTTTTTACAGGGCCATAGTCATTTCTCTTGTATGGTAGGCTCTGTTCACCCCTTCGTGTCCCAATGAAAATATGTCCGGGATCGCTTCTCACGTCTTGACTCTTTCAATTCCGTCCCGTGAATACACAAAGGCCCCTTCCATAGCTACGATGAATAGTTAATGGGACAATAAAGATTGTATTTACATTACCTGCTTTCAACAGTCATTCCACATATTTCACCAGCATCGTTCTTCGATCGAATGTTTTCTTCATCGTGTCACCCGCACCGGAGGGCACGCGGGCTAAATGTAAAAATCCCCTTGTCTGTTTTTCTGCTGACAAGAAGGTAAGCTGCTGATGACGGGGAGATTGGAGATTGAATCCCTATCGGGTCTACTGAGGGTGTTTTTTCCTAAACGTTTTCCCACTCTCTTTCCACGCAAATGCGGGTAGATTAGTTCTAAAATGCATTTTTCCTTATCCCTACCCCATTAGAGTAATTATCATATATGCGTATAGCCTGAACAGTAAGTAAGACGCGGTAAAAAAAGAAGTTAGTGGTTCAAATATTGGTGGGTGTACTAAGGTGTGTGTGTGTTCTATATGGTTTACCACTCTTCCCTTAGTGCAAATGCTGGTAAATTTTCTTTAAATTCTATATTACTCATTACTTATTAATCTAATTAAATACTTACAGCAATAATATTATTTCAATAATCTTGCTACCTGCTTCAGTTTCCGAACGTTCTAAAGCCCCTTCTACAGACTCCGTATCCGTAATCCGTGGTCCTTGGTCCTTAGAAATTCTATTCGCACTCACACAGTCCGTATTCTTAATCACGTGACCGTAACAACCAATGAGATAATCAGACACTTCGTCCAATAAAACTCTTCGGAAGAAAATCGTCTACAGCAAGGAGCAGCCGCCAAGCACTCAGCTGATCTAAAACAAGCTCATCTAAAACAAGTTTTTTAGAATATACTTGAAATGTAGAGTAAATATGCTCAAAAAACTTATAAAAAACAACGAATCCTTTCGATGCCATTGGTCATTTTATTTCGATGTGCGCGCACATATTTAATTAACTGTAATTGGTAGTCCGTATGGACTATTCTAGAAAGTTAAAGTGGACCAACTTATACGGAGTACGGATCAGGACTTTATAGACAGAGCAGTCATACTGTGGCATAGATTTCTTATGGACCATGGACTTACGGATACGGAATCTATAGATGGTTCTTAAAATGTTACTCTCGTGTTAGACTGTCATGCTGATAACGGGGAGATCGGAGTTTGAATCCAAGTCGGGTGTACTGAGGGTGGTTTTTCCTAAATGGTTTCCTCATTCTCATTCCACACAAATGCGGGTAAATTACCTCTAACATGATTCATTACCCTACCCCACTATGGTAATTATCACTATATGCGTATAGCCTGAACAGATAGTAAGACGCGGTTATATAAAAACAAAACAAAATCTCGTTTGAAAAAAACAAACATAATTTGTATGTTTGAATTAAATTATATCTACCTTCTTTGTCTTCATTCATTTTCTAAACTAAAATAACTGTAGAGGAAAGTAAAGGCCAAGGATATTTAAGAACTATTAATATCACCATGTGAAGCAAAATAAACTATTATATTTCTACTGTAGCAATATTTTATTTATTTTGCCCAAAAAAGTTTTGCTGTAAGAACTAAAAAATGGCATTTTCTTGCGTCCCCTTACACCCCCCTTAGCTAACACAGTTAAATTATTCAGATAAACGTTAACAGCATGGTCGGCATTAACATTATTTTATGATAATAAAAGTTTTATTTATAAAGGGATATTACCTGGGAATTTGAATTGCATTTAAAAAAATCAAAATGTGATCACATCCAAATGTGATTCAATACATCACAATTTCTAAAGAATAACAATTTTATACACTAGAGGCACATTTGCGCCGTAAGAGTGACAAGGTAAACAGACCGATTTGTTTCCTCATTTTGTAGTAAATGACGAAATTGACCGTCACGTTTTTGTTAACTGCAAGTGGTGCTTATTTGTCCCTCCAGTTACATAGTGATCACTGGCCTTAATCGAGTCGACATTCACTTCACTGGCTCCAGTAGTGGGATGTTAAGTACCATGCTGCAAGGAAAGGTAAATTACCACTGTTCCCAACCCTCCATTGTCCCTTTCTTGTTTTGTTGTCATTGAGTCAATGATCTCCATACAATAACTGGATGAACATCCTCAGTCTGTTGACGAAATTTCCTAGCTGTGCGCACTGCACAACATTGTGTTAGAGAGAAAGAAAGAAATTTTCGGGTATTTCTTTACTTCACACATGCAAGGCTTTATGACATTGTAAGTTATTTTTAAGTTTATATATATACATACATATATATATACATATATATATACATACATACATAAACATATATATATACATATATATATATATATTAGAATCCGTTATATTGAATATAATAAATGTGTTATTAAAAGTCTGTTAGCATAAATAAGTTCAACATTTTCAACTATATGGACTGAATAATAATTTCAGTCATTTTAGTTCACAGGAACATCGTTGTTTTTCATTATTTGGCAAAAGGATCTAGATTTTATACAAATGTTGTTTGATAACCTATTCCAGTAAATTGCACGTCTGTTTAGTAATTCAAAAGCCCTGATTCCACTTGCCAGCATGGCCAAAAAATGTATTGTGGTGCATTGTAATTGATTGTCAGGTAGATACGGGCTCAAATCCCTGCTGAGTGTTTTAAAGATGCTTTAACCACCCGCTCTTCCCTCTAATGCTGGAACACTTTCTCTCAATGACCCAATTTATCTCCGCTATATTAGATTGATATTAATAACACCTGTATGAAACACACCAATATAAAGTATTTATCCATCACTGCTCGTATTGTATTTAGTAGGTAGTAATAATAATAATATTGATCATGGTAAAAATAATAAAATAATACAAAAATATAATCAACTTACGATTCTTAAATTTTCACTGAATCACAAAGCTGGTGACATGTTTTTAACTTGAATTCTATTTGGCTAGGCTAGGTTTAATATGTGATTAGATTATCGTTTTCTATAAAAAAAATGTGTTTTTACAGTGAACACACTTTTAGTTCTAATGTGATTATAAGTGGCGTCTCTTAATTATGATTCGTATAGTGTGAATGGGTAGTAATACGCAGTGAAAAATAATATCGGTTATAGAAAAAAGGGCCCAATTTGATTAACATTCAGTTTTAGAAAAAAAAATCATCCCAATTTCACAATTATACACTTTTGGTCCTGCTAGGTGCCAAACCCCAGACCACTAGAACGTAAGGCATATTACTGACAGATCTAAGGTTTAATATAATAATATATGCTTATATTAGCTCATAGTGATTGTGAATTCATTTAAAATTCACCCTCATCTTACATTCTCCTTCCTATAGGTTTATACCAAACTTGTTGTCAAAGCATAAGACTTATATATAAAGTTCATGATTTAAGCAACCATATTTTGCTTATTTTATAACAACTTTTGAGCTTTTAATATTATGGTGAATCTCTTTTATCATAAAGCTACAAAATATTCAAATAGATACACTGAATATGGGAGTGTAGGGTATGTTAGAAAAGGGGAGTGTTTTTACAGTTTCTATAGTAAAACATATTTTTGGCCAAAATAAATAAAATATTACTCCAGTAGAAACATAAAGATTCATTTTCTTCTGATGGTGATAGCAAAAGTTCTTGAAGATCTGTTATGAGCACATTAACATTTGATGATAAACTTTTTAAATGAAGATAAAAAGTTGTCATTAATTTCTAGGACACCCTTAAGGCTGCCGCTTCGTTCAGCAAGAAAGTATCACTCGCTTTCAGGCGACAGAGCTTGAAATACAATGGCCTGTGTGGTTTTTTGCAACTAGTTTTCTAGTCTGTCTAAGCTTATACTCCCTTTTGCCTTCCACCAACAACTACGATTTGTCATGTAAATAAGAAAGAGGGGAAAGAAAGCTACCAAACTTCTCATCTCAAGGTAAAAAGGAAAGTTTGCTGCTAGTTCTCAAATA
The DNA here is from genome assembly GCA_902151455.1 of Timema bartmani. NCBI lineage: Eukaryota > Metazoa > Arthropoda > Insecta > Phasmatodea > Timematidae > Timema > Timema bartmani. Next base: position 248,785 of record CABFWB010000159.1, on the reverse strand, counting down.
TCTTCAAGATCTCTGTTGTGAGCCTAACAATAAACTAATGTATTTGTTAGAGGAAGACTAAATCTAAAGCCCTTTTTCATCAATCTTAGGCTCATAGCTACGCAAATATGATTAAAAAGTAGTTGAAAATGAGCTAATGTCACATTTTGACACATTTTTTATATTAATAAAACTAAAACTATAAGGTTGTTAAGAAATAAGAGCCCTATTGTAATCTTTTGACTTTATTTTGGCGTGAACCATATTTTTAAATAAAGTGTCGTAGAATTAAATATTGCGTTAGAGCTGAACGTCTGCGTGACAATTTTTCGCTTACCGCCTTAATACATATTTAAGAAATGTTGATATGTGTATGTGAAGGTAACTAAATTTTAAGTTTCTACTGGATAAATATTTTATTTAGTTTGTAAATAAAAAGTTGTTTTAAAAGCTGCAATAGTATTGCCTTTTTCTCGCATTCCCTACATCTCCACCTTAAATGCCCTACTTAAAATATGTTGTAGCCACAACAAAACATAAACAACATAGCTGTCAGCTACATATTTTATTACCGCTATAGTAAATGTTTCATTTATATATGAACAGCACTACCTTGAATTGTATTTTCCTTTGAAGTAAATGCTTCTACACCCACATGCAACACAACCCTTTTCCATTTCTAAACAATAACAAGAAACACGTTTTCATCAAAAGAACAAAGAGATAATCAGTCAGATATTACATCTGAGTGCCACGGTTTTGTCAGTTGCAAGTGCTCCTTACTTGTTCTTCCAGTTATATATAGAGATCATTGACTAGAGTCGACATTTACTTCACTGGTGCTCGTTGAGGTATGTTAGTAACTATGTTGCAAGGCAAGGGCAGGTGAATTACCACTGTTTCCAACCCTTCTGACTCCCCTTCTTTCCGTATTCGAGTCGACATACGCTGTGGAACGTTCGCGAACATACCTACGATTTACATTTCCAAATCTCAGATTACGAGTGTCCTATTCTATTTTCAAATTGAATGAATATTTAACAAAAAACGTGACGTAGAAAATGTAAAGGAAAAGAGAAGGAGAACATAGAATAGGCGAAACCCAGTAGAAAGAGAACGAAGTGTTAAAACTAGAATTTATTGCCCTATGTACGCAGGAACCCGGCTAAACAAGGCTCTTCTTTTCGTTTTGTTCCATTTGTTCAATTTTTTTTATATAAAAAACTTTTCCTTCTGGATTTCCGTTTCACTTTTTTTTTTTTTGCGATTTAAAACCCAATCCTCTTTCGAAAACCCTTCCCTTCGCCATCTCCCACACACCCCTTTTAAACAAAACTTCTTCGTTTTTTAATTAATAATTCGTGTAATGAATATAGTAGATGCTTTCTACTGATTCTTGCAAAACAGTTTAAGTAACGAAAATCTCGTCGCCCACGGTTTGGTGCAGATATAAATCGCCAAGAAAACTTGAAGACGATTCTTTCTTTTCCTTCCCTTCCTCATTTCTACAGCTCCTCCTCCCCCAAACATCCTCTGAAACTTCTCTCTACAGTGTCCACAGGAAGCGAGGAAACCTCACCACTTCTAAAAACAGAACAAGTAACTTTGTTTTATTTTATTTTCGTTGAGATCAAAACTGTCTTCATAAAAATGTTCCTTTTATTAAATCCCAGCGAAACCAAAAAACTACAGATCTTTAGAGCACGCATCGTCAAACTTGACAGTTCATGTCCTAAAAGGTTGAGTTGACTTGCTTACATTTGATTTATCAGGGCACTAATTATCACTACACAAATACATATTTTTAAATTACCTTGTTTTTTAAAAAAATATTGGTTTTATTTTAGTATACGAAATCTATATTAATATAAGAGTATGTTGTTGGATAGTCTCTCACTACTCATCCGTGCTATCTGCATATTTACACTAATGGGGTAGGAAGGGATAAGGAATCAATAAATATAGAGGAAATGTACCCACAGCTGCGAGTAGGGAGAGTGAGAAACCATTAAAGAAAAAACACGCACATGATTGGGATTCGAGCCCGGTCACCGGCAAACCAGACTTTGGATGCCTTTGTCTGCAAACCCATCGGTGTAGGATATATAGGCTACTGATAAAGCCTATAATATAATAAAACAGCACACAAACATTTCACTAACTGCAAACACCATTAGATTTAATGTAGAACCAAAAAATTATTAAAATCTATTAGAAATACATCTCAATATAAGAAAATAGTCAAATGAGTTACTCTATGAGAGTATGACTCAATTTGCATTAAATATATCCGCCTGTTGATTTGAACGGATTAAAGAAAAATCTCCTTCCGCTCTATTGCGCATCAAATAACAAAGATAAACATTAAAATCAATAGCTGGGAAAATAGGGACTTGCTTGCAACACTCCACCAAAATGTGGTGCACACTAAGAGGAATATCGTAAAGCTCACACACAGAAGGTGATTTCCCTCTTAATAATAAATAATACGGTACACCTCACAGTCTTTTTAGCTCCTTAACCTAAAAATGGAGACATTCTCTTAAAATTCATGGGATATGTGAAACGAAATCATAAACTATATTTTAGAAACACAATGGAAAAAAGAGCATCACATTCTGTCAAAGAGCACAAATGAAATAATTAGAGGTGTGAGAGAAGTCGTTTTTCACTTCGGGTTTAATCGAGTTTGAATCAAAATATTGAGATTTTTTTGAGTTAGAATAATAAAGAGCATTATTTGTACTATAAATATTTTTTCAAGTTGAATTATTTGTATAAAATACAGACGTAAACCATAAGTACAAACAAACATCTTTAGAATTAATGTTTTTTGTTAATAAAAACAAAATACACAAATTCAGATTTTTAAATAAATTTTATATAAGTGCACAACTTATTTCTTTTTAAATTAGACAAAAGGAATTACTGAGGGACTCCATTTAATATGACTTAATATCTTAAAATTTAATCAAATTTGCTGAATTCGTAATTTTCTGAGTTCGAACAGCTACTAAAACTCTAACAGAACTAGAATTTTCGAAATAATACACACTGTTACAGAAACATTAAGAAAAGAGGACCCTCTCTGTCCACCAAAGAGCAAAACAATCAATCACCTTTCAAAAGACCTTTATTTAAATATATATTTGCTTGTAGCTCAGAAACTATTTGTTTTATAAAATGTATTTCAATTAAAGGATTTTTATTTTTGATAGTCATACATTTTTGCAATAATGAGTTATTTCGTATCTCAAAAAGTTACCGAGATATGATCAACGTTGGAAACCTGCGCTTATGTAAAGTACACTCAAAATCATTTTCATGGGAAAATGAGAATCACCATTTTGTTTTTACTGTTAGATGTAACCTATATACGAATTTTAACTAAAATATTTAGAGCTTATTTTCAATAAAATCGATTTTTCTTTTTTATATAAACTACACTTAGTTTTGGAGTTAGATATCTTTATTCCAAAAATACCCGAGAGGACCTTATGAAAACTCCAGATACTAAGTTTTAGCCTGATTGGTGAAATGGTTAATGCTCTAGGCTGAGATACAGACATACAGACAGACAGAAGGAATCGCAAAAACTGCATTTTTTTGGTTCAGTGAGTCATAAAACGTCGACATCCGTCCAAATCTTGAATTTAATTTTTTGACTTTCACAATACTTTCTCTAGCCGAGGGATCATGAGAGAAAAAAAATATTCATAGATCAAACACGTATGCCTGACGGAAAGCCACGTCATGACAACCTCCTCTCGCCATCGTAACACATCGTCCCATACATAAGGCTGGGTTTATATTCATGCATTAGGCACAACCAATAGTGCATAGAGTACAGTGCACAGTTCTTAAGAAAAATACAACGGTTTATAATGAAACATGGTGTTTAAAGTCTCACTTAATTTATTTTTTATTCTTAGAAATTGACCTAACCTCTTTGATTTATTAAATAAAATCTTTAAAATAATTCACTTAAGGGTTCAATCGAAAAGTATCGTTCATTACATTGAATCTTTTGAAAAATAAAATTAACATAATTTAAGTGGTGCCTTTTAGATCAAAATCAATTTGATTTTTGTTCTAATTTTAATATTTTAATGAATATTATGGTAGACCTACTTATCAATAACAGAATCCAAATTGTAATATTTCCCCTTTATTTTCAATAATATTTACAATCGTAGTCATTGACGTTAAAATAATCGTTCATGAAATCTGAATGGCTACCACAAAGAATTTCAAACATCAACAGAATATAATATTTTCCGTCTTCTATAGGCTATATACTTGCCTTTAAATGGTTAGAGCATTCTCATTGGCTGAAATGTATACAAAGTTAAAGTTAAACAATTTTATGCATTGTTGTGCACTATTGATTATAAACGCTCTCATAGAAAATAATGTATTTCAACTTCTTGCCCACTATTTACTATGCACTATTCCAAACAGTTCTATTTTTTCTTTTAACTTTAAATGTTTGATTATAGTAATTTTTATTTACATAATTTAATAAATAATGCTTCAAGTATTTCGCTAACTCACATAAACATATGTGAAAATATCAGTTTTTAAAGATTTTTAACATACATTAATGATTTTAAATACATAGCATAAAAAACAGACTTTCACTGGTGGACACGCGAACTAAGTGTCAGTCTCTTCTGGTCTACTGTTAAAATTTCGAGGGGAGGTCAGGGTTTGAATTCCAGCTAGATGTACAGAGGGTGAGTATACATGGTTTCCTACATTCCTTTCACTTAAATGCGGTTACATTTCCTCTAAATTATATCTTCCTCATCCCTTTCCCACTAGCGTGATTAAAATGTGCATAGTCCAGACGGGTAGTAAAACGCACTTCAAAAACAAAATTATAGAAAATATTTAAGCAAACATATTTGTATAGGATGTGACCCGCAACACAACCAGATTTTGGGCATCTGGCCCTTCGACTAATTATTTGAGTTTTAGATCGTTGATCTAAAACTATCCTATTCATTCTTAACTTTCAGATGTCACCGTTAATAACCTTTGTGTTAAAACGTAATAGTTTAAAAAAATAAAAGAAATATTGTAACTGCAGTATCAAATAAAACAAATACTCTCTAAGTGATTTTTACGGGTCACATATCTGTACAAGATTTGGGCCTGTTGACCCTTAAAACAGTCGGGCAGTCGTTGAATTAAGAGCTCTCCAAGGGTAAGAGAATAGAATGAAATATCGACATGGTTGATGGTTTATTCTTTTTTGTGCTTGTCTACGACCCTGTTCTTTCCATACCGCACTTTCTTCCTCTCCCCCATTCCATTTCTACATGGGTTGCTAGCTCAGCGGTTTTTCCACAATCAAAAATGCCCCAATCGAACGGCGAGATTTTAAAATTCAACACATTACATAAGCGTACCGGATGTGTATTAAATAAAATTGTTCTTACTACATAACGATTATTGATGCTGAAGCTCAATATGTAAAAATTTGCCTACTGATCCAGGGGGGCCGGTTTAGTTACTGGTTGGGTATCGAAAAGTCATAACTTTGAATTTGGTTTGTCTCCTTTTAATCTGTAAACTAACGTTTTGGTATTTGGCTTTTATGTTTGTTCTATAATAAGGCTGGAATAAGTCACTGATTGGCTCTATATTTAAATGTAAATACACTTTTTGCATGAACCATAGCTCTTTTTTTGTTTTATGGCCACAGCACACTAGAGTCTCTAGCCGAATAACGTCTCACATTTTATCTAACTAATCAGAAGAGTTTGAAATACAATTAAGTTTAATAGTTTGTTTAAAATACGTGCCGCTAATAGGATTGCCAATGTTATTTTTACTAAGGTTCACTAAGGAAACTTAAAAAAAAGTCTTGAGTATTTAATATACACATTTTAAACACAGTATTTATCAATTAACTTAATATAGGCAAGTGCTATTAATACTACACACCCAAATCTAATGCCTAGATCAGTGATCCCCATCCAGGGTTCCACGTTCCCATGTCCGGGGCTCCCCCAGAATTTGCAAAAGCTTGCGTTTTATTGTTCTGACCATAATTTTTGAACAGTGTGGAAATATGTTAAGATAACTCGTGTATCCGAAGAAGATGAAGGAAGATAAGAGTGCAAGTAATATTACTAAAATTGAGGCTAGTGAGAATATTGATATGCTAAATTTAAGTTCCGAAGTATAGTAATTGGTAAATAAAAATAAACATTAAATAATCTTGAAATATTATATTCAAAATTATGAATAAATTATTATTTATCATCCCTACTGGGTTAATCGTGGCCTCGATCTTTCAAGGGAATCCAGCCAGGTGGGGTTCCCCGAGATTACGAGATTATATAAAAGGTTTTAAGGGTTCCTCCAAACATAAAAGGTTGGAATTCCTGGACTAGATGTTTACTTATTGAATACGACAAATAGTTCATGTCTGCATCATCACAACCGAGTATCGAATCTACCATTCTTATCCCAAAGCTACATGAACGGATCTAAACGCTAGTTCAAAAGCTTTAAAATTATTATTTAATCAAATCTTTTCTAACAATATGAGGTAAATAATTTAGAAGAATGTACAGGGGAAAGAGATGGTAATAAACAAGGCAATTAAACACAAAATAGTTTTTTACAAGGAAAGGAGAAACCAAATTTACACTTTACTCTGCTGCAACTAGACACAGAGGTAATGACTGCTTCTGGAAGAAAATCTCTTTCTCTCACCTAAATTCTAGACCTAGGTTTATTTCTATCAGAAATATTTAGGCAGAAGTGTATGAAACGCGCAACTCAACTTCTTAAAAGAGGATACCAAAAAACAAAAGAAAGAAACACGAAATCGGTAAAGAATGATGGGAGACAAAAATAGCAACATATAAGAGGAACGATTATCACTTAACAAACGCAAAGGAAATGTAGCGGAAATGACGTAAATATATTGTAAATTACTCTTTAAGGAAAATACATAATACCATGTATGGAAGAAAATACAGTAAAGGGGGATTGAAACAGATCAGATGAAGTTATTTACAGCATATCTACAAGAGGATAAGGGGGAATTATTTCAAAGCTTTAATGTGCCTTGGGAAAGGACGTGGGTGCTTCATTTTAAAACTAAACTTCGGTCATTGGAATGGCGTCGTAAAGGATCCCCCAACATAGAACAAGTTAAATATCCAACTAAGCAGCTACTGTAAAAATCATGTTCTCCGTTTTTTGGCACATTTGGTTATAAAAATAATGGGTTTAGCTATAAATTACAAACGATATATATATATATATATATACACATAAATACACATTACATAATCTTGCCTCATTCTCATACAAAAATACTGGAAAACACAAAAAAAATTCTGCAAAAACAATATTGTTCACACAAGTCAGAGAGCAAGTGAATAGATCTCAATGTTTGTGTGGACTCCTTACCAATACTTCATATAGGCCGTGACTTTCATATGTTTGGTTCTTGAACTATATTTATATGGAACTCGCTTTGAAGACTTTTGAGATCGATGGGTAAGCCTATTCTACAAAATTTTCTCCATAGCAGAAGACAAGCTCTTGTACAGTCCGTTTACCCCGAAATGTAGCATGCTTAACTTGACTGATCATACATTAGTGTAACTTATACGATAGGTCCACACTGTAATTGATAAATATAAGCTTTCTTGCTTCTCTGGAAAAAGTGCCGTGAAAGTGAAACAAATTACGTATGGAAATTAGCATGATCCATGTATGATAACCAATTTTAGTAACAGTTAAAACTAATATATAAAACAAACTATAAGAGTAATAATAGTATACATTATTAATTGAGCCTATCTTGTATGGATTAAAAAATAATTTATTTAAAAACAGTTTTAGTGATTTTTTTACTAGCTACCTTGATGGCAATTTATTATTCTTTCTGCTTCCAATTAGTGTAGGCTGTTTCTAAGGTAACATTTTTTATATTTACCATTTATTTATCAAACTATCTACTCGATTACTTCTCCATATATACCTATTTTAGTTTCAACAATTTTCTCTATCATAAAAACTGCTTACGCATCAAAATCTTTAGAGAGATAAAATAACTCGGCACATTAACACTTGATAAAATTATAATAATTCTTCAATATTAAAAAAAAAAGTCTATCACCTATATTTTTAAGATGAAGTAAATGATAAAAGACATTTCAAATACAGTATATTTATGAAGCAGTTAACCAATTCTCTCCATGCTTGTGGGTTTTAAATATACGAGCTCAGAGTGTCATGGCAAATGATTCGTCTAATCTTCTTATGGGATACGACAGGTAATTTTAACTTTCCGGTGGGCGAAGACTGCTCAAAGATCATTGATCAAGTTGTCTTGGTAAACGAGACTTTTTCTTAACCAAGGCGTGTGATTGTTACATGTGTTAATAACGTACGTAATGGGCAATTGTAAAAAAACTAACATGGCGCTATGTTTTGGGCTTGGTACTGGAACAACCAGTACGTTATGTTGAAGTTAACGGTCTATTCGTCAAAGCCTGAACCCAAACTGATTACATAGTTGCAAATGTAAAGCCTTACATTGAACAACATTAGTCTTGTTAAATACATAAATAAATAATAAATACAATACTTTAGGGCTAAGTAGAATTTTAAATTATTTATGAGGAGTGATAATATTTAATTTCATAAAATAATTAATTGATTAGGAACTACTCAGCAAGGCGTATAAGCCAAGCGGATTGAAAGACACGGTGCTAAATAAATTATTCAGAAAGTTAGTGGAGTCAAAATTAATCCAATTAAAGTTCTGATTCTAATTTTAGGGTCAAACACTGAGAATATATTTATCATTTTCAGGAGCAGGGTAGCATACTTTCATATATGGTTTTATTTAAAACATAATTATATGGATTAATTTTTATAGCTAATTTATTAATTAGTAACGTAGCTATATTTTATTGAATGAGAAGTACTCAGTTTTGAAAATTGTTTATTGTATATATGAATATTATAATATTGTTTTATTTGAATTTATGTTTTTTATGATCATGATAATTTCAACTATTAGACCAAATTTAATTTGAATACATTTATAAGTCGACCTTGGTAGTCTTGGGGTAAAGTGCTCACCCAGAACCCGATGTTTGTGGGTAAACACCCAACCGAGGTCGACGAATTTTTCTTGAGTGATAAAAATCCGCAGCACAACTTTCTTCGGAGGGGAAGCAAAGCCGTCGCTCCCCTGTAGATTGTGACATGCAAAATAACTCTGAAAGGTAAGTGAAAATATTTTTTCCGGCAAAATTGTGGTGAACTTTTGCGCTTACTCATAGACATTCATTGTGGAAGGCATGGGAAACTACCATACTTCCCTGATCTCCCCTATTACATAGGATTTCTACCCAGATGGTGCAGGCAGCTCTATCGAGCCAAAGGGCTGAGTGCATGTCCGGCGTCGAATGGATAAAAATAATATCAAACCAACCTTCGGGTTTTTGACTTAAGAAGAAGGTATACAATTATATTAAAGACCAATGACTAGCCCTCAAAGGTGGCCACTATGTCTAAATGTCAAGCTCATCTAATCTGGTTTTCCGGTGAAGAGGCTGGGGTTTGAATCCCATTTGGGTTTACTAAGGGTAGTCTTTGCTAAATTATATACTACTCTACCTTCACATAAATGGGAGCAAATTTAATCCTCAATTTCAACCCTACACCACTTTCGAAACTAAAAGGCTTACAGCTCGGATGGGTTGTAAGATGTGGCGAGAAAAATATATACTGTACATGACGTTAAACATTACAGTTCAACACTTTTATGGCTGAAAATAAATCGGATACATTTATTACTAATACAATATTGAGTTTTAAATGAGCGCGGTATATATATATATATATATATAAGACAATTTGAAAAATATAAAATAGTCATTTCCTGTTATTATTTTATCCATTTACCTTATGGATTACTGGTATAACATTTATATAGCCTTTTCTCTGTACTTTTTAACTAATTAATGGAACTAACACATATAGGTAATAACCAATATACCTCAGGTCTTTGTTATGGATCTTATTCCTTCCTAGCAATTTAAGTCAGGAGTTGTTCAAAGTTCAACAAATATATGATTTCAGGCTTTTTTGCCACCACTATAGTAAAATTAAGTCATTAGTTACACTTATAAACACTAGTATGCCTATATGTGGACTAAAAGCCAAAAATTATCGGGTGTAAACCGTCCAAAAACATTTTTAGATATTAAAAAAAGGGGAGGGGGTCACTCAAGTTGGATAAAATTTCGAAGAAATTAATCGATTTCTCTCGATTTCTATAAAACTCTTTAGATTTAGGACACTATTAACATATAACCATTCTTTCTTGAAGAAAAATTTTACCGGTAAAATAATGTATACACTTTTCAACACCTTGGAAAGGAAGTATTGCATCTGCTTACTAAGCTTGGGGTTCCGGGTTTTATTCCTGGTAGAATCGAAAAGTTTGCAAATCGTGAAATTGGGATTTCCCATTTAACAGTGATGATTTAACAAATTTGTAGTAGAGTTATAAAGCTATAAAATTAAAATCAGAACAGGTGGTAAAGTGGTCAAATGATTCAGCCTTGTTATGGACTGACTTTCCGATGACAGTAGGTCAACGCTTGAATCTTGACTGTGTGCATTGGGTTTGGTTCTCCCCATGTGTATTATCACTGTGGATTTTCCATTCTCTTACCACACTCATACCGGTGCACTTATTCTGACCTTTTTTTTTTATCAAACTCGGATATTCTGTTAAATTATTTCACTAGCACACATATTTTTATCACTCCCTTAGCAGATATATGTACATCAATATCACTCCCTTAGAATATATTATATTTATATCACTTACTTAACACTTAGTATTTAAGTCACTTCCCAGGTGGATATATATATATATATAACTTTTATAGGACATATAAACCATATACTGACTATTTCCTGCAGCTTGATTATTGGCGTAAACAATTTTTTTCTTTAAAACACAACATACACTTAATATCCAATTAATGCATCATTAATAAAGATTAGTTTCATTCCTCAGGTCAAAAGGTGGTTGACAAAGTAATGTTATAACGTTAAAATAACTTAGTTCACACTCGATGAACCATTTACAATATTCTTTTCTCATGAACAATTCAAAAATTTAAGGCCTAATTTTAACCAAAAACCAGACATTTCCAAAATGAACCACTCATTCATATACTAAAGTAGCGATTTACTTATGTCTTACGCATTACATCTCATGGTTGACATCGCACAATAAATCACACATGGTAAACTAGAACTAACCGATCAAAGATGACCAGAACCGATTGCGAGTAGAAACAATTATTAATGTCGGATCGTGTGCCATATTTCTTGGCGTTGTTTATGACTAGGTCTGATCTCGGATTCTTTACAAACAAGAACATTAATTGCCTTTCGGTATTGTCGGTTGGAGGTTTCAGGTGGTTAGGGTGTGGCGTGCAGCAACTAAACGACTATTTATCATTACTATGTTTCTTTTATAATTTTTTTTATCCACCGCGCCTTACTACACGTCCAGACTGTTCGAATTTTAGCCACGCTAATTGGGTAGAGATGAGAACGATAATTTAGGGGAAATGTACTCACATTTAAGTAAAGGGAGGAAGGAAATCCATTTAGATAAATTTCTGCTCACTACACCCAAATTGATGTGTATTAAAAAAAAGGGCACCTGGAGACAATCGAAGCCGGGATTATATATATATATTTATATTTTCCACCACGCCTCACTTTCCATAAAATTTGCCCTCATATGCATTGAAGGAGAATAGGAAACCATTTATTAAAAACCAGCCTCAATAGACCTGATTAGAATTCTAAACCAGATATCCCATCTTCAGCAATTCAATATATAAATTAAACATAGTAAATATATGTATTAAAATGAATACATTATATATATATATATATATATTAAAGATTAAAATATATTTATATAACGAGTGAAAATAAAATACATACAAAACAAAAAATAAATCATTTTATTCATTTGTAATTTAATATATTAATTTATATTATTATGTATACAACATACGTGTATTAGTAGAATGAAGAGAGGGAAATTCATAATATTTTTTTTAATCCATTAAAGCTTATGCTAAAAGGATAATTTTTAATAGTCCTATACATTTTACAATTTGCCGACTCTATTAGTTTGGAACGACTCAATATTATGTTTTCGAGATAGTTAAATTAGCATATGGCTAGGCTAGTTGTTGTACATGTGGCAACGCTGGTGTGTCGTGCTGCTGGTTTATTTTAAGACGAAATTGCGGCTCCTGGTAGGGTGAGATGGATAAGGCAGCGAGGAAGTTGGGGAAAAGGGAGTAGAGTTTACAAGGCAATACAAAGACGGAAGAGATTTAACTACCAAAATACTAATAAAATCATTCATACTATCGGAACTGTTTGTTTTTACACTTATTTTTACTGTAAAATGACTTATATGGTATGTGTTTGTTCTAAGCTGTGGTTCGTATTCCATAATAAAGTACCTAATGCGCTTAGGGCACATTATCCTACCAACGTCTCGGCCTTGTATTTCCAGGTTTCCCACCTAAGATTTTGTATACACACCTGCCATCATAGGTGTGCGCAGCATGAGTGCCGTGGCATTCCCACTAACCACATAAAAAGAGGAAAAGTTGTAGTGATAAAAGAAGGAAATGCCTAAAAAAATTATTAAATCACGTTGATGGTTGACAGCAGGTGCGGATCCAATTCATTTTCATAGGGGGCTCATAATTATAAATAACATAGTTACTTACAATGTTAGATTCCTGTTTAGAGCCATTTAATAATTTCTCATTCATATTTAATCTTATATATGTTTTAAGATGTGGTCATCCTATCAAATTTTTTTAAAATCAAATAGTTTTTTAAAAACTATTTGGGTGGCCCTCTTTCAACAATTTTTTGAAAAATGGTTCACTCTAGAATCTATGAGTAGTCTTCGCCTTGATTTAAAAAAAATAGATTCTTTTCTAAATCATTTTAAGTGTTCCTCACCGAGAAATTTTTGAAATTTGTATGCCCCTTTTTATAGTGATCCTCACCCTAATATTTTACGATAGTTAGATACCTCTAGAAGATAACCTTTGAACTGGTCTTCCACAGACAAAATTTTGAAGATTGAATTATTTGAGAAACTAGGCTATTTGGGATGGTCCTCGCCTAAAAATTCTTCAAAACTACATGCATCTAGATTCTAGAAGCTATTTTGAGTTGTCCGCCCCTAGACATTTTGGATGACCCTGGAAGCTATTTAAAGCTTCCCTACCCTAATATTTTCTACCAGTTAGATGCCTCTAGTATTGTAGTTATTTGAAGCGGTCTTCTCCGGCAAATTTTTGAAAATAAAATGCATTTAGAAGTAATTTGGTGTTTGATTTAAGGCCATCTTTCAGCTTCATATTTGATAATATCAGAGGATTTGAAATATATCTAGGGGGAAATTTAATCCAAGGGGGCAGGGTACCCCACAGTTCTTCCACTCCTGCTGTCCACACATACTCTATATTCAAAATTCGTGATTAAACTGCTCTCAGGCGATTATTAGTCTTCTTTGATGTGTGGTAGTCTACCGTCTCTATGCGGAACCATTTTCGTTACGCGCTATGCACGACAAATATTAGTTCATGAAAACAAATATTTTTTCAACACTTGTCTGATTCATGTCGAAAATTGAATAAACGTGGACGAATAACGGACGTGTGGACCCGGCTTAAGAGGTGTCTGCACGTAAAAAGATACAAAATTGTATAATTTATCTTTGTTGTATTTTCTTTCTTAAATTTGAACTTTCATTTTGTTTTTTGTATTAATTTTCTAACTTTCACAGGGGGTCAACTGACCCTTTGACCCCCTGAATCCGTGCCTGGTTGACAGTATTAAAGAAGAGTTTTTAAAAAAAATGTTACACTTTAGCTGGGGGACGGCATTGTAATTTATAATATTTGTTTTTTAAAGAATAATCTTGAGAAATAAACATTTTTTCATGTTTTTTATTTATTATAATTGTAAAAAAAATGTATCATATTCTCATGAAGGGGAGCGTAGAGCCCACCCCCTTAGTATTTCAACAGGCACCCCTATTACCCATACGTGCGACATAACCATTAACCACCCCACCTCAACCTGAGTGCCTTGTGCCTTGATCATCCTGAATATGTTTGGGGATGTGTATGTTACACCCCAATAATGAAAGAGCCCATTTCAAGAATTGGACCAATTGCAGTCCATTATCGTGAACTGGCATCTTCTAATAACCATTTCACCAACTAAGCAAACATTTAAATTGGTTTCAAGATTATAAGTTACATACATACATATTATATACATACTTAATCACGGCGTTCCCTTACGGGGTAGGCAAGAAACTCCATATAGCTTAAAAACAACTCAGCACTTAATCCAGCCTCACTAACTTTATTCACACTTCCTTACCCTTCAATAATTCCTTCGCTTCAACAACATCCATACCGAGTCATACATACCCTTTTATTCTTAAAACTCCTAATGTTTCTCTTTTTCATACATTCGTCTACAACATTTAGCCACGTCTTACATGGCCTACCCCTTCCTTTTGATCCACGCCCTAGATATTCATATATTTGCTTCGTCACTCGATCCACACTCATCCTCTCAACATGTCCAAACAACGTAAGACGCTTCATTAACATTTACCTTTTGGATTCCCTTTCAAGCCAAACTCCTTCAGCACCCATTCATTAATGACTCTGGCCATACGAGTTTCTCCACATACATTTCTTAGATCCAACTGCATTCATCTTGCTCTTGAGTTTCTTCTGACAAAGCCTTGATTCACATATATAAAACAAGGTTGGCATCAACACACTTTTATATACTGCCATCTTTGCCTATCTCGATACTACTTCATTCTTTGCAATAGTCCACATATATCCAACTACTCTCTGAGATGCATTAACCCGTCTGTCGATTTCATCAGCTGTCCTTCCACTTTTACAAAACATTTTGCCCATATACACAAAATAATTAACTTATTCTTAAAATTTTCTATTTATACTAAGCTAACACCTTAATTTGTTGACATTTATACGAAGATTCATTCTGCCTGTTGCCACATTCAAATGATTTAATGCATTCTGCAATTCACTTTCATTCTCAGCCATTAAGACGGCATCCTCTGCAAACAGCAGCAATCTCACATTAACATTGTCCTTTTATACACCAACCGCGTACTCACAAGCATCCATCCAGTGGCGCAGGAACTAGGGGGTACGGGGGTAAATTTTACCCACCCTAAAAATTGAGGGGGGTAAAAAGTATCATTTTTACCCCCCCTCCAAAAATAATATAGTAAACGTTTATATAATGTAAACATCTTATTGAGGCAAGATACAATGCTCACACTATGTTAACATAGTAAAAATAAAATGTGCTTGGAGCATACACTGAAGAGATTTTGAAAACTCTGATAGTGATACCAGCTACATCACTGCAAAAAGAATTTTTTCAATGCTTGGGTGCATTACAAACTAGCTTCGCTCCACGATGAGGCAATGTAGACTAAATCACCTGAGAGGCTCAACAAAATTGAAATTGCAAAACTGGTTAGTGGTTTTATAGCTAGTAACAAATATAGGGCAAAGGTGTATGGAAATCTACTTTAATTTTCAGTGTTTCATAA
>CABFWB010000159.1:65560-223569 GCA_902151455.1 Timema bartmani | reverse complement strand
CAGTCCATCATAGACTCTGCCTTAAAATATGAGTGAAGAATGACCCAGGGCACGAGACGAATCCTGGATAGCTCAGTGGTTAGAGCATTGGCGTACTAAGCCAGAGGTCCCGGGTTCGATTCCCGTGTCCAGGTGTCATTTTTCAATTTTCAGAATATGATATCTAGTGGAGTAATTCCCTACTAATAAGCATAAATAATAGCTCTGGCTATTAATTCTTAATATATGTGCGATCCCGTACAATTTAATAATTGTGCAAATGGCAGCATAACAGCCAACTACCGAGTCGCAGATGGCTGCGTTATCCGATGGCTCGTGATATTAATATAATCACATACTTGTAGCCGACGATTTCCGCCAGTCCATCATAGACTCTGCCTTAAAATATGAGTGAAGAATGACCCAGGGCACGAGACGAATCCTGGATAGCTCAGTGGTTAGAGCATTGGCGTACTAAGCCAGAGGTCCCGGGTTCGATTCCCGTGTCCAGGTGTCATTTTTCAATTTTCAGAATACTCTTTGTTATATTAGTGGCTGTATTCTACAAAATAAATTATTTAAATTTGGTCATCTTTATCATTAGAATAGCTAGCGTTAGAAATCAAATATATAATTAATAATTCTGCCAACTCTTTAGTAATAGATGATACGGTTATTTTTATCTTATCATTTTATCTAATATTGTCTTATAATTTATCTTATCTTTAATATAGGGACATTTACTAAAAATTCGTAAGATTTTTTAAACTAAATCATATACATTGTTGCAGAAGTACTCCACCAAAGAGTATTAATGAAATAATATACACTTTTACAGACACAATTAGAAAAATGGAACATCATTGTCCTCCAAAGAGCATAACAATCAATTTCAATTATCAAAGAGCTCCATAAAAATATATATTAGCTAATAGTGCAGAAACTACTGGTTTTATAAAAATATATTCCAAATAAAATATTTTAATTTTGAATAGTGCTACAAACTTACAATGATAATATATTTTGTATCCCAAATAGTTGCGGAAATATGAAAAAAATTGGAGATTTCCGCTTATGTAAAGTACTCTTAAAGATATTTTCTTGGGAAAATGAGACTTTTAATTTTGTTTGTAATATCAAACAATGCCCGGAAACAAAATTTAATCAAAATCGCTAGAGCGTATTTGGAGAAAATCGATTTTTTTCTCATTTTGTCCTTCTGTAAACTGCTCTTAATTTTAGGTAAGATATCTAATTCCAAAAACTCCTTTGGAAAACCCTATGAAAACACTAAATACCAAGTTTCAGCCAGATCGGTAAAATGGTTTAGGCTTCAAACTGAAATAAAGACACACAGAAGGCATCGCGAAAATCACATTTTTTGTTTCAGGGAGTCATGAAATGTCGACATGTCGACCTTTATCAAAATCTCGCGTTTTTGTTGTTTTTGACAGACAAAATACAAGGGGTCGAGACAAAGTAAAAATGTGCCCGTTGGTAACGTTCGCCATAGCAGGTAGGCAATATTTCTTACGTGAATGCTCTACGGGACTGCTCAGCCTACTCTGTAAGTTGTTGAAATTCCGTCATACATTCTTGCTATGGTTTTGACCGGAACAAACACTTAAATTATTCTTTAATATTCATTGTCAGAATGTGCTTTGACTTTGTTTTGATTATGTTTGAGGACCAAGTACGACCTTATGTATATAACACAAAACAAACATCCGGACTGACAGACAGACAGATGAAATTCGAAATGGTCAAGTTAAAACAGGACTTCACTGCGCTCTGTCAAATAACTACTAGATATAATTTCTTACTTAATAACTTATACGTCAGGTCATATTATCTGCTTTTGTCACTTTTGATTAATATTATCAATAACTATTAAATAATACTAATAAAATCTTAAAACCCTCTTCGGTGGTCGCATGGTCTAAGGCTATACTCTCGCAGTAGATTAGACTGCCGATTATGGGAAGATTGAGGTTCAAATCTATGTTGGGTGTACTAAGGGTGGTTTTACAAAAATGGTTTTCACTCTTCCTCCACGCTAATGAGGGTACACTTCCTCTGAATATAGCCTTCTTCGTCTCTAAAACCATTAGCGTAGTTAGTACATAAGCGCATAACCTCAAAGGATAGTAAGAGGTGGTGCTAGAAAAAAAACCTTAAACATTTGATTAATTGGACCTTTTTTCGTACACCACGTCTTATTACCCTACCAGAAAATCCGTGTAAGGTGTAAGTTCATAAATAAAAGCTATAATATTTTATTTACAAGATTATTTGTATACCCTATTTTGTTAATATTATTATATTTGACGGATAAAGCATACGCTCGTACAATTAACTGCCCATGAATAGCGGGGCTTAGGAGATCGAAATGATCATTAGGTTATGGATGTATCCGCATCCGTAAATCTAAAAAAAAAAAGATGCCTGGACACGGAATTTCTAAGCTGAAGGTGGAAGGTCGGGGATTCGATTCCCGTGTCATTATTTCAAAATTTACCAACATGATATTAAGTTAATAATATTTTAAAATACTGTTATTTATGTCTTAGGTTTTCTGAATTTGATATTATAAAGATGTTCGTAGTTTTATTCGAAGCCTTGATAACTTCAAACT
This sequence comes from Timema bartmani, assembly GCA_902151455.1. Classification (NCBI taxonomy): domain Eukaryota; kingdom Metazoa; phylum Arthropoda; class Insecta; order Phasmatodea; family Timematidae; genus Timema; species Timema bartmani. The sequence continues at coordinate 220,955 of CABFWB010000159.1, read as the reverse complement.
CTTAACGAAATAGTATTTATTTACAATTTTTTCACCGTATGATTAAAAACTGTTTCAAATCAATAATTTATTTATTCCATCTAAAACTTTTATATAATATCTTATCAAGAGTAAATACTTTTTAGAACATTTATCTACATTTGCGTGAATGGAGAGTGGAAAACAATTCTTAAAAATTCCCTTCCCTTTCAGCCAGGATTTGAACCCCAACATCCCCGACACAATCAAATTAGACCAGACGATGTTGACGCCTTAGCCATCTTGTTCACCGATATAAGTGAGATTTTATATATAAGACAAATGACAAAGGGTGAGATTCAGGGAAGGGAATTTGTAGGTAGTACGGATTGTTCGAAAGACCGTATTTCTATTGAAATAATGGCTAACTTAAAAATTCGGACTAACGGGCAGTCGTATTTTGGTCCAGTATACCAATTGTCTTAGTCCATGTGTTGAAATGGCATATTAATCTGTGTAGCTATTTACATAATGAGTAACACAATATGATAAACATTGAATTATTCGATATTTGATTAACTGAAAATTTTTAATACTGTTTACAAATCAGAAATAAGGGCCAGTTTGACAACTCGAATTTTTTTCAAAGCTTCATGGTATTATTTAAAAATCCAGTATTAGAGCTAGTTGGAGTGTTTGTCAATCAGAATTATTCTAAAGCATAGTATTTAAAAATCCAATATTAGAGCCAGTCAAGAGTGTTTGCCAATCAAAATGTTTTTAAAGCGTCATCCAAAATCCAGTGGCATTAAAAATTTTGGAACTATTAATTGACTTGTCTTTCATTTTTCTTGATTATTTTAATTCTATTTGCTAGTTGACTTCTTTTACAAGTCGAGTAAATAAAAGGATGCTATGTTTTATTTGTTCTCTAGGGTCAATTTTTGTAAACGTATTCAAAATTTTACATAGCAAAAATAAATATTTCACTATTATTTCTAAATATTATAGTAATAATTGTACCATAATTAATCCAAACTAATCAAATACTCAATACATGTTAGAATAGAAAGTACAATTAAATTTATACAAACTATTATTTAAAATAAATTATTAAATTTTAATCAAACTTTTTATTCTGCTATAAAAGGAATGTTCGTTTTTGTATACCATACTCACTGGCCCTGTCATCAAATCTGTTGATCACATTCCAGTTATTTCTAATAAATATAGAACTCTGCAAATTTTCTTATATTCCTAATTCACGTGACTTTTTTTTTTAGCACCGTGTCTTACTATCCATTTGGGCTATACGCCGACAATTTAGTAAATAAAAATTTAAGCTCTTACCTTGCACGCATTGCGTGCCGTATAGGACCTATTAGATATCCTGGATCTATACCTAAACCGGAAATCGTACTTTTTCCCCACATCGTAACAAATATATATATATATATATATATATGAATGTAAAATAGAAGTTTTTCAAATAATTATATATATATATATATGAATGTAAAATAGAAGTTTTTCAAATAATATATATATATATGAATGTAAAATAGAAGTTTTTCAAAAATAATTCAACTATCGTACACTAAAAGCAACAAATAGTTATTTTCTTTTCGTATATGATCGGTTTTATGTGGAAATATTAAATGATAGACAATTAGGAATTAAATGCCAATAAAATATAATGTGTGGCATTTATTCATGCACATAAAAATGTCCACAATCATAATCATTACGAGTCTGACGGGATCCTTGGGAAGAACTATCTAATGAGGTTAAGCATAACAGGCATTTATTTCCTAATAATTGTCAACACTCCCACCCAAAACCGATCGTGTACGAAAAGTCAAAGATACATTTTACACTTCTTAGTGTATGATAAATTAAATATAAGGTATATTAAAAAAAAAACTGTTTTGTATATTATTTATTAATTTGTCTAGTGTATTAAAGTATTAATTATAAATTTCACTAAAATTGGATGAATCAACGTGTTTATTTTGTATGTAAATTTCTTACTTTTCCCCCCTAATATAATTAATGCATACTGTTATACATTTAATAGCATACAGTTTTAAACCAGTGTTCTCTGTTAGTTTGAATGGCTTGTCTGGATTCTTTATTAACTTACAAAGAGGAACTTTTCAGACTCCATAGGCGCCGAAATAAACTGTGGAGAGGAGGGTGGAAAAGGAAATCTCCTTCTGACCTCGGAACAAGGGGGAGAAAAGTGGTGCAAAAAATCTTAATTTAAAAATGAGAACTGATTTAAATAGTGTATATTAAAGAAGATCAAAAAAATCATCAAAGTATTTGTGTACAATTTGAAGATTAAAATTCATAGCGTGTTTAGCTTTCAAATATTTTTTTTAAAATTATAAAACCATATTTAAACATATAAGAGTTTATTCCATTTAAGACATCGACCAAGTATTCTAGTATATCTAGGCATAGCACTTTCCATAGATACATTTTAAAAATGTGTAATTATGATAGCTCAGTTAACATTTTACTCTAACCGCTTAGGTGGCCGCATGCTCTAATGCGTTAATCTCGTGTTGGACTAGACTGCCGAAGATGGGTAGGTCGGGGTTCGATCCCGGTTGGATGCACTGAGGGTTTCCCAAATGGTTTTTCATTCTACCTCCACGCAAATTCGGGTGCATTCCATCTAAATTAAGCCTGACTTTTCCCTAATCCATTATTGTAATTAGTACATAAGCGTAGAACCTGAACAAGTAGTAAGACACGGTGCTAATAATGATATAGACTAACAAAAACTTGTTAGTCAAATATTACAAATGGTTTTTTAACATAAAAAAAAGTTTAAAAAAATGTAAATCTGTTTTGAACAAGCTCAACAAGATAGTTTTCCCACTTAAACGACACTAACATTAACGTCACGTTCTGCACATTGTCCTGAAACTTGATAATGAGTCATGTCAGCTTATGGTCGATAGACTCTATTCATCAGAAGGTATTAACTATTAATATTCTTGGTCCATCCTAAAAAAACAAACAAATGTAAATATATTGTCTATTACACTCGTGTGAAGTTTTTATCTCCAAAAGAAAAAAAGAAGTATTTGATTGTTGGGTAACATTTCTCACTAACGGGATTTACATATTTATTTAGCAAATTTTTTTTATTGCAAATCATATAGCCTACAGTCCACTTTTCATAGGAAGAACCTTATATGACATCTAGACTAGTTGTTAAGAGTTATATCATGTCCATGCCACTACTACAGTATTTTTATTACAATTTAGAACTGCCTCTTACTATCTATTCAGGTTATACGCATATGTAGGCTACTTATTACGCTTGTGAGCTAGGTATGAAAAAGGTAAAATTTATATTAAGTGTACCCGGATTTGCATGGAGAGAGAGTTGAAAACAATTTTGGAAATACCTCCTCGATATACATGGCTGGGATTTAAACCGTGACTCCTCAGTCAATTTTTGACCAGACAAGACAAGACTGGCGTCTTGGTTCAAGTGCTCACCTTTGTGGGTTTTTGTTCTAAAATATACACATTAGATTATGTTAACAGAGAAATCAGATATTTGAGTAATTAGAACGTAAAGTTCATGTTATTTGATTTTCTTTGCTAATGGACATTTAGAGTATCTTTTATAAAATACAAACATATTTTATGCGGTTATCATTGATAACATATTTCTATATTATTAATGTTATTGACTGAGCGTAGCGAGGTTCTGTTTTAACATGACCGTTTGACATATTGTCTGTCTCACTGTCCACATGTCGGGATGTTTGTTCTGAGATAATTACTGTCAAGTACGTGGATACATTTGAATGAAATTTGGTAGGGACATTCTTTGAACCTAGTCCGAACAATGTTGGCCTATAAACATAATTTTTCAATTTGGTTATCCATTTTAATATGGTGGCCGCTCAAATGGTTATAAGTTATTAGCTCATATCAAGTAATTTGAATTTATAGCTTTAAGCAATTGATCGAGTAATTAAGGTGTATTTACTAAAGAAAAAAATCACAGTTATTTAGAGACTGTCTTAAAACAAGTGAACAACCGTTATTAACTATGTATATAATGTATTATTTAATATAATAGACCCTTTTAATTTGTGTTTTGGTTAACTTGATCACCAAGTAAAAATATCAACTTAATATCCAAAGAAGAAATTATAGGAAATATTTCATATTAAAATTCAGAGGGAAGTCTTAAGATTGTAGTAAACTGTAATAACGATAAGAACATGGAGAAAGTGAGGTCTACTGTTCACAGAACTACTAATAAGACTGTAGTAACGATAATAACATGGAGGGAGGGAGGTTTACTGTTCACAGAACTACTAGTAAGACTGTAGTAACGATAATAACATGGAGGGAGGTCTACTGTTCACAGAACTACTAGTAAGACTGTAGTAACGATAATAACATGGAGGGAGGTCTACTGTTCACAGAACTACTAGTAAGACTGTAGTAACGATAATAACATGGAGGGAGGTCTACTGTTCACAGAACTACTAGTAAGACTGTAGTAACGATAATAACATGGAGGGAGGTCTACTGTTCACAGAACTACTAGTAAGACTGTAGTAACGATAATAACATGGAGGGAGGTCTACTGTTCACAGAACTACTAGTAAGACTGTAGTAACGATAATAACATGGAGGGAGGTCTACTGTTCACAGAACTACTAGTAAGACTGTAGTAACGATAATAACATGGAGGGAGGTCTACTGTTCACAGAACTACTAGTAAGACTGTAGTAACGATAATAACATGGAGGGAGGTCTACTGTTCACAGAACTACTAGTAAGACTGTAGTAACGATAATAACATGGAGTGAGGTCTACTGTTCACAGAACTACTAGTAAGACTGTAGTAACGATAATAACATGGAGAGAGGTCTACTGTTCACAGAACTACTAGTAAGACTGTAGTAACGATAATAACATGGAGTGAGGTCTACTGTTTACAGAACTACTAGTAAGACTGTAGTAACGATAATGACATGGAGGGAGTGAGGTCTAATGTTCACAGAACTACTAGTAAGACTGTAGTAACGATAATGACATGGAGGGAGCAAGGTATTATGTCCTCAGATCTACTAGTTTTACTGGTACTTATAACACCCATCAAAAGTGAGAGCTCCAAATCAAATAGCTGTACGTAAAGTAGTTTTTTTTTCTAGCAGTCATTTATGTCCATTTATAAGACAAACCGGTTCAAAGTTGTCACCATGCCTTTCTCGTCAGAGTGCATGCCTACCTAAGGTGGGTGGTGGGAGGGAAATGGACTGTTGGACATGGTGAGCGAATTAAACACATTAGAGGTCATCCATAAACCACGTAACTCTTTTTTCTTACTTTTTTTTGACCCGCCGCCTTCATGTAACACCACTTAGACATTTAGCCTGACCCCTCCCCCCTTTCCAATTATTGTTACTTAACTCTTCACATTAATAGTGAATGTAATTATTTTCTGACACTAAAAGAGGGACTTAAATTATTTAATACTATTCTGAATCAATTTTAAATCCCAAATATATATTATTTTTTTAACATTACGTTATAATTTAAGTATAAGATCTGTGTTAAGAAGTTCTGTGATGTACAATCCCTACCCCTATGTAACACCATGAAGACATTAAGGCTCCCCCCTAACAACAGCGTTAAGCCTAGTTCACACGGTGCGAGCTACTAGTTTTCCAGTAAGACAGTACAGTAGCTGGTCTTCTTACTGGGTGAACAGCTACTTGGCTTTTCGGAACTGACCCTTGCTTTTAACGTGGGGTCAGTGACCTATAGAGCTATAATAATAGCAATTTTCTAATCATGACAATATCTGAAGAAAGGAGAGTTCTTATTCGTAAAGCTTGATTCCCACTTTCGCCAAAAAGCGGGAACAGAACCTGCTTCAGTGGCTCAGCTACTCACACGCTGTATGTTGACCCATGATGCAATGCGACGCAAACTTAAAACAGCTGATTATCAACATATTTTATTTTCTAGTGGATAAACATATATTTAACTTATTCTCTCGAGGGATGTTTTCAAATTATAATGCTGTGTCGTAGCATAATCATATACATCGATACACAGGCGTTACATCAACGGGTTATTTTAAATCGCCTCACAGCAACCAACGAAGATGTTTGCTTGCTTCTGGATGTACAACACATGCGTTGTCAAATGCGCATGCACACTGATTTTTAGATGGTTGAGTTTGAGATTTGATGGGCACTTCCGTGCCGAACATCTCGGACAGGGCGGATGAAGTAGAGATGAGTTGAACTTTAGCAGAACGGCTCGCACAGATGAGGCGGAAATCTTATATTTTGGCTTAAAGTTCGTCACGTGACCCCGTTTCTGTTCTACGCTCGTTTACGGTGAACGTGTGAATCTAAAGTAAGGTGTGATGAATTATAAAATATTATACATGAGGAGTCAAGGAATAGGACTGAGGGAGTGTGGAAAAGGAATATTTGGGTAAGAGGTATTTAGAAGCATCATCGGCAATATATAAAGTGCTGTGTGATAACGTTCCACATGAATATAAAACTGTTATGAAGCCTTGTTTATCTTTATACACAATATGTTGGCCAAGACAATCCCAACAAGTTGTTTTACAATGTAAGCGCTTACAGCTTGGCGATGTTGGTCAACATGTTGGCGTATAGGAGGTCTGGTGCCAACAAGTTTTGTCGGGGTTGGCTCAATTGCTGTAGATAACTAACCAACTCAACATTTCGGCTGACTTGAGAGGTTCTTCGCATGTGCTAGTCTTTTGCCTTTAAACTAATTGAGTTGTATCAAAATTACTCTGGTCTTTGGAACGTTACTTCGGTTGATCACAAGAAATAAATAATCGTCGAGATTCACTTATTTGCAATAGGTAAGGTTTTTGAACCTCCCTCTCCCCACACACACCGTTTCTTACGTTTTGGTTTTTTCTTCTAGAATATATTTCCTGCCAACACAATAAATTAAGAAACGGCAAGAGAGTAGTAATATGACCATGGCCAGAAATGTGTAGACTTATTAAAAACTAAAGGAGGGTCCAGGATGCTAGCCCTTCAAGTTAGCATTAATAAACGCGGCTTACTTTACCCCTTATTACATAATAAACAAGGCTGAATAGCTAGCACCAATCAATCAACGCGCAGGCACAATACGTGAAGCTGTACTAGCAAGAGTAAAATTGAAAATAACACTGGCCTCAGCCACAAACTTCAGAAATGCTGTCAGTCTTTTTCCGTGTATCGAAGTGGTCAATGGCCAGTAAAACAAACTTAGTTGAAGCAGCTGGCTAATCCAGCCAACCCGCACTGTATAAACTGGGCATTGCATGGTTTATGGATGAGACCCTCTAGTGACAGTACAGCAAACTTTCAAAAACAAACAATACCGATTATTTCCCTGACTTTGAATGGCAGAGCCGTTGTAGTGTAATGGTCTCTTACCTTACGTGCCGAAAACAAATTTAGGATGTTTGAAAACAACTCGCTTAGGAAGATATTATATGGTCCAAAAAGGGATGAGGATTCTGTTGAGTGGAGGAGGTTACATATTGTGAGGAATTACATACCCTGTACTCATCACAAGGCATTGTTAGGATAATCAAGTCTCGTAAATTACGGCGGGCCAGATATTCAGTGCGAATGGAATAATCTAGAACCTCGTTCAGGGTATTGACTGGCAAACCCAATGGGAAGAGACCATTGGGAAGATCTAGACGCAGATGGGAGGATAACATTAGAATGGACCTGAAAGAGATAAGGTGTAATGAGGTGGACTGGATAGTACTAGCTCAAGATAGGAATAGGGTAAAATGAGGTGGACTGGATAGAACTATATTAAGATAGGGAAAAGGTGTAATGCGGTGGACTGGATTTAACTAGCTCAAGAAAGGGATAGGTGGCGTACTTTTGTAAGTGCATCAATGAACTTTCGAGTGCCTAATGCCATAGATTAAGTAAGAAAGTAGGAGTTTATTAATATCTTTAAACCTGCTCCGGTGATCGAATGGTCTAAATAATAAAGGCAACGATTTTCAATACTTTTCAACTCGCGGTACACTGAACAAAGTCCTAAAATTGTTAAGCTAAACCATCACTATTTTAAGAAAAGATTTTATCATTTAGAAATGCGTATTAATTATTGTGTTTTAAAAGATCAATAGCTATAATTATAGTAAAGGTATTATTCTTAAAAATAATGTTGATCATGAATTTAAAATCCTACAGCTACAATTTCGTCTCAATTCTATTTGTATCTTCCCCCAAACTCCATCAGCACAACGGTTGAAAAACGCTGGTTTAAGGCGTCTCTCGCGCAATAAACTGGACAAACGATGACGGGGAGATTGAGGTTCGAATGCTGGTCGGGTGTACTGAGGGTGGTTATTCCTAAATGGGTGTCCACTCTACTTACATGCAAATACGGGTACACTTCCTCTAAATTCTACAATCCTCATTCTTAACACATTATCGTATGCCTAACTATGTAGTTCATATGCGTACAACCGAAACAAATGTGTAGTAAGACGTGTTGACAAAAAAACCTACAGATAAAATAGTACAACATTATCGATTTTGGCTACAGTTTTTTTTTTGGTAATGTCATAAAGGCCCTTTCTTTGAATATTGGACTGTATATTTTGGGTTTCTGGTTCAAGCTATTTAGTTTGTCCTGGAATCGATTTCCTTAATCCGCTAATTGTCTGTAAATACGTTTCATTTGATTATGTGAGGACCAAAACTAAAGAACTGCAAAAAGAATCGCGTTGCAAATCGCAGTCAGTTTTTGTTTATGTTGGATGTTCCAGCAGCGCGATCTTAGCCCCGAGCCTTCCTACCACGTGGGGTCTTTCAATGAGGTGGTGTGTCCCCCCGTCCCCCCACCGCCAGCCACGCTGGTGCCGACGCTCCGCCCCCTTTCCCCTCCCCCTACCGGCGCGTGGAGCAAGAAGGCGGTCTGTCCTCAGAGCGAAGAACCACGGCCCTTTAGTGCGCGGCGCGATCTCACTCGTGACGTTCACGGGTTTTTTTTATAGAGGGAAACGAGTGTGAGCGCGGGACACGACAAAACCTCCTCAGCCCCAAACAAACACACAAACAAGAGAAGATTGTGTTTTGTTCAAAAACATTTCTAGATCAGTGGGACATCCTCCGGCCGCATATGGAGTGACGCTTTAGTTATACATTCTGAAAAAAAATAAAAAAATTGTGGACATAGCTACGATTTCTTTTTTTAAGCAGAAAGTTTTTTTTTCTCGTGATTCTATTATTCACATTTTTGACCTCTAAACTCTCTCAGCGTCGCGACGCCCCGCCGTCCACGTCTCGGACCCACACCTGGCTGGCTAGCCACACCAGGGGAAGCGGCGTCTACCATGTTTATACCAGACACCCTCAGGAGCTGTATGGTAGAACCTGACGTCACCACTTATCTGCAGGCGCCGTCTTCAGGACAGGTCATTTACTTTTATTATTATTTTTTCTTATTGACTTGTAATCATAAAGAGTGTAGAAAAGGTGTGGGAAGGGGGACTCTGGACCCTCCTGGAATTTGAGGGTCCATATATACATATACACACTTTTAATGGGCAAGGGTATAACAACATTTTCTAGCGGACCTCCCCTGGACAAAACTAGCTTCATACACGCTTGGTGATCATATTTGAAATTATAATTTTGAAATATTGTTAAAGTAGGCCTTCATCAACGCCACACTATTTATTTTTATGTTCTATTTTAATTTAAGAAACTAATGTCAAGAAAAGGATCGCAAACAGTAAAGTCCAAGCATTAAACTAATTTTCGACACTTATTAACTAACGTTTTTTTTTTAAAAAAACACAATTTTGCAATCACGTTTTTCTTAAACATCAGCAGTATTAAATTAAGTTTGGTAGAATATAATCATCTCAAATAATGTTATAGACAGTGATCTAATTCTAACGTCCTTGATTATGCTCGCGTCCCTGTTGTAAGGCTTACAAAGAACTATGCCAACAAAATAATTAGGAAAATCTACAACGGGTATAGTTTTCACTTTCCACCTACTGTTTGTTTCATCTAAACAAAATCTTTTAAAATAAAGATTTTTTGAATATTTTGTTTTATTTTATAGCCGGGTAAAGCAAATACAACATTGTAGATTACAAGTTTTGAAACTTATTGTTTTGATGTGATTTGCGAGTATAAGTGAATCTTTTTTCACATTGGTTTACATAATTGAACATTGTATTGCCTAGCTTACTTTTAACAAGCCTCACTCGTTTTTGTGTTGCCAGTTAACATTATCCAACCATTGCATTTTAATATACTCGCTAAGTTTGTTAAATTGAAAATGAATAACCAGGCTAGGGATTGAAGTGGTTATCCTTAGAATATTTTTATAAAGGCCTTCAAAGAGTTGGCATATATCTTTATTTTATTTTTTTCATTAAATTTGTTTTATGGCCATCATTAAAAAAGAGATAGCTATTAAATAGACCAATGAATATATTTTATTTTTTCAGATAATATTTATGGTCCAATATCTTGTATTAAATACAGACAAAATCGCGAGTATAACTAAATTTGTTCCTAAGAAATCATAAATAGGTTTTTAAAAAACTTGTGAGGAATAATTTGAAATAACCATAAACCCAATCAGTAAACCTTTTTCACTTGTCTTTTTACTTACTCTTGGTCCATATTGTAATGCCATTCCTATTCAAAACCAACATTATTTGAACAAATGCGTGTTACCTTGTTTGTTTTGACCTGGTTTTTTTTTCATTTAATAATAAAGGGGCGGGTTGTGTACACGTGACTGGCTAGTGGAAACACAGAGGCGTGGCTACGACCACTTTGATTGACAGCTTTTCTCTTCGGCTTCCAAATCCACGCAAAACACTTTTTTTTTTTACGGGAGTAGAAAGGAAATGCGGGACCACGTGTAGGGATTTTTGTGACCTGTTTATTTAGAATACTCGAAGCTACAAATCAGTAGAGAAATACTTGAGTTGCAATCGTTTATTTTAGAAAAGGGTTCTTACCTGTGTTCAATGAATACGTGATTATTTTGAAACCTTTACAAAATATCATATATACTTTTGATGATGGAAAATAATTGATTCAGGTGGTTTTTTAATTCTTCTTTTTTACCTAACAGTAACCAACGTTGACATTTAAATATTTATCAGTCATTAATTATGTTGTAAATAGAGAAATAAAACCTAATTTGTCGAAAAAAATATTCTACATAGAGCAGTAGGTCTATATTAAAATAGCTTTTCATGTTATTCTAAACAAAAGTTTTCCTTTCTTGTACTCAATTTGTATAAGACTATTCAAAATAAGCTACCTGACCTTCATTTATTTCATCCTATATCTTTAGTGAACGTAATTTCAGTTACAACCTTCTACCCGTATTTGCGATTATCTGGACCATTCGTCTACCCGTTTTCTCTGTATTAACATTGCCGTTTTGGTTTTTGCTGTACCATATTAAGGTGGGGATATAGGGAACACGAGTTGCCAAAATAAATAGAATTCTACTCATGAGCATAGCAGCATCAGATGAGAAACTTTTTAAATGAAGATAAAAATTTAAATTCTAGGACTGACAGATTTTCAAAAAATATTTATATCACCACGTAAAGGAAATTAAACTCCATGATTTAATAGAGAATTATTTGATTTCTTTTGATCAAAAAAAAATAATTACTAAACAAACTGCAAAAACGCCTATCTTTTCTTGCGTTCCCTACATCTCCACCTTAAAAGGTTTGAATTATTGCAACCTTGCAGTGTGAATACAGATCACTTGTCATTTGTTATATTTAATTACCTATCACTCATAGAATGCCAAGCATTATGCTATTTTCAAAATGAAGACTAAATATTTTTGCTCCTTTTTTGTTTAGTATTATATTTATTAGTTTAAAGGTGGACTAACAAAAATATACTTGATAAACCTAAATATTTATTGTAGGTTAATTTTCTTAGCACTTACTACTTGGTCATATTATAAGCATAGTCTACTGTATGTAGGCTTCTAATTACGTTAGTGAGTAATGGATGAGGAAGGTTGGATTTAGAAGAGGTTTATCCACATTTGCGTGGAGGGAGAATAGAAAACTATTTAGGGAAAACCATTTAAGGAAAACCACACTTAGCATACCCGATTCGAACCCTGATCTACCTGTCATCGGCAATATAGTCTATGGTGAGAGTGACGCCTTATACCATTTATTGTTTGTCATACACGCACTTCCATACATTTAGGTTAAGTAGACCTACATTTGTTCGGACGAGATAGTTCTACTTGATATTTTTTGTGTTTAACTCAAACAGGGTTTATTTAAATTATATGGGTGCGGATGAGACCTGTGACTAAAAGTAAATGCACCCCAATTCGCATTAATAGGGGGTAGATAAAAAATCACATTTGGGAAAACTCCTTTGGTGCATCTGGCTGAGACTCGAACCTCAATCTTCCCGTCATGGGTAATCCAGTTTGTGGCAAACGTGACGCCTTAGGCCTTGTGACCACCGGTGTGGATACACATCGATATTAGTAATCATTGGCCTAGTTTTGTTCACCGACTGACCGGTGGAACTATCCCAACACCAGAGTGTTCGACCCCGCGTAGGTCGAAACTGGAGTTGAAATATTTTTGTGACGCTCTTCATAGAAAAGTTTTTGCTATCACCACTAGAATAGGCTACAGCTGCGTTGGCACTGTAAAAGGAGACGAAACTCTTGGTTCTAGCAATGGACCTGACTGGTCGATAATTAGTGTACACACAATGGATTAGGAGATCATAAAACTTGATTTTAAAAGCGGCCAAATAAAGATACAAGTAATTAGGTTAAAAACAAATTTTGAGAGTACCGATAATGATCAGTCAATAATTTAATTGGAACCAAGACTGCCAAAATTAGAACAATGTTAGTCAGAGTTTGAAAATGAAATACATGAGCTATAAACTGAATCAGTAGACGATTCAATATCACACACGCAGGAAAGTGAGGCATTTGTAAACATATATTTTAAACTAGCTGATTTTTGTTGGAAGAACAGTTTAGAAAATTCAAACAAATTTGTTTGTGGCAAAAATGGAGAACATTTAACTATATTATTTGTGTTATTTTTATGGGTATTTATAAATTCTGTCAAAAGTGACAGCTGAAGATAACATGACTTCATGTCTAAACCCATGAAATTTGGTTTAGTATCTTTAATAACTATCAGATACGGTTCTTCCTACCAAAATCAGGGTATACCAATAGTGGTTCAACAAACATTCAAACACTTCATTATTGGAAAGTGTCGGTAAAGGTGATTCAGCAAAGGTTATTCGTTCTTTAGAGAGTTCAACCAAAAATTATTATGAGATGGCGTGGACTTTATTGAGAAATCGCAGAATTTATTAAGAGGGTAGTATCTAAAAAAAAAGAGTTACTGTGGGTAAAAACGTACAGGCTTTGTTTGATTGTAAATGTAAAGATTAATCGCATTTTGAAACATGATATATTCATTTTAAAGGGTTTTGGGAAGCAGCAGTTAAGTCAGTAAAATATAATCTCAAATGCAACTTGGGAATAGCTTCGTTAACATATGAAAAGATGTACACTTTTCTAACATAAAAGAGGCTTGTCTTAATCCCTTACCTTTAATTCCCATCTCCTCTCAAGCCAATGACTTGCTCTCCCTAACACCGGGGTACTTTCTAATCGAAAATGAACTCACCACCACGGTAGATCCAGATCTACGAATAGTAGACGTGAGTAGGCTCTCTAGATGGCAGCGATTGCAACAGATTATGCAGCACTTCTGGACTCGCTGGTCCAGAAAATATCTCACCCAGTTCCAGAAACGTGCCAAATGGTAAAAGAAGTGACCGAACTTGAAGGCAGGGATTATGGTTCTTCTCTGAGATGACAACTTGCTCCCCTTCAAATGGAATATAGCTCGCGTCATCGAACTTTGTCTTGGAAGTGACGTTTTGGTGCTAGTTGACACCATCTAAAATTCATCGGGAGTGTAAAAAGTGATCCGTTGGAAAACTGTGTCTACTCCCAATAGAAAATTACACACATTAATAACAAAACATAGTGACTTAGAACATTCTTAGTGTACTGTACCTTTTCGCAACTACTAGTTGACTTTATTTGATAATAGTTATTTTATCTACATGTAGACCTATTATTCCTTTTATTTCATATGATTAGTACTTTAATTTCTATGTTTATTGTGTCCATCGTTTTTGTTCATGATTTCATCAAGTATTTTTAGGTATAATTGTTGAAATATTTCCTTTCAAAAGTTTTTGCTGTCGGCACTATTAAAGAAGACGGGAATATTGGTCTAGCAATGGACATGACTGGTCGAAGATTGTGCGTATAGTGGAGAGGTAAAGCAACACAAAAGAGGTGTACATTTCATAAAATAAATAAGCAAAAACAATTTTATTTTAGATAAAATATTTAATGAGTGTGTTTCAAGCACTTACTATGTCAAACAAGCTATTTCAAGTGTAGCTTAATATGAACTAACATACTCATAATATTCTGACCCAAACAAACTACCAAAGGTAGTTTGGCTTTTGGAAAACATTAATACTTTAAATTTAAATAAAATAGTTTGAGTACGTATCCATGTTATGTAACTATTGTCTCATTATATTCTCTATCATAGAAACCATAATAAAATAAATACTAGGAAATTCATCGAATCCTATTGAGCAGCTTGGCGGTGCTACTTGAAAGTCTAGGGAACCTGAAAAAATGTCAGTATTTTTGCAGCTTTTTTTTTTATATAGAAAAACACTTTTTTGGCCTAAAAAAATCAAATATTGAGCCTGTTAAATATAAATTTTGATTTTCTACACATAGTAATCTAAATATTTGTTGAATATCTGTCATGAGCATATAACCATTTGATGAAAAACTTTTTAAATTAAGAGAATTTTTTTTCACTAAAGACCAGTGGCGTGTCGTAGAGTGTTGCAAGGGAAGCAGGCTTTGTTAAAACTGTACCTGTGATATGTTCTCGCCCACTTGGGCCCTATTTGACCAATCATACATATGCTCTGCTCTACATTCCTCACACGGGAATGTATTCCCCTTGATACCTGACCAATGAGTGTTCTACTGAGGGGTGTGAACAATTCACAGTTGCACTTTAAACTAATGATGCTCACCCTGGAAACACATCACGACACGCCACTGCTAAAGACACCTTTGACAGACATTCAAGAACGGTTGATATCACCATGTGTAGAAAATTAAACTCTACTCTACTGGAGAAATATTTTATTCATTTTGCCATAAATGCAATAAAAAATGCAAAAACATTGACCTTTTCTTGCGACCCCTACATCCACAGCTTAAACGTGCTGCATGATAGAGCACTGGCGCGTTGCAGGCGTTTAGAAATCCCGCATTATTTAAGAAGTTGTTTTATATTTTGATTTAATTTTTTCCAAAAATTTCAGGCGAAGATTATCAGCAGCTTTCCGACTAGTTAAAAAGTTTAAATTTTTTTTAGCTTCAGGTTTTAAAAAAAAAATTGATGATTTACGCGAAAATTTGTACTTCTAAGATTAAGGTCATTCCTCCATCAAATTTTACTGTGAAATTTTAACAATTAATGTAGAATTATAAGCTATAAACAGTGATTCAATGGTTTCAAATCATTACAGCTCACGTATTATAAGGAGTCAAACTTTGCTATTTTATACTTTTTGCGTACCATTGTTAGGGTAAAGTAATAAATGTATGGGGCTGATATTTTGTGTAACTAGACATTTATATGAGATACAGAATGAAATATTTATAATATTATTAATATTATTGCTATTATTAGTATTAATAATAGTATAAATAATAAAAATTAATACATAGCTAGGTATTAATAATATTAATATTTTATTGAACTATATATAATATTATTGTTATTATATTATAAATATTTCATTTGTACATCCCATATAAACATCTAGCTATTCTAAATTTCAGCTTCATACATTAATTACTTTGCCTTAACAATGATAGGCAAAAAGCATAAAATAGCAATGTTGACTCCTTATAACACCTGAATTGTAATGATTTGAAACCATTTAATCACTATTTATAACTTATAATTACTATGCACATGTTAAAATTGTTCAAAAAAGTTTATGGTCGAATGACCTTAAAGCAAAAGGTTAGAAACCTAGCCTTCCTCTATCAAATAAAATCATGTTTTTATAGGGTCACAACAGAAAATGTTCGGATAATGGGGGATTGTTTTGGTTTTGTGTATGTTACCCTACGTTTTTAAGTAATTGAAACTTAAATTTAAGCTTTATAACTGATCAGAACCTTCACCAACATTTTAGTGAAAACAATATAAAAATATGTCAAATAACTTCATAAATAATCCGGGATTTCTAAACGTCTGCAATGCATCTCAATGCTCAACATACAGCACCCTTAAGAGCTTGTATCACCCTCTAGGATAACACCTAGCTTATGTAGGCAACACAGCTACAATTAGACGTCGCATCATGGAGCTGTTTTTCTATATTTTACTTTAGATAACTACGGACAAGAGTCCAGTGAAATCGACTTACCATATTAAATAGAACGTAAATAAAAAATAATAATTTAAAAATTTAAAAATACTTTTTTAACCTGACCTAATTAATTTTGTTGTTGTCAAATGAATAATGCAGAAAACCACAACATGATACGTTTCCTGGTTCCATCGTAATATTATATTTAATTTCCCGTTTAATGGGACGTGAGATGGGCTTTTAAGTTGAATGTGGAACTGAAAACAGAAAATAGAGAACCGAAATAGTATAAATGAAACCGTACACTTTTATACCGACCAATATTTGAGCATAATGTTGCTTACATTTTTAGAAGTAGCCTACTTTATAATACTCGACAACCTCTTTTATTCAAACCACGTCTTACTACCTGTCACGTCTCTCAGTTGCGTACTTAATTTCACTTATCGAGTAGGGAAGGAAAATTACCCGCATTTGCATGGAGATGTGGTGGGAAATCACTTGGGGGAAAAAACCCTCAGTATACCAGGCCGAGATTCGAACGCTGACCTCCCAATCACTTGGTAAACCGACAACATGAGCTTGGCATTTAGTCCGCTTGCCTACCAGCGTGGACTTAAGGCCTATTTGTTTTATGTATTGTTACATAATGATGAATTACATACCACGTACTCATCACAAGACAGTGTTAGTAGAATCAAATCTTGTAGATTACGGTGGGCAGGACATGCCATTGGGAAGAGCTAGAAGGATAGAGGAGGGTAAGATTATAATGGACCTTATAGAGATCGGGTGTAATGAGGTGGACTGGATGTAACTAGCTCAAGATAAGGATATGGTGTAATGAGGTGAACTAGATGGAACTAACTCAATATAGGGATAGGTACAGCAATTAACTTTCGAGTTCCGAATGCCAAATATTAGGTAAAATAACATCAAGAAAATTGACAGCCGTCAAAGCTTCTATCATGAATTAAAGTATTAATTTTTTTAATCACTGCCCTGATATATCTGTCATAATATATACCTATTTTTGTTGGAATCTTGAAGTAGAGTTCCATAAGATATGATAAGAGCATTTTGGAGTTTATACACTCAATTATTATACAGTATAATATATATATATTTATATATTATACTGTATAATAATTATTATACAGTATAATATATATATATTTATATATTATATATATATAAATAAAGGCTTGGAGTAAATTTTTTAAAGTTTATATTTAAGTCTAAAAATTAAAATACAATTACGTCTGTCCTTAAATAGTAGGCTCAATTTTAGGTATAGTCCTAAATGAAGTTTCATGAACGATTCAGAATCCCATACACGCATAGATCCTGCCTGAGATATTTCATTCACGTCCCAGTTAGGATATTAATCTCCAAATTTAATTTAAAAATTATATCATACATAGGCTCATATTTATTTATTATATTTTGTAAACTAAATTTGATTGAATATTCTGATTGGATAACACATTAAAATATATCTAGTGTTGGACTCCTAGGTGTATGATGTTTTTTTAAAAAAATGGATGCATTAGTATTACAATTGACAAGATACACACATATAACGCAATTACTTATTTAATGTATTACCACCACATATTAATGATGAAACCAGCCTCGTAGTATAATGGTTAGAGCCCCTGGATCTAGAGGTCCCGGGTTCGATTCCCGGCTGGTACCGTGGGATTTTTCTCGAAAGGGGAATAATTAATTTTGTAGGCCTACTAGGTTTTGGTTATTTAGGCTAAAGGGTTGTTCAAGTATTACGTAAGCACATTTTTGGTCATTTTAGACCCCCTTACCTCTTTGTAACTAAAAATAAGCAGACGCCCAACCTCCTCCTCCCCCCTCGCCAACGTCTTGCTTACTGTATAATTTTTGACTTTCCACTGTAATTGCTTCACTAGAATAACAATTTTTTTAAGCAATTTATAAATTATTAACGTAGAGGTGTAAATTAATGGTGCGAATTAATTAACTACAAATACTGTTGTAAACTGAATTTAATTTTTTTGTTCCCGTGTTTCTTTATCACTGAGAGACATCCCTGTGTTTTTGTATCTCTGAGGAGCAATCCTATGTTTCTGTATAATTGAGTATAATCCCTGTGTTTTTGCATTACTGAGTAGCAACCTTGTGTCTCCGTATCATTGAGAAACATCCCTGTGTTTCCGTATTATTGAGAAACATACCTGTGTTTCTGTATCTCTGAGGAACAATCCTGTGTTTTTATATCACTGAGGAGCAACCCTGTGTTTCTGTATCACTGAGGAGCAATCCTATGTTTCTGTATCATTGAGTAGCATCCCTGTGTTTTTGCATTACTGAGTAGCAACCCTGTGTTTCCGTATTATTGAGAAACATCCCTGTGTTTCCGTATTATTGAGAAACATACCTGTGTTTCTGTATCTCTGAGGAACATACCTGTGTTTCTGTATCTCTGAGGAACAATCCTGTGTTTCTGTATCATTGAGAAACATCCCTGTGTTTCTGTATCACTGAGGAGCAACCCTGTGTTTCTGTATCACTGAGGAGCAACCCTGTGTTTCTGTATCACTGAGGAGTAATCCTATGTTTTCTGTATCATTGAGTAGCATCCCTGTGTTTTTGCATTACTGAGTAGCAACCCTGTGTTTCCGTATTATTGAGAAACATACCTGTGTTTCTGTATCTCTGAGGAACAACCCTGTGTTTCTGTATCATTGAGAAACATCCCTGTGTTTCTGTATCACTGTGGAGCAATCCTATGTTTCTGTATCATTAAGTAGCATCCCTGTGTTTTTGCATTACTGAGTAGCAACCCTGTGTTTCCGTATCATTGAGAAACATCCCTGTGTTGCTGTATCGATGAGGAGCAACCCTTATCATTGAGAAACATCCCTGTGTTTCTGTATCGCTGAGGAGCAACCCTGTGTTTCTGTATCACTGAGGAGCAATCCTATATTTCTGTATCATTGAGTAGAATCCCTGTGTTTTTGCATTACTGAGGAGCAACCCTGTGTTTCCGTATCGTTGAGAAACATCCCCGTGTTTCTGTATCATTGAGAAACATTCCTGTGTTTCCGTATTATTGAGAAACATACCTGTGTTCCTGTATCACTGAGCAGCATCCCTGTGTTTTTGTATCATTGTGAAACATCCTTGTGTTTCCGTATCATTGAGAAACATACTTGTGTTGCTGTATCACTGAGGAGCATACCTGTGTTTTTGTATCACTGTGAAACATCCCTGTGTTTTTGCACTACTGAGGAGCAACCCTGTCTGGAAAGATATCAACCCTAGCCCTCCTCTTGCGAACACCCACGAACTGTGGAGGAGACAGCCAACTCCACAAGTCTTAACTAGTGATATTGTTATTTATTTAAAAAATGCTCATGGTGTTATAACCAAAGCTAGTGATCTACACACTAGTGTTGGTTTGAATGAGTTATCTATTATTTATTGGGTGAAATCTTGACTTTCTAATATTCTAATGAAAGAAAACTACTTCCCTTCCAACTATAACGTTCGTAGATATGATGGCGCCATGGTCTGAAGGGATGGTGGTGCTATAAATTCCCTTGTGGAAGCTATTTCTCGTGTGGTCGGAATAATTAGTCTAGAAAATAATATCAAAGATATTTGGAATAAAATTCCTACCTTTGATAAACTATTGATGGGTGACTATATAGTCAACGATAAACCATTTTAATGACTATTATACATTGCTTGCATATTCTCTGGTCAACTACCTTTTAATTATAGTGCTATCGAGGGATTTCAACTTCCTTAATATTGATTGGAGATATTATTACGTATAAAATATATCTCATTATCACACAATTAAAAGATACTCAACTTCTTAGATCGATTAAGAGACTAATAATAGTAATAATATCAAAGTAATATTCTAGAATATATGTTTTTTTATTATTTTCATCACCCATTAGTAGCACACAGCTCTCATTCACTAATAAATATTGATATTTTGACTTCCTCGCAAATAAGGGTAAATTTATTTCGGGATCATGATCAACTTAACGTTAACTTAATGGTTACATAACGTAAAGTAAAGGTTCTCCTTGTGTTTTTAAATAGAAGCCGTCATGATGCAGTTAACTTAAAGTACACTTAACCTAAGAATTGTCCAAGGGAGAACTTGTACGTTTCGTGAACGTTAAGTGGAGGGTACCACGTGTTCTATCCGGCCAATTATTTTGCCAGACATTAGTATTTACCTATTTAATACTTTGTTTGTTCGTCTATGCAGATTACTTCTTGGATATAATTTGTCCTCGTTTCGTGGATCTATAGCGTCAAAGCCTCTTAATTACGTGAATATAACCAGGAAAGGTGGGGAGATAAAATATTTGTATACCTAGACTGTTTTGGGTTTCCTAAGAAATTGGTGTAAGCGTGTATCTTCTAAGATAACAGACCGGGATTGATACCAGACTGGGAATCTGTGGAAGTTATATCCACTACAATCTTTCTTTCTCTACTCTCTACAGACGAAAGAGTAAATTTTTATCAAATTCGCCCTTATTATTTCCCTTAAGATACAATAGTTTGAGCCGCTAATAAATAGCACAATTTCACGTAAACGTCCAAAAAATACAAAATAGTAACTATCTGTTGAAAGTTAGTTGTATCGTTGACTGAGAGAAATAATATTTAGGTTATTTCTCGAGACTCTACTAATTTTACAAACATTTTGAATTAATTTCCTATTTACATCTTGAATATTATTTTAGTTTTATTCGTTCGTTCCACTGCCACTATAATATGTCAATAAATTAAATTATTTATTACAAGTAAATATATTGGTGACTTATAAAGAATTGTACTATCATTTGACTAGATACAAATAATTGAACCGCCTCCCAAAGTGAATCTTTTATGATCCACTAATAGTTGCATATATCATAATCAATCTTGTCATCTTTGTGATTGATATTGCGTGTATTTTGACTGACGTCTTTATTAACAATATAATAATTATAAATAAATACCTTTAGGGTGTTCGAAAACAAACAGCTTATGAAGATAATGGGTCCAAAGAAGGTATGAGGATACTGGGAAGTGGATGAGGTTATATAATGATGAGCTACATACCCTTTACTAACTACTCACAATACATTGTTAGGCTGATCAAGTCTCATAGATTAATGTGGGCAGGACATGCAGCACGATTGTGAGAATCTAGAACCGTGTTCAGGGTATTGCCTGGCAAACCCAATAGGAAGAGACCATTGGGAAGACCTAGACGCAGATGGAAGTATAACATTAGAATGGACCTGAAGGAGCTAGAGTGTAATGGGGTGGACTGTATATAGCTAGATCAAGATAAGGATAGGTTGCGTAATTTTGTAAGTGCGGCAATGAACTTTTGAGTTCATAATGCCATAGAATATGCAAGTAAATAAATACCTACAAAGGCAAGAAACACTAATTGCTTATTTGGACTGTAAACGCATCCATAATGGTTTGATTTTGATATTAATATTTCAAGGTATGTGTTTAGTCTTTCACTACAAGAGTTTTGTAGTGATTATTCTAATAAAGAATGATGAGGATGGAGAGATCTAAAAAAATGGAACAAGGTTATTTTATATGTGCAAAATATAAATACATTAAGATTGAATTACCCCAAAAATAAATTGGTTTGCAGGTGTTTCAATTTTTTTAATATTTATTTAGCACCGCGTCTTACTATAGTATGATTTTGGTAGGAAGACCAGTAGAAGTTAGCTACTATGGTTACAAAAACCATTTTAATATATTCATAAATCAAGTCATGTTATCTGCAGCTGTCAATTTTGATAGATATTACTAAAATCTATAGAATAACAATAATATAGTAAAATGTTATCATTGTTGGCCGCAAAGAAATATTTTTCAATTTTTTCCACTGTTCTTTCAACCAAAATCAGGGTATAACTGTTCAGGTTATACGCATATTATGTACTAATTACACTAATGAGTTAGGGTGTGGGAAGGTTGAGCTTAGATGAAGTATACCCGCATTTGCGTGAAGGGAGAGTGCAAAACCATTTTGGATAAACCATTCTCAGTACACCCGACCAGGATTTTAACCCTGATTAGCTCGTAATTGGAGGTCTAGTCCATTGTGAGCGTGCCACCCTATCCCATGCGGCCACGGAAGCAGGTTTATTGTTGTTGATCTTAATTATTTCTCGTTTCTTTTTTTGTTTTAGCATGCATTTATTGATTATAAAAAGTCATAAAAATACAATTCTTCAATAATTATATTATAACTATGATACTATTTATAAAAACTATATTAAAGAATAAATGGTAGGACACGACCATAGAGTGTATTAAATATTGTTAATTTTTTCAAAAAATTTATTATTTGTAAACCACCCTCAAATGATTTAAAATATTTGTAAGAGTAAACATATTTTTTTATTTATCATAAAAAATGTTCAGGATTACAATTATTTCTTCTGATATTAGAGAGTAAATAGTATTTCTTATGCACCTTATTTATATAATCTAATTAATTACTATTTAATACGCTACTAAAGTACAGTAATACGTCCGCAACTTTCATATTTTATATCTTTTTGTGATTAATTTTATAATCCAAGGGATTAGTGATAATGGTTTTGAGCCCTTTTTTTTAAATCCATGGGGATAGAAATAATTTAGTATTTAGTCCCTCCTTGATAGAATTCATAAAATCAAACATTTAACCTTCTCAGAATATTTTTATAAATTATGTGCATACAAAGGTCATTGCTTTTTGTATTGCATATTGATGTAAAATTAATCATCATCATCAACTGTTTCCAGCCTGTGGTTGGGTCAGTTTAGTAAAATGCCCCCATCTTCCTCTATCCTTTCACCTTTAATTGCTTCCATTCTTCTCCTCTCCCTTGCACACTTTTTGCTACCTGCTACTCCCATCTCTTTTTTTTGCCTTCTTAGCGGTCCTTTTCATACATACTTCATTTCCATAATTTTCTTTGGTATCCTCTCCTTCTCCATCCTCATTACATGCCCATGCCCTCTCAGTCTTGCTTCCTTTACTATCTCATATACTCCCTGTACCCCAACTCTTTCCCGGATAACTTCATTCCTAATCTTGTTCCTCCTCGTTGTCAAAGTACACCCTGTCCAACACTTCCTTACACTTCAAGGGCACGTCTCTCTCCATAGCACGTCTCTTACACACCTATAGAACAACTCTCCCTGCTCTCCTCGTCTCATTACATCCTCTCTACTTCCACCTTTCTCCTCAATCACACTTCCAAGATATTTTACGTTCTGTACTTTTCTCAGCTCTACTCCATCCGTTTTTACATCTTCACTAGGTCTTATTGTCTTCCTTGTCATCACTATCACTTCACACTTCACCATGCTAAATTTCACTCTAAACTCTTTCACTTCCTCATTCCATTCCTGTATCTGTTACTGTACTTCCGCTTCCTTCTCATCCAATACCATTAAGACATCAGCAAACATTCATTCTTTCCTCCCCGAGTTATCCTGCTATTTTATAATAATTATATTAATATTTAATATAGGCTTATCATGCAAATAGTCTCAAATTAAATTTGCGAACTAGACTAATTATCCAACAAGTGGGAATCTCTGTAGTTGTGGTCCCAGGAATCTTAATGAAATCCCTCTCTATAAAATTTTCATAGCCCATTTAAGCCTACTTTTGTTTAAATGATTAATAGCCACCATAAAATTAATAATTTCACTGGTATTATTTTAATCCTAACAAATGGCCATGACGGATATAAATAAACGAAAAAAAATATGCTGACTTGAGATTGCCAATACTTAAAGCTATAATTTAAAGGAAATATGACCATAAAATACAAAGCAAAGTAGTAAATTGGTCAGAAGTAAATTTGAATAAAATTTCTTAGCTGAAAGTAAAACTCCAATTAACTTTATAGTTTACTTTAAACTAAAATAATTTATAAACAAGGACGTACCATACCTTACATCTTTATGGAATTCAAATTAATAAATACGCTTTTACTAACTGAATACAAGAAAATTCTATATGTCATTTCACAAGACACAAACTAGAAACACTCTTGTTCCCCTTCCTCCTATATAATAAAGGTAGCTATTTTACACAAGATGAATTAAATATTCAGCTATTATAGGTGTTAATCATCGCTATAGCCGCATATGAATCATATTCTTTAATTTGAAAAATGACATCTGGAAACTGGAATCGAACCCGAGACCTTTTGTTTAGTACGCCAATGCTCTTACCACTGACCTATTCAGGGGTGGTTCCATGCTCAGGGTCATTCTTCACTTATATTTAAGGCACAGTCTGTGATGAACGTATTGAAATCGTCGGCGAAAGGCTATGAGCGATTAATTAAGATCACGAGCTATCAGATAACGCAGCCATCTTTGACACGGGAATGTTTATGCCGCCAATGGTACAATTATATCTGTACTAATGCACATATCATGATGGATTAAATATACACGCTATTATAGTTGTTAACTACAGCTATGACGCATTTGAATATCATATTCTTTAGATTGAAAAATGAAACCTGGACACTGGAATCGAACCCGGGATCTTTGGCACCGGACGATTCCTGGATAGCTCAGGAGTAAGAACCTTGATATACTGAGCCAAAGGTCCCGGGTTAGATTCCAGTTTTATAATTTTTATGTGTTTTGAAATCCAATGCTTTTCAGATTATCTCAGCAAAAGTAATTCTAGGTTTCCACTTATTTTTGCTAAGGGTGCATTAACCATCACAATATAAATAAACATATACCGAGTGAAAAGGAATGTTAGCCTTACTTTATTCATTTTAATCAAACAATGCCTAATACATTTTGCCATTCCCTCCACTTGATATATTTAAAAAATGTGCCCAGATAAAGCTAATAAATAACCTTGAACCTTTAGCTTAACATTCTACTATACAAAGATAGCTTCAAACCAAGGTTGATAGAGCGCATCGATCAGATCTTCAATGACCTTGATAGGAGATTTTACCATATAGGATTACAATATATAAGCCTATGTTTAATCAGACTGACAATAGGTCTCGTGGTGCAGTGGTCAGCACACCTCGCTGCCAGCCTGGGAATCCCGGGCTCTATTCCCGGCTGGTATCATGGGCATTTTTTAGAAAGGGGAACTATCCCAACGATCACCACCAGGGTCTTTTTGATTGGACTTGAGTTAAGTTAAGAGATTGTACTGGTTCCACACCTTCGTACTCACGATCACCATCATCATCATCTCATCTTATCGGGACATGGTGAATCTTCAGGGAAAGAATGAGAATGGATGATTAGTATACTTGGTTGTCCCCTGGGTAACGTCACATGAGTATTGGCTAATCTTCCCACATACTGAGCTACAAGTAATGTAGTCCAGGAACGCATATATAAAATTAAATTTGATTGGCAGAATCAAGATACATTATAATGTCTTGTGTTGTAAGTAAAACTTATTTCGTTGCCCAATCAATTCGGAAGGTTTTAATGGCTAACATTCAGATCCTGTCGATGTTTATTTGTTTTCACTTGTTATGAAGGTACGAGTGAATTATAATTCACAATAATTATGACTCATTGACAAAATAACATACATTTCCTCATATTTTATTAGATCCTCAGAGGGCCTTTTTTTACTCCTAATTAATCCTTTAGTTTTGTTATCTTTAACGAAAATTTTTTGGTGAATTTTGAAAATCCTCAATCGCCCATTCTCTTGGCATTATCCGTCTGTAAACTGTACATTTCGAGTGGCCAAGATATTGCATCTCGTTTACTGAGTATGTTTGTGAATGTCCTTTGAACTGCTACAAAACATTTTATCTCTTTCCTAAGTTACGTCATGAAGATAACACAAGGGACCTCTTCCACACTAACATTTGATTAAATCCAAACGATTGACTGTTTATAAATGAAAACAAGTATATGTTTAGAAAGACACATGTAATGTTTCATATCGAAATAAAATATCAATTTAAAGAACATTGCACCTCGCTAAACACACATTTAAAATTTAGTAGGGGTCTATCTATATTCAATGGAAATTCCTACATACCTGTGATATATTTTTCTTATGTATACTTTATTTCATTTTTAAGAAAAATAATATAAATTAGTTTAATATTTAAAAAATAAGTGGTGAAACGCTCCACCTTCTCCCGGCCCATAATTACTTTGTTCAAAAACAGTATTCCTTATTCCATTCTTTATATATAATTGAAAGCTTTTAATTAAATATAAAAATAATTCGTCGACAAAGCCACCCCGAATGTCATAAAACCATAAAAGTTATTATGTTTTTAATAAATATTAAAAATATATATTACTAATATTAAATAAAATCTTAAGATATTATTTATTTATAAATACTTATTTGCTAATTTAATTATAATTATTATTCTAAACATTAAAAAATTACATTTTGTTGGAATGGGTCTTTGGACCTTTGTGTTATAGGCGACCACCTTTTATCAAAAAGGAACCTATCCAACTTCATGATGATACATTTTGCTCCTTTTTTGAATCGAACTCTAAATTCTTAATTTAGAAAGCAGAAGTACTACAAACCCTGATAAATTTTTGGATCAATTTGGTTAAATATTTTAAATCACTGATCGCCTGTTCTGACTAAAAGGTATGAATAAGTTACTTATTTTAGAGATTATATTACTCCACTTATATATTATAGTTGAGCAGCTTGTTGAAGACCTTATGTGTAAATGAATAGTTAACATATTCAAAGTCACTGCTAACATATATTTGAGTAAATAATTTCCCATGTAAACTAATTGATTATATATGTTCTGAACAAACACAGCACCCAACTTTAGTTCCCCAGAAGCTCAATTAGATAGTTATATTATCATACACGTTAGTGGATATAGCCAATGCTATGAGGGTCTGGGCAATTTCTCTTAAATTTTTCAAATTTGATGGTTTTGAAGTGTTAAATTATTTAGAGGTCCCCCAGTGGCGTGTCGTAGAGTGTTGCAAGGGAAGCAGGCTTTGTTAAAACTGTACCTGTGATATGTTCTCGCCCACTTGGGCCCTATTTGACCAATCATACCTATGCTCTGCCCTACGTTCCTTACACGGGAATGTATTCCCCTTGATACCTGACCAATGAGTCTGAGGGGTGTGAACAATAATTCACAGTTACACTTTAAACTAATGATGCTTAACCTGGAAACACATCACGACACGCCACTGTTTAGTTCATGGTAAAGTAATTTGATTTTATATAGTGGGTTAGCCGCATATTCCAATGTTCCAAGCAAAATAAGTTGCTACGCGCTTTAATGGGGTATAAAACAAAATATTTTTATACGTATTCCTTAAGGGGACCGTCTACCGGAACGCTGAGATGCATTGCAAACGTTCAGAAATTCCGCGTTATTTAAGAAGTGGTTTGTTATTTCGAAATATGAGCCATGCTTAAATTCAGTTAAACGGTATCGACATGTCCCTATGGAATTATAAACCTTAAATTTTAAAATCAAACAAACTTTCATTAAAAGGTGAGATTATCTAATTTTAATTGACAATTTAAGTGAAAGACTGGCTCTCTGACCTAGCGGTCAGGGTTCCAGGCTACAAATACAGAAGTTTCAGGTTCGATCCCCGGCGCTCTCAGGCTTTCTGTGAAGCAGAATGGGACCAAATCATTCTAAGGCTTTTATAAATTTCAAAATCTGACTTATTTAGATAAAGATTGGCAAATAACACCTCACCAAAATATTTGTACCGTACTCTTGTTTCTTGTGAAGTAAGATATTACATTTTGGGGTGAGTATGTAATTAATTGTAATTAATTAATTAATTAATTAGAGCTATAATTTTAAATTTTAATATAGTAAGAAAATAATAATTTTGTAATCAACTTAAGCAAATACCTCAGTAAAATATTATTTTATCAACAAATTTAATATTAGGTACTAAACATCTAAAAATTTTGGAATAGTGTTGAAAGTAATAATCTAATTATTTAAGTATGTCCTTTCAAGTTTTTCCAAAGTAATTTAACTCCTGTTATTTTCTTTATCAACGTATTGTCAAATACTTTTCTTTTCCTGACTATTGTATTATTAAATTATGTTTTCTTGAACAGCTTTGTTTAGTAAAATGTTTCGATAAAGGTTTCAATTTATTTAGCAATGATTCAAGTGTTTCTTATTTTTTGTTTTAAGTTCTCTTAACCACTCTGAACAAGTAAAATAATTCCTTTTTCAAGCCAAATATAACTTTATTAATACCAGTGTAAATACAACTTTTATTTTCCTTTTAATGGCATTATACTAGAGGTAACCTTTTTCTTTTAATACATGTTCCTAAAACTCTAAACATGGTCACACAAATTTAAAATTATAAGTTTCAACTTTTAGATCGTATCGTTTAAGTTTACCAGGTATTTAAAATGTTGTGTTTCAAACCTGGGGCAGTGGGACCGGGTGGGTCAGGGGAGAATCGCCCCCCTGGAAAGAATTTGCCCTCCCATATATAGTTCAAATTCTCTGATAATATCAAATATGGAGATGAAATATGGCCTTAAATCAAACTTTAATGACTTCTAGATCCATCCAATTTAAAAAAATTGCCCAAAACGATCACTTAAAAAAACTTCTAGGAGCAAGTAATTTTAAAGAATTTTCATTCAAAGACCACTCCAAATAGTTTCTCAAATTATCAAATTTTCAAAAAATTTTGGAAGGAAGCTTCCAGAGGCATCCGAATTTAAAAAGTTTCTGGGTAAAACTACTAGCTAAATATCTCATAAAAATAATATAATTTTCCAAAATTGGGGTAAAGGACCACTTCAAATGGCTCTTAGGACATCCAGTTTTCAAACACTTATCATGGGAGGGACTAGGGGGGAGGTTGATGGCATTCAAGGCCAGTCCCTAAATACAACTTTTTTTTTTGCTTGCCCCCCCGCCCATCCTACACAAATAAGGTTCCACTGCCACTGCTTCAAACAGTTACCAACACATCTTAACGGTTTTGGTTTGAACCCCAGTAGGTTCTAAAATGTTTTCTTCACAGGACGGGCAAATGGGGAAGTACAAATAATTCAGATTTATCATTTTTTTAACAACTAATAACATCGCCTGTTTATAAAGCGCTTGTAAAACAAAAATACATAAATATATATAATAATCAATATAGCCTGCATCGGTGATTTTGTGGACTAAACGTCAGGCTCGTCAGGTCTGGTTTGATGGAGGTGGGGAGATCAGATTTCCAATTCCGGAACACTGTTACTGTTTTATCTTACCTGGCACCAAGTATCTCGCCACGCAAATCCAGATACATTTTCTTTTAACTCTACCTTTATCATCCATACCCAATATGTGTAGTTAAAAGTTGATAGCCTAGCCTGTATGGCTGGTGAGACATGGCTTAAACATATATAATCTCAAACAAAATATATAATTATTATACCAGTTAACGATATAAATATAGTCAACAGAATAACTACAATCAGGAACGTTAAAACAATTACAAAATGCCTAAAAACATATATTTCCTCCTGTATTGTTAAATGTTGTAAACGTCTGCTTCGGTGGCCACATGGCCTAAGGCGCTACTCTCGCAGTAGACTAAACTGCCGATGACGGGAGATCGAGGTTAGAATCTAAGTCGGTAGTACTGAGGTTTTTTCCAAAATGGTTTTCCATCCTCCCTCCATGCAAGTGCGGGTACACTTCATTTAAATATAGCCTTCCTAAGACCTAAAACTATTAGCTTGATCAGTACATAAGCGTATAACCCGAGCGGTTAGTAATACGCGGTGCTAAAAGAAAGCTGTAGACGAATGTGTGAAAAAGAGAAACATTAAGAGTTATAAGAATAAAAGAGCATGCATGTCTCGATGTATGGATGTTGTTGAAGCCAAGGGAGTATGCAAAGATAGAGAAGTGTGGAGAAAGTTATTGTGGATGGAAGTACGGAGTTGTTTCATGAGTTATATGCACAGGTTCTTGCCTACCCCGTAAGGGAACGGCGTGTTTAGGTATAGATGTATGGGACCCATTTATCATCGCTTTCTCATAAAAATAGGTATTTTTTATGTTAAGTAAGCACAGTGCCCAGTGGCGTACATAATAACAGAGCACGTACACTGGCGTTGTGTTTTGTTCGTAGTGAGGTTTGACATACCGCCCGAGTGAACACTTTACTAGCCGGGTGATTAGTTCAATTATTGCACCATCTGTGAGTTATCACACTTTACTCTCTAGATTGATATATATTAGTTTAATCACTCACTTCAATTTGCTCTACACTAATTTTATATGTATATATGTAATATCAGTAAAACAGATGGTGTTTCACTATATTAAAAAATAATAATTAAAATAAAGTGAAGATTTTCTTAAATAAATAATTTATAACCAATGTAAAAAAAATCATGGATTGTTTCCATTTAGCCCCTTAAGTCTTTGCAATTATTTTTACCTTATATAAACTAACAGCTAATAGCTACATTATATTTATACATTTTATTTTTTAAATTACTAACCTTATCAACTAGCTTTTCTTAATTTTACATTAGATGCGCCAAATAAACTTACCAAAGCTTTGCTCAACATTTATTTCCTACTTAAAAATATTTAAAATATTTGCCATAAATTTGTTTTTTACTTTTGCGAACATCTACACTATTCATAGTATAAATATATAATTGAATAATATTATTGGGCTTTCATAACTTTTTTATATTCTATTCTGTATGCTTGGGAGGATTATCGATTTAAATTAAATGTACTCACGTTTGATAAGATACAGGCAAGCCTATGTTTTTATTTTATTAACCTACCTTATAATTTATTGTCTTATAAAGTAATTATTGTATATATTTTGTTTTGTTTTATTCTCTGGTAATATCTTATGTGTAGCTCAATACAAATCCTTAAATATTCATTTTTTATTCACATTATTTTTATAGTCATTTGACTTAGTGGTTAAAGAGGCTGAATTATGTATCCAAAGGAGCCCAAATTTATTCCAGGTGGTCCATTAAATAGTTAACTCTACGCAAATGGGCTCCTATCTCTTGCCTATTCAATTATCAGGACATTAAGAAGTATGTTTTTGTTAAATAGATTTATCAAGGTAAACTTGATATTTAAATTGTACATTAGTATGAATTTGTGTTGGAGAGTAAAAGCTAGATACAAAAATAATTAAATACACCCTTTTTCACTTCCAGTGTAACGGAAATAAACAGGGTGTAATGGGGTGGACTGGATATAACTATCTCAAGATAGGGATAGGGTGTAATGAGGTGGACTCGATATAACTTGCTCAAGATAGGGATAGGATGTAATGAGGTGGACTGGATAGAACTAGCTCAAGATAGGGATAGTGTTTAATGAGGTCGACTGGATATAACTATATCAAGATAGGGATAGGGTGTAATGAGGTGGACTGGATATAACTAGCTCAGGATGGGGATAGGGTGTAATGAGGTGGACTGGCTGGAACTAGCTCAAGATAGGGATAGGGTGTAATGAGGTGTACTGGTAGAACAAGTTCAAGATAGGGTCAGGTGGCGTTCTTTTGTAAGTGCTGCAATGAATTTTTAAGTTCCTAATGCCATAGAGTAAGTAAGTAAGTATGATCGCATTTGGCTTAATGTCACACACATTCTTGGTCACGTGGACAAAAGCGTCAGAATCCTTAAGTCTGTTCTATCAGTTACCGAGATATTGGGTCCGGAATCCTGGATCGGTGTACTGAGAGTAGTAAATAGTTTCCCACTCTTCCTCCACGCAAACTCTGGTACATTTTTTCTGAATTTTATTTTTACTATCCGTACCCTACTGTTGTAATTGAATGTGGATATCTCAGATGAAACTATGAGTGGTGCCGAAATAAATGTAAAAATAATATCTATTTGAAACTTGGGTTTCCTTTAAGGCAGCTGCTTTGGTCAGAGAGGAAGTATCAATCGCTATCAGGACACATGGCTTAAAATACAATGGTCTGTGTCGTTTCCTGGAACTACTTCTCTATTTTGTCTAATCTTATATTCCCTTTCACCCTTCGCCTACAAGCAATTTTGTCATGTCGGTAATAAAGAGGGGAAATAAAACAACGATTTTTTTTATCTCAACACAAATAGTAAAGCTCGCTGTTAGTTCTCAAATAGCTTAAAACTTTTTGTTGTGAGCTTATCAAAAAATACTGTATTTCTCAGAGGAATGCTAGATCTAGAGCTCGTTTTCATCAAGTCTGGTCTCATAGCTACGCTCAGTGGCGTGTCATAGAGTGTGGCAAGGGAAGCAGGCCTTATTAAAACTGTACCTGTGATATGTTCTCGCCCACTTGGGCCCTATTTGACCAATCATACATATACTCTGCCCTACGTTCCTCACACGGGAATGTATTCCCCTTGATACCTGAACAATGAGTGTTCTACTGAGGGGTGTGAAAAATTCACAGTTACACTTTAAACTAATGATGCTTACCCTGGAAACACATCATAACACGCCACTGGCTAAGCTAATATTAATATAAAGGTCTTCGTAAATATAAGCTAATTTCACATTTTCACTTTTTTTTTATTAATAAAACTCAAACTATTAAGTTTTTATTTTAGGGGAAATAATCCTGTTTGAATCTTTTGAATGTATTTTGTCGTGAACCATATTTTTAAATAACGCACCGTAGAATTAGATATTGTATTATAGCTGAACGTCTAAGCTGCAATTTCTCGTTTACCTAGGTGGCCCTCTTGACAAACGAGCTGAAGGACCGTATCACAAGTGCGATTCAGATCATTGGTTCGGTCCAAGCTTAGTGTGGGNTGGGTCCGGGGTTCAATCCTCGGTCCCGGCACAGATTTATCTGATTGCCAAAACCTTCTTTCACCTCTGACAAGACGTGTATTAATCACAACTTGTGAATGTGAGGAATGCCAGGTCTCCACCGTGGTTCGGATCCCACGTTAAACTGTAGGTCCTCCATTTCATCTCACAATCACCCTACCATTGCACATTAGCGTGCGTATAACCCAAACGGGTAGTAAGACGCGGTGCTAATAGTAATAATAATAATAATGATAATAATAATAATAAACTCGCATTGGTGGGCACGTGGACCAAACCTAAGGCTCGTCTAGTCAAGTTTTCCGGTCATGGGGAGGTCAGGGTTCGAATCCCAGTCGGATATGTCTGCTGGTATGTTTCTACTAAATAGTTTCCTGCAGAAACGAGGTTAAGTTCCCCCTGAAATTCTGCTTTTTTAAGCCCTAACTCATTACTATAATTTAATTTGGAAAACCTGGACAGTAAGTAATACGCGATGCAAAGAAAATAACTCTCGGTAATCACGTTCAACTTTCAAACTGGTCCTGCGAGTTTAATTCTCACACTTGACAAATATATGACTTGAATATTTAAATAAATGTACCGTTTTTACCATTATGGTTGTTTTTCAAAGGATATTGATTATTTCGTTGATAGGATTTGAATTTATTCAAACTAGTTTATGCCTTCACACATATAGGCTACATTATAACTAACACCCACACACACTTATAGATGGTAAATATTTGCCATATTATTATTACAACTAGATTAATCTATACAGTGTGTATTAGTACAGTAAGCTTTTGATTATCCGCCTTAAAATGGGTCTAAAGGAAGAAGTGCCACGGATATTAAAATAAACACACGGATAATCTAACTTAATAATAAATTTAATCTCTAACCACATCACAAATCAACACGTCATTAACAACCAGGTTTATTTAGTAAAATAGTTTGTGGGGTTTGGTAAACTAAAAGGTCAACAGTAATCCATATAAATTTAGAAATTTGCTCCTAAACATAGTTCAAATCTAGCCAAATAAATTAATTAAAAAACAAATCGCATCCAGACTCACGGATAAACAGTGAAATGGATTTACCCGTTCCCGAATAATCGAGATTTTACTGTATACCAATTTACTGCTACTGTCTGAAACCTGTTCATCGACATTACCGGACGATCAATGAAGTGAAAGTACTAGGAGAGATGGTGACCTGGTGGTCTAGGGGTAAGGTGTCAGACTTCTGTGCTGAGGGTCCGGGGTTCAATCCTCGGTCCCGGCACAGATTTATCTGAATACCAAACCCTTCCTTCACCTCTAACAAGATGTGTATTAATCACAACTTGTGAATGTGAGGAATGCCAGGCCTCCACCGTGGTTCGGATTCCACGTTAAACTGTAAGTCCTCCATTTCATCTCATAATCACCCTACCATTGCACATTAGCGTAAGTGCGTATAACCCGAACGGGTAGTAAGACGCGGTGCTAATAATAATAATAATAATAATAATAATAATAATAATAATAATAATAATAATAATAATAATAATACTAAGAGAGTGGGCAATCAAAGGACTGACCGGTCGCTCAGCATCTCTCCATTGTTATTGTCAGTTGATATTCTTCAGAATATCTCGACTGAAGAGGAGAAATTTACCAAATTTGTAAATGGTAATAGACTCAACACAATCATGAATAAATACAGTAGCCCCATGGCTTCTTTGGTGCTGACTGACAGCTCATAGCTGACAGCTGACGGATTGAAAAGCTACCAGACCAAATTATGTATTCCTACGCCGAACCATATGATCTGCAAAAAACATGTGTTTAGCAGCTGTCACTTCTGAAAGTCAAAATTTAGTTATATACCTAAATGTTGACTGTCAGAAGTCAGCTGTGAGCTGTCAGTCAGCACTAAAGAAGCCATGGGGCTACTGTACTAGGAATCTGTCGTTAGTTTCTTTGAAACCTCAAATCCCTTGAGTCAATGAGGATATTCGAAGTTTCAGGATTTTTAAAAATTTCAAA
Organism: Timema bartmani; assembly: GCA_902151455.1. NCBI lineage: Eukaryota > Metazoa > Arthropoda > Insecta > Phasmatodea > Timematidae > Timema > Timema bartmani. The sequence continues at coordinate 185,576 of CABFWB010000159.1, read as the reverse complement.
TTCAAGATTTAAAAAAATGTTTAATATGATTGTTTTTAGTTATTGTGAGTTCTAATGGTAGCCTACTGCCTAGCCCAATACATGTATAGGTTAAACCTTACATACAGACCCCAGACCATTTATTTATCATGTAACTGAATGAGAACTCACATTAAAACGATTTTATCATTTGGTGACCTGGTGGTCTAGCGGTAAGGTGTCAGACTTTTGTGCTGGGGGTCAGGGGTTCAATCCTAGGTCCCGGCACAGATTTATCTGATTGCCAAACCACTTCCTTCCCCTCTGACAAGGTGTGTATTAATCACAACTTGTGAATGTGTGGAATGCCATGCCTCCGCCGTGGTTCGGATCCCAGGTTAAACTGTAGGTCCTCCATTTCATCTCACAATCACCCTACCAATATACATTAGCGTGCGTACAACCCGAATGGGTAGTAATACGCGGTGCTAATAATGATAATGATTTTATCATTTAGCCACAATTTCTATTTTCTATATTTCATTAGCAACTAAAGAAATTGGTCCCTTCAGTCATTGACAGGACAGGCTTACCACCACACATGTATTATGAGTAGTCAATGACAAGACAGACTTACCACCACACATGGACTATATATGGGGAGTCTGTGACAACTTTGCCAGCCATTGACACCAAAGATTTTTAAAACGTTGGCCAAAGTATACACACCTCACTACTAAAATTAAATACTAAATTATAAAAACTTGGATCTACCTCAAATTAAAGTTTAGCTAAACATTCAATTTAAATTATATACTTTATATTTGACACTAAACGAATGTATGTATGAACTATTTTATTAATAACATTCAATATACAGCCAGTCCCTTTGATGGATGGAGTGAAGGTGTCGCTTGAAGGGTCAGTTGGTGCGTGCATTTCGGTGGGATTGACAGACAACTGCAATAGTACCTTCTGGCTTAGTAAGGAAAGCAACAGGAAACTACCTCACTTCTCATTTCCCTAGTACGCCTCTTCAGTGCTGCCTAGGCCTTACATCTGACGGTGGAACTGTTGCGGATCCAACCGACCTTCGGGTCGAGTTATTACATTCATACCTTTAACGTTACAACAGAGCTTTTAGGATACGACTATTATTCAGACTTGTTAGGTAATAGTAAGGAAGCTGTTGCAAGAAATGAAGAAAATGTTACTGAAGAGTAATGGGGGAAATAATTTTAAAAGTTAACGAGTTAACGTTTAAAATACTAAGTGCATGATCACATAGAGAACACACACTGAGGACGATAATTTAGAGATTACTGCGAGCATCTATCTAGGAACCATTTTAACGGGCAATAACAATATTAGATTGTAAATTGGGAAAATAAGAGAGTCGGGAGATGTATGCGAGTATTCTGTCAGTAAGTTGTTGACATCTCACCTGTTGTCAAGGAATGTAAATCTCAGAAAATATAAGACAACAATTTTACCGGTTGTTGTCTAAGGTTGTGAAACATGGTCTCTTTACTTACATGACGAGATGAAATCTAGAGTGTTCGAAAACAAGTTTCTTAGGAAAATATTTGCTCCAAAATTGGATGAAGATAATGGAGAGTGGAGGAGATTACATATTTATGAGCTACATGCACTGAACAACTTACCAAACATTGTTAGGGTAGTCAAATCTCCAGATTTTCGTGGACAGGACATTCATTGCAAATGGAATAATTTAGAAACATGATCCAGTTATTGATTTGTAAACCTAATGGGAAGCGACCGTTTAGAAGACCTAGACGCAAATGGTAGGATAACATTAGAATGTATCTGAAAGATATAGGGTGTGATGAGGTGGACTGGATATAACTAGCTCAAGAAAGGGATAGAGTGTAATGAGGTGGAATTAATAGAACTAGCTCAAGATAGAGACAGAATATTATGAGGTGTAGTGGATATCTGGCACTATTCTTGAAAGGAAATAAGTTATGCTTCAAATAGTACAAATGCATATTAATACCAAGTTTTAATTATTGCATTATTTTTATAAAGAAATACTGACATAGTTTAAAATTAATTCTTACATCATGACTTGATAGTAATACACTCCGATGAAATGAAATATGAACTTTGATCAATAATTCTCATCTAAAGATAAGCTTCTAAACATGAATACCGTATGTTTATAGCTTTGAAAGCTTTAATAATGTTGTCAACAAGTTTCCAATATTAGTATAGTTACTTGTTGCGTTAATTATACAAATGGAAAATGGAAAATTATGATTATTTATATTATATTCACATATTATATTGACCTGATTTGGTGGCCGTATGATCTAAGGCGTGACTCTCGTAATATACTAGGCTGCTGACGACAGGGAGATAATGATGTGAATCTCGGTAGACTGAATGTACTGAGGGTGGTTTTCCCTAAATGGTTTTCCACTTTCACTCAGTGAAAATGATGGTACATTTCATCTAAAATTAACCTTCCTCATCCCTAGCACATTAGCGTCACTAATGCATAAGCGTATAATCCAGATGGGTAGTAAGACCTGGTGCTAAAAAACATATTATTACATATGATGTATATATATTTTTTTATCGTCGCGTCTCACCACCCGTTCGTGTTATACGCATATATAATAATTAATCTAATGGGTTAGGGCTGAGGAAGGAAGCATTTTAGAAGTAAACTATCAGTATTTGCGTGGAAGGAAAGTGGGAGGACCTTTAGGGAAAACCACCATCAGTACACTCGACCGAGATTTGAACCCCGATCTCAACGTCATTCACGGCCAGTATAACACCTGACCAGTGCGGTCCGACTGACAGCCCACGCTCATAGACATTTCGGCCCTCACAGTATCCTAATGGAAAATTAAAGGGAAACCCTTGGTGGCAGGTGTGAAATATCTGATGATTCAAATGAAAATATTTACTATACAGATCATGATTAAATTTTACTATACATTTATTTGACAATTTAAAAAAAATATATATAGCTAAATATAGCTAAGTTGTTTTGTTAAAGTGCGTGTGCGTGCATATTTCAGAATAAATTTTTGGGAGCTTAGTTAACTTTTTTTGCGGTAAAATTTAAAAGATTCTACAAACAAAAAATACAATATTTATTTAAGTATTGAAAGAAATTGTTTATTAATTATTGTTTGTAGGGCTATATTAAGTTGATGGGTTACTCCATATTTCTTCGGCCAGTGGTGCAAAATTTTTATTTATTTTATCACCGCGTCATAGGTGTTAGGGTTATACGCCTAGGTAATAATCACACTAATGTGTTAGGAATTAGGAAGGAAGTGTACCCGCATTTGTGTGGAGGGAGAGTGGAAAACCACATAGAAAAACTACTCATAGCCTACACCTGACCAGGATCGAACCCGGAGCTCCCCGTATTTGACATTTCAGTCTATTGTGAGAGTAGAGTCTTTGACCGTGTGGCCACTGAAGTGGTTCATATGATGTATATATAGGGAGTACACTTATTCCCCCCCACCCGCACCCCCACCCCACATCCATCTGGGCTATACAAGTTTTAACTAAGCGTGTGCGAAGTTTGCTTTTTAAATGCAAAACGAAGTTCAAGCGACTCTTGAAACATGATAAGAAAATTCGAAGCCGAAGTTGAAGACAAGGTTTTCGTTGCTATTGCATAAAGGTACGTCCACACAGCAGCAACATGTTGTCAACAAAAACGTGAGCTCTAAATGTTGACAACATTCACGTTGGCAACATGTTGACAGTTTCCCGTCATTGAGCGGTAAACACCGAAGAAATGTTGTTAACTTATGTTGGTAGCATTGTTGAGGCGCATCTACATTAGAGCAACATTGTTTTCAACGTAGTAATCAGCATTTAGTTTGCATGGAGGCTACACCTGATATTGTTGTGTTCTTTCACGCATTGTGAATTTGGTACTGTGTACTCCATTTTTTATTACTACTTTATTTTCAATATGGAATGGAGTCGTGATAATATAAATACTTTAATAGAAATATACAAATATTGGCCAGTTTAATGGTATGCTAAATGTGAGGACTATAAAAATAAAAATAAGAAACATGATGCATGGCCATATATTGTAGAAGCGTTCAGTACCGAAATAGTTGAAGTAAAAAAAATTACGTGTTTAACAACACAGTTTTAGCAGTATGCACACTAAAGTTACAATTGCCGCAGCTGCAAGCAACCTGTACTCTATTATGTCCTGACAACAATGTTGATTTGGTGTGGACACCTTGTTGAAGAAAAATATTGCCAACCTATGCTACCAGCAATGTTGCTGTGGTGTGGACGCACCTTTATGCAATAGCAACGAAAAACTTGTCTTCAACTTCAACTAAATGTATTTGGGTTAAAAAAATGTTTTAGATACAAGCAAATCAAAGTATACTATTTTATGCTGACATATCTGACTAAATCCACAATTAATTTATATTTGTCATCCAACCACAAGTTAGTGGGAAAATATTGTTTGTTGGTTGTTTTAAAAACGATAATATGTTTAAATATGTCATATTTAGTAAGATAGGCTTACTTAAACTCTGTTCATATCATAAAATCGAATTTGAATTTTTATTTTTGAATCTTGACATTTCATGACTTACTGAAACAAAACATTTGGTTTTTGCGATACCATCTGTCTGTCTGTGTGTTTATATCGTGTCTAGAGCTGAACCTCTTTTACCGATCGGGCTAAAACTTGATATATGGGGTTTTCACAATGAGATATATTGATATATGAAATGTAATTAGATACCTAACCATAAAATTAGGGATATTTTACTGAAGGGCATAAAGAGATGAAAATTGATTTCATCAAAATCTACTCTAATGATTTTGATTAAAATCGTATCTAGGCACTACTTAAAATTACGAACAAAATATAAACTATTATTTTCCCATGAAAATGACTTTGAGGGTGCATTACACTAACGAAAATTTCCACTTTTGATCATATACCCGGAACTATTTGAGATATGAAGAAATTTATCGATAGAGTTGTAGTACTATTAAAAATAAAAAAACCTTTCTTTGAAATTTATTTTTGTAAAACCAATAGTTTCCGAGCTATTGGAAAATATTTTTTTAAATTGAGGTCTCTGAAATTGGGAGTTGGTTTTAATGATCTTTGGTAAATTAAATTGGTGAATATTACGTTTTTCTCAATATGTGTCTGTAAAAGTGTATATTATTTCATTTATGCTCCTTGGTGGAATATGAGAGTTTTTCCATCATGTTTCTGCAACAATGTATATTATTTTGTTTAAAAACCCTGATGCGTTTTAACTAAACGTCTTTATTTTTAGATAAAGGGGAGAAAAAAGCCTGTGCGGTGGTCAAGTAGGACAAAAGACAAATAAACATTATATCCATTGTTACATTATGTTCATAGATAATAAACGTTGTTCACGCGTTTAAAGACGTCAATCTCGCAATAAATATCAAAATTTAAAAAAAAACTTCCTTAAGTATTCAATCGAATGCCTAAAATTTTAAATTCAAATAACTTGAGATTACCAAACAAACGGCTACCATATTTGAACGGATAACCAGATCGAATAAACATGTACTTAAGGTGTTTATCCTAAGTTCAAAGCATTTCTCTGCCAAATATAGTTAAATTTAGTCCCAACATTTGACAGTTATAATGGAACAAAGTTTCAGACATACGGATAAACCAAATGCTAAATAGTAAATTTGAAACAGAACTTCGCTTCTTTCGGTCAGTAATCATTATCTTATTCGTGTGACAACATTCTAACAGTGTGGTTGTCGCACACGGTCACCTGTTATCGCGGCTAGTCGCGAGATTTCTTGAAGTGAGGCCGGTGTCTTGATACAGTGTTATCAATTGTTATGTTTCCACGGGTGGCAGAAACGCGCGCGACTCTTTTGAAAAAGAGCCACGTGTTGTGCTAGGCTGATGAGTGTGGAGTTATATACTCGCTTTGCCCGCTGGGGGCTCCGCCCCCAAACCCCCGGTGAGTTTTATTTGAAAGTGGATGTAAACTAATGTAATTCCAGCGTTGTTTTGAACGTAACAACTTAAAGTTACCGGTATTTTATTGTATTTTTCACACATTATTTTAGATTCCCCATACTTATAGGGCAGCTAGAATCATCAAATTTGGCACGCTTATGGAAATTGGATGTGCCAATATGCCTGCCAAATGTTATTATTCTAGCTCTCATATAAGTGTGTCAGAAAATTAAAAAAATTGTGGAAAATGTGCAAAATTTACCTAAAATCAAAAAAACTAGCTCTATCTAAGGTATAACCGATGGAGATACGAGAAAAAGTATTATTAGGACCAAACTTGCGAATCTCTACAAATCCGTAGCTGCTGGTGCAATCCGTTCTTTGATAGCCACAAAAGATCTCCAAAGAAAGGTCCGCACTGACTTTAAGTTGCTCCACCATTTTGAGTTTTTTCCGGGGGTTAGAAATTAAAATGTTTAACTTTTAGGAATTTCCCCGTCGGTTACAGGCTAGACGCTATAAGTTTTCCAAATTTCAAGTTTCTAGCTCATCTGGAAGTGGGTAAATATTAATGTCAGTGAGGGAGTGAGGGAGTCAGCCATGTGGATATATATATATATAATTACTAGATAATATACTGCAAAGAACCTCCTGATAGTTGAGATATGGAGTTATTTTTAGCACCACGGCTTAATTCCTATTCGGTTTTAACGCCTATGTACAAATTACGCTAATGGTCTTAGGGTTGAGGAAGGCTATATTTAGATGAAGTGTACCTGCATTTGCGTGAAGGGAGAGTGGAAAACCATTTTGAAAAAAAAACCTCTTCGGTACACCCGACCGAGATTCGAAACTCGATCTCCTCGTCATCGGCAGTCTTGACTACAGTGATAGTAGCGTCTAAGACCCTGCGGAGTTGTTTATTGTTGAGAAAAAGATGCTACTGGTCTTATACATTAAAACAAGAGAAAGTAGTTCGTACTGGTATTCCCTTTTATTGTTAGGTTTTTAGAAGAAAAAAAAGGGAGGAGTATTTGCAGCGTGGCAGACGCTTTGCTAAAATCGCTCGTGGAAATATGTCCTGAATGCCCGCATACACTCGCATGTTTAGCTGGCGCCAGTAGCTATGCCAGTCCTATTATCGTGCAAACAAAGGTTTAAACACAATTGTGAATATCGTGCAAATATTTACTTGCTGGCCAGACTTCACCACATGTATACACAACTGTTCTCGGTTCTCTGCAAGCTGTGACTGGCACACCAATCGAGGTTTACACGTACAAGTTAACTAGTGCGCACGTCCAGCTGTCACGACAATTAACTACTGGCACCAAACTATTCGAACATTCGAATATGTGTGCAAGCAGAACATGCGTCGTGCAAACTCTTTAATTTGCATGCATATAGAGGTATACGCTGTCATGTTGGCAGGCCAGTAACGTCTGGCGCCAGTAAAACATGACCGTGTAGAATCCTACTTAACACATGTGTTACAAAAATGGTCGTAGTCCAACTCTAAACGCCATTTATGTTTATAATGCTATTTTTTTTTGGCACTGCATTTTACTACCTTTTCACGTTATGCGCATATTTACTAATTACGCTAATGAGTTAGGTATGAGTAAATGCACCCACGTTTGTGGGGGAAGGGAGAGTTGAAAACAATTTTGGTAAGACCATCCTCAGTACACCAGACTGGGGTTAGAACCCCGATCTCCCTGTCATCGGCAGCCTAGTCTAACACGAGAGTGACGCCTTAAAACCATTCGGTCACTGAATCGGGTACCGTGCCGTATTAAATTGGTTTTTAAAAGTATTTCAATTTCAATATAACGTAACACCGTAGGTCTAAAACGTGTAATAGCTTTGTAGTTAGAACATATTCCGATATTTTACCAATCTTATTTTTTTAGACCTACCTTTAGCTTATTATTTCCCTCTCCTCCGCCCCCGCCCCCCATTTACCATTGGTGAAATGTGTGTTTACCCTTTAACGGTGATGAATTAACGGCGGGGAACAGGATGTTGTGCCGGTGCTAGTCCTAAGTTAGATTATAGGGCATATGAAGCTACGACAACCCTAGCAAACTGGTAGTTGAAAATATATGGCTTTAATAAAAAAAAACTGACCTGGGCCATAGGCTGGAAATGTTAATGGGTGTAAAGTTGAAATATTATTTATTCCGGAAGTTGAAGTTCATATAAACAACTCATGATGAATAATCACTCAGTCATCAACTAATTATATATACAAGAACATGAATAGTTTCTGTACTTTGATTTGAAATTATAGTTTGTTGTATGTTTGATCTCTATACTCAAGTCGAAAAATGTGGTCATGTTGAAATAAATGTTTGAAATGTAACCTAATTGTTTTTATTATTATGTTTCATTTGTTATCATTTATTTTATTCATTATTCTTTATCAAAGGGAAGCTTAGGTAGAGATGCAGTAGCACCCTTATAATGATGGGATGGAATTTACATCAAAGCTTATAATAACGAGATGGAATTTACTTCGACAAATTCAAACGGGATGGAATTTATCAAAACCGGAATTATGTCAGATAAGAAACAAGTGTGATGTATACACGATCGCAGGCTTTATTATATGCATAGCATTTGCGGTGTTTATCATACAAATGTTATGCTCAAATGCGTTTGGACATAGTCTATTCCATAACGCTGCATATTAATACTATACACGTTAATAACATTTATTTAATACATATGAAATAAAATATATTCTTAAATCGAAGCTAAAAAGCAGAAAACCCACAGTTCAAGTTTTGTATCTCAGAAGGTGAGATTTTGTTAACTGATTTTTACTTTAAGAGAAAATAACTTCATGTTCAGAAGGATACTTAATTCATGTAGTTTTTTTTATGATCTACTGCAAAGTGGTGTTACTAGGTAATACAATTATTGTTTGACTCTGTTACTGCAGCAGGCCTAAATCAACTAAATGTAGAGCAAACAAATTATTGTTTAGTGCAGAAGCTGTCAAATGTTTTAAACTGTGTTAAAGATAGAGTTCACTTCTTAACAAGATTTAAATAATCCATGCATGTGGTTTCTTGATGGCTTATTTCGTGTCGTATTGCCATCATAACCGTCGGATACTTTTGCCACAATTCTATTTTGACTAGTCGACCTTGGTGGTCTTGGGGCAAAGTGCTCGCCTCAGGATCAGATGTTTGTGGGTGGGTTCAAACACAACCGAGAACAGTGGAATTTTTATTGAGCGATAAAAATCCGTAGCAAAACTTTGGAGGGGAAGTAAATCCGTCGGTCTCATTTCGATTGTGGCCTGGTAGGTATCTGAAAATAGCCCAGCCAAATATGTAGGCCATTAAAAATATAAATTCTCGGCTGCACTCCTCAATACACGACTTCCTAAGACAGTTTATTATTTTGGCATTATATCTTACTACCCGTTTGGGGTATCCGCATATTTACACAAATAAGGTAGAGATGAGGAAGGCATAATTTTTGACGTAATGTACTAGTATTTTCATGGAGCGAGAGTGGGAAACCAATAGGAAAAATCCTTAGTGCATCCAGCCGGGATTCGAAACTCTCCATCACCGGCAATCCAGTCTAGTGCAAAAGTGACGCGTTAGACCATGTGACCACCGATGGGAGTCGTACAGTTTCACATGACAGTATAAAGTAGAGCAATCAGTAATATCTTATAAAACACTCAAGATGTTTAATATTTATAGTGTTTTAAATAAACGCTAGTCTTGTTAATGGGTTCATTCAATCATAATTTCCCATACTATAAGTACATCAACTCAATGATGAGATTATAAAATTGTCTTAAAGGCCCAGATAACTTATTTAAATTAAATTATGCCTAAACCAAGAAACGTGACTAAATGATTAACTTTTATTTATTAACTTATAGTTCAATCAATAAGAACGATAGAATACTTTAATAAAAAACCTCTCTGAACGATGTGTGGGACTGATAAATTGATAGATAGATAGATAGATAGATAGATAGATAGATAGTGAGCTAAATATATAGATGGATAAATAATCACCTGATTAGATAGATATAATAATATATAAATGGATACATAATATTAATAGTTATACAAAAGTTTCCTATTGACGCCCAATGAAGCCTAATCGACTCCTTTTGGGAAACCTGCCTTAAAGTATCTTTTAATAGCCCACTTCGGTGGCCGCGTCGTATAACGCCCTGTTTTTGTGATCGGGGTTCAATCCCGGTCGGGTACAGTGAGGATGGAAACGGTTTTCCATTTTCTTTCTCCGAGAAAATGTGGGTGCACTTCCTCTATATTTAACCTTCCTAATCCCTAACACATTATTGTAATTAGCAGGGCTACATAGGCATACAACCTTAATGGGTACTAAAACATGGTGCTAAAAATAAAACAAATATAAACTTTCAAGGCTATGGGAATAGTATTTACATTTAGTATTTATTAAAGTACTAGCTTTTGCCCGCGGCTTCGCTCGCGTTAATATAGATTTTATCAATAAATTCAGGTTGACGATTGACACAGGGAATATGACAATAAAAACGATGAACATATTGAGGTTGTTAGTCAATAGAGGTAGAGATAAAGAAAAAAACAAACTACACAATATAAATCAGGATTAAGTGTAGGAGTAGAAAAGAAGTAGTGGAATGTGTGTCAGTAGAGTCACAGGTTATGCCTTGCCACGAATTGGAAGATCCTACTCCATCTTAAATTTTACTTACAGTTAATTAATATCCCTTATTTACTCCGCTTGTTCTTGACCGTTGCAATCATGGGCACAGAATAGATCATTATTTTAGGACGCTCCTATATACTATGTTGTATGTCCTTCCATTTGGCACAAATACATACAAATTCTGGGCATTGGACACACGCGAACAGGCTACATATAGCTGGCCATGGGAAAAACATGGCATTTCCAAATGCACCCCTGCTACCTGCAATGTTTGCCCTTGCGCTTTGTTAATAGTAATAGCAAAACTAAGTTTGATTGGAAACTGGAGTCTTTTGAATTGAAATGGTAGGTCAGTGGGGATTATTGGGATTCGAGGTATGATTACACTTTCCCCTTTTCCCACACCTGTTAAAATGGTGGCACAGATTATATTTTGCCCTAATTGTGTAATTGAAGCCTCGTCCCATTACATAAACGGGGTGCATCTAAATTTCGCATAAGCATAACTGGTACACCTAATTTCAATTGTAGTTTATGCGAGGGTACACCCGATAGCTCCAGAGAATTTAAAAACTCAGCGGGATATGAAGTGCTCTGTTCTGTGTCCATGATTGTATCTATTGACAAATACTCCTTTATTTCTCCCTGCACCTCTTTCAAAATGTCAGTGTTGATTTTGTTAACGATTTCATATTTTGGTGCAAGAATTGCTCTTGCACACAACCAATGATCACAATTTAAATTTAGTTGTAAGTCTGGGTAAACTTTAGCAATGAGCTCCACATCATTTTCCACCAAATTACAGAATTCCCCTGTAAGTAAAATACAACCTTCAGCATCCGTGTCCAAACGTCCATCGCCAATTTTCAATAGTGTCTCTGCGTAATGTCCTGAATCTACGTCATTATAAAGGTGGACTCTCATATTCGTTGTTAGGCTGAATTTTTTCACTTTTGCCCACAATCTTGATGACTTGAGACAGGCTTTGATTTCATCTGCATGTGTGCCCCTCTGGATCACCGGTAGAGTTTGTCGGAAGTCACCAGCCAGTAAAACTACCATTCCTCCCATAATATCTGTACTGTCTCGCAAGTCCTGAAGAGTTTGGTTTAACGCCTCTATAGCTTTTTTGTGGGACATCGTACTTTCGTCCCACACTAAAAGTTTACATTGTCGTAGCATCATACCTCGAGAGCTATTTTTGCTGAAATGAATAATACCAAACTTCTTACGACAATTTTGTCATTTACCATAACGGGGTGAACAGACAGAGCTTAATTAGCTGAATATAATCATTTTTAATCATTTTAAGATAGATGTGCCTAAAATAACTCGGGAACAGATTTTTATTCGGGATATCAGATTTTCTTCTGGGATACCGCAGGTCCCTTTTTCTGTACTCCAGGCATCATGTTGCAATTAATTTATTCATATCAGTAGGCCGAGTTGTTAAGCCGGACGACCGTCTAACAGTTATTTTTTTTCTATCCGTCAGGAACAGTACTTTTTTTCTGGATGAAAGGTACCCTATGTCCTTTTCTGTACCCATGACAACGTGTATGCGAAATTTCATGATGATCGGTCGAGTAGTTTAGGCGTGAAAGCGTAACAAACAATAAAAAACAAACAAACAAACAAACTGACATTCGCATTTTTTCTGGATGAAAGGTACCCTATGTCCTTTTCTGTACCCATGACAACGTGTATGCGAAATTTCATAATGATCGGTCGAGTAGTTTAGGCGTGAAAGCGTAACAAACAAACAAACAAACAAACAAACTCACATTCGCATTTATAATAGTAAGGATTACCATTTCATGAAGAAATCTTTAATTAATGTATTAATTAAAAATATAAATTATACACTTTTATTGATCTTGTAATCTCGTAGCAGGCACTCTTATTACGTCTGTCACATCCATCTTTGAGAGTGTCTGGCTGGCTTGAAACAGGCTTGATACTTCAAGTAATGAGAAAGATATTACATGTGAGTACAATTTTTACTGTCATTGCTAACCATCCAAACTTTAATGTTTCTTAATAATCACCCAATGAGAACCACCAAATGAAGCCAGCTTTATCCAGATTTAAGTATAAGATTGAAGTATGCTTTCTGTTGTTTTTTCTACTTTCAGATTTGTCATAGCTGGAGGTAGCACGATTTGTCTTGCCTACTAGAAGTGTCATTTGCTGGTCAAAAGACATAACGCAATAATTTTCTTCTCGCAAAAAAGCAAAAATAATTTATAAAGTAACGTAAAATACGTAAATAAAATAGGTATTTATTTCATTAGTTGATTATGTAAAATATATATCTGTATTTGTAATTTTTTCTCTTGAAATAATTATATAGTTCTTATGGGCCAGTGGGTTGCAAAAGATGTAACCATGGGCCGCAGGTGGCCCGCTGGCTGTGGGTTGAAGACCCCCGATCTAGGGGGTTGTATGTCAGTATTTTGAAGTGAGATGGTGGAGGAAACGATGACGGAGGGCTCCATAAGTTGTGTCAAAGTGGTTGTTGCAAGCATGCAAGGCAACAAAACCGACAAGCTCCACTGATCAAAGCATTCTCAATCCCTAAATTCAGAAATAAACATAATAAAAAGTGAAAATCCCAGTGGAGGGGTGGATGGATGAACAACCAACACTCAAGCCTTTGAAGTAGGCGTAAGTGCACCATAGTCGAACAGTTAACTTAAGACATATTAACTAGTTTATTTAATTAACCGTCACCCATGGCATCTAAGGGTCATGTTATTTAAGATGAAGCACAACTTCGTGAGTAACAAAATCTATTGGGAATATCCTTTGGCTAGGGCAAAGGAACTGCTGCTTTAAACTAAACTAATCACGTGTAAAAAAATATTTGTTAACTTAAGGGGGCTGACTGACTACCGTAGCGCTAGAACACGTTGAAAATGTTCAGAAATCCTACGATAATGAAGGAGAGTTTTTTAGTTTAAAATATAGATAAAGATAATGCTTAGCTTTATCTTAAAAGTATCAATAAATGTTCCCCTACGGGATTAAAAACCTTATTTTATTAAATTGTATGAAAAGTCAAAATTAGTTCTCTTTCAACAATGTTAAAAGCGAAATGTCACATTTATAAATTATTACAGAAGTTTTAAATATATATATATATATAATTGTAAGCTACATAGATCAAGCTTATCTAAAACAAATAAGGTCATCCGCTTCGGTGGCCTCAGGGTCTAACGTGCTACTCTCGCAGGAGACTAGACTGCTGATGACGGGGAGTTGGAGATTCTAATCTCGATCGGGTGTACTGAGGGTGGTTTTCCACTCTCCCTCCACGAAAATGCGGGTAAACTTCCTGTAAATATGACCTCATTAATCCATAAAACCACTAGCGCAATTAGTACTGTACATAAGCGTATAACCCAAACGGGTAGTAAGAAGCGGTGCCAAAAATAATCAATAAAAAATAAGTCATTTTTAATAGGGTCACAACATAACCCTTTAGGATTATTGATGATTGTTTTTTGTAAATTGTATGCGTCTCCATTTTTAGGTAACGGAGCGAGAAACTGTTTGCATTGCACCGTACCATTTAGTAATGTATCCTATATATTTTGTTGATATATGATATTGCTCGATGATGTTCAATTAATTCATTTAGTTGTTTTAATCTTAACTTTAAATGGTTGGTAATAATTTTTTAACTTCATTTCATCAGTTTCGTTACCGATGATTTCACTATTCTAAATCTGTCTTATCGAATGCCAATCTTGTAGAAGCGTTGGACTGAAAAAGTGTAATGTTTTTAAACTGAACTCATTACGTTTCTAGTAAAAGAAATAAATGAAATCTACAGCTTTAAATTGTGTTGGACTAGAATGGTGACACGACTTGGAAAGAAGTTTTACTAAATTGATTTTCTTTTACTTAAAAAAAAAAATATAATCTTTGTGTCGAAAGTGTGCCGTCTAAAACTCAAGAACAGAATCAGTTTTCTCTCTACAGACTTTGCTCTGTTAGAGCTTCACAATGCTTTAGTTTTTTGGAAAGCAAGAGGAGGGTAGGTAGGGTCCCGCAAGAAAAAACATTCGAAAGTTTAAGTATTTGTGGAAGATATATCGCCTTATTGATCTGATTTCGCGATGGGTGGAGGTCATGGGATTCCATTGTAAATTCTGCTAGTTTCATTAGTCGAACAGTGTTTTGGTTGAAAAAAAAATTTTTTTTTAGGTTGGGGCCCATTTAACATGAACCATTGAACGTTTCCTTAACAGAAAACAAGATATATAGTCTGGTGTTTTCTTTTTATATATGAACAGTACTTTGGTTTAAAACGGGGGAGGATAAAACTTAGAGAGCAATACCCTCGTTTCCTTTTTTTTAAATAAGAAAACTGTTTCCTTTCGTTATGTTTCTTGAGGTGTTTTCAAAATAAGCTATTACTACATCAGACAGTTTATTGCCGTGACACGTGTGCACCGTTATGATCGTACTGCCAACATCAAGTGGTGGTTCTAGAAAGAGTTCACAAGGAATTGTAAGATTGGTTTAGTTTTCTTATTGCTTTCACTATCACAGTCTTCAACTCACATCGGTGGGAGCGTGGACTAAATGTCAGAATCATCTGGGAAGGCCGAGGATCAAATCTCAGGAGGGTGTAATGAAGTTTATTTTTAATGGCTGCCCACACTACCTCCAGGCAAATGCATGTAGTTATTCTTTAAATATACCTTTCTCATACCCGCATCGCTGGCCGAGTGTTCTAAGGTGTCACTCTCTCAATAGACTTGACTGTCGAAAATGTGGCTATCGTGGTGCGACTCCTGGTTGGGTGTATTGAATAAACTTTTTATAAATGGTTTTCCACTCTCCCTCCACGCAGATTTGGGTACACTTCCTTTAAATGTAACCTAACTCATTCCTAACAGATTAGCGTAATTATTTAATATGTGTACAACCCGAATGGGTGGTGACAAGAAAAATAATAATAAAACACATTCCTCATCTTAACGCGGTTACTGTGAATTCACACGTTCGCAGAAAAACTAGTGCAGAACAGAAACGTGGTCATGTGACGACCTCTAAGCCAATCACAAGATTTCCGCCTCATCGGCGCTAGCTGTTCCGCTAAAGTTCAACTCATCTCTGCTTCGTCTGCTCTGCCTGAGATGTTTGGCACAGGAGAACCAATCAAATCTCAGAACTACCATCTCAAATCAGTGCGCATGCACATTTGACAATGCATGCGCTGTACAGCCAGAAGCAAGCAGACAGCTTCGTTGGCCATTGTGAGAAGATTTGAAATAACCTGTTAATGATGAATAAGATTGTGCCACGGCACAGCATTATAATTTGAAAACATCCATCAGGAGATTTATCTAATATATATATATATATATCCATTAAAAGATAAAATATGTTGATAATTAGCTGTTTAAAGTTAGCGTTGCAAGGTATTATGGGTCAACAAACAGCGTAAAAATTGCTGCATTACTGAGGCAGATTCTACTTTCTATTTTAGGCGAACGTGTGAATCAAGTTTTAGAGTAATTTAAAGTGGAAAGCCAGGAAGGGTATTAAGAAGAGCTGCAAGAAAATTAAGTGTATGACATTTCACGTGGCCAAAATCCTTAAATTTATCCATTAAATGTTTTGAACCGGACATGTTTTCATACTTTTGCTCTTTCTAGTGTGAGCGACCTTGACCTAATATGTTACATACAGCATCTGTGTCTACTGGGCTGTCACTGAATACGTGTTTGAGGCCTGTGGATTGTTGTCGGTTTTGATTGACGTTAATCGTTTCAAGTAGGCTGACTCGCTCAGCCAAGCCTCTGCACCAGATTAACATTGTTAACAGTAATAAATAGGCGTGCTAGAACATCGCTACTGCTAGCCATCTCGTTAACGACCAACAAACGCCGCGATAGACCAAGACTCTCCGATGGCTAGAAGACCCTAGCATGGAGTCGTTCTAGAACCTTGCAACTCAACTCTTATATCAAGGTTATTTCATTAAGGGGAACGCCTTATGGATCGTTTAAGGGGGCTAGGAATCAAAAATATCTCAAAAGTTAAATATTTATTATGTTTTTCCTAAATATTTATTCGTTTCTCTTTAAAATGATATGCATTACATAAAAAGGCGCCGGCCTTAAATTCGCCAAATAAAGAGGATAATATATTTTTTTCTTTTAGCATCACGTCTTACTACCCGTTCGAGTAATACGCTTATGTACTAATTACGCTAATAGTTTTAGGGATTGGAAGGCTATATTTCTAGGAAGTGTACCCGCATTTACGTAGAACTTCATTTTGGAAAAACTAGCCTCGGTAGACCCGGCCAAGAATCGAACCTTGATCTCCCCATCATCGGCAGTCTAGTCTATTGCAAGGGTAGCGTTATAGCTTGCAGCCACTGAAGCGGGCATATTATTATGACTCGCGTGGACTTTATTGTGATGTGACGTCCTTTTTATTTTTAGTATTTTCACTTACTTCGCAATATTTAAATGGTGGTTTGCTATTTCAGAATATAGCTTAGCCCTAAGAAGTGACTTAACCAAGATATGTTGGTTGGGGTCTAAAGGAAAGTTCCTCCTTACCCCATCTATCTGCCTGATGGTTTCCCCCACGCCCGCACAACAATTTATATTTTATAAATACCCCTCACTCTCCTCCTGCAACCAGTGCAAGTACACATAAAAATGGTATTATATCACTACTCACTTAACTCAAACAAGTGTACATGGTATTGATAGACTATAGGCTATATAATATTTTCAAGCCGAGATGCCGTAGAAAAAATGCAAAAAAAAAAATTTATTCAAACTAAAACACTCGAAGAACATAAGTAAAAGTTCAAAATGGAATATGAACAGGAACTGTTTAAATTTAAGCTGGCGCTAGATTCCCTGGAAGTTATTTGAGAATTCCTTTTGTGGTTTTGAAGCGTCTCATAAGAAATATTGCGGTTTGGAAGATTTTTAAATTTTTAACTTCAGGAAATTGTCCCCCTTAAGAACGCGTCTCACCCCACAGATAACAACGCTAGCTTGGGCAGATAATACAGCTCAAACCAAACGTTTCATCTCAGTGTGAAATTTTATTTTTTTAACCAGAAAATGGTGGAATCTAGAAGAGTGCAACCATATTACCATAGTTAAGAAAATACAACAAAAGTTAAAACCTTAGTTTGTGAAATACTACATTCCTTCCAGTGTAGAAGTGATAGTGAAAAGCTACCAGATATACTCTCATGTATTCATCCATCCAACCAACTGACCCCTTGGTGTAGTGGTCAGTGCACTTAACTACGAGCTTAGCGGTCCTGGATTAGACTCCTAGCTGGTACCTTGGGTATTTTTACCCAAAGGGGAATTACCTCAACCGTCACCAGGGTTTGGTTAGTTAGGCCAAAGTTAGGTTTAAGAGTTTCTATTGGTTCCACACCCTCATACTCACTATCACCTTCACCTCATCTCATCAAGACATGGTAAGAGCCTCCAAGGAAGGATGTACAATTAGTACATTCGGACGTCTCCTGGGCAACGGTACATTAGTACTGGCTAAGCTTTCCACAAACTGAACTTCAAATGATGGAGCCTAAATGCCTAATATTATTATTCACCAAAGCATATGATATGCCAGACCATCTGTTGAACCGCTGTTACGTTTGGCAGTCAAAACTTTCACAATAAACAATATTAATCATTTTTATATTATTAAAATATAAATGTATGAAAAAAATGCTTCGAATGTTTCAGTTTTTGTGAAAGTGGCGTCTATAGTTAATTTGAAAATACTTTAACAACGATAGATTATAAAAGGCTGCCTTCTCTTCATATTTGTAAAGATTAGGAACTGGATGAAATTAGCGCGGTTTATGATGTCATACTAACCGTATTTGGCTGTGTCTATGAAAATTTGTTTACAAACTCAAAACGTATTATTTTGTATGCATGGATTTTTATATAAGTTATAAAAAAATGTATTTATTTTTTAATTTATGGTAGCCAGTTAGTTATGAGAAGATACAAGTATGACTATAATACTTTTCATGTATTATTTCATGCATTATAATATCTCTTGTTGCCACAACAGCAAAATAATAATAATAATAATATTTCTACTTATATTCTTTGTTCTTTCATTTGGTATTAATTATGATGGCAAATTTTTAACCGGAAGTTTGGTTTTATGTGCTTCCAATCCATGCACTCAACCCTTTGGCTGGTTAGTTTTATCCACACCATCTGGTAGAGCGCACATATATTAGGTAAGTTCAAAAAGCGTGGTGGTTTTCCCCCTTCCGCATAGAAAGTCTACGAGCGAGCCTGAGAAAGGTACTTTCACATACGTTCGAGGATAATTTACGTACCACAATCGACAAGGGACCAATGACAATGGCTTTACTTTTCCTCTGAGGGAAGTTTTGTCACGGATTTTTATCGCTCAAGAATAACCGCTGACTTTGGCTGGATTTGAACCCGTGAACATTGTATCCTGAGGCGAGAACTTTATCCCTTTAGACCACCGAGGTCAACATAGTATTATTAAGAAAATAATAATCATTCCCACATAGATTAACATTAGTGACTTTCAACCAATGTCTGTAATAAAAATATTCTGCTATCTGTCAGCTACCACCACTACTACAATGGAGAGACTGTATTTTACTGAACTCAATTTCATTGTTGTCAAGTGAATAATACCGAAAATTGCCCTTTTATTCGAATTCTGGTTTGAGCGTAATCGTGTCTAAAATCCCTATTTATTGGACCTGAGATGGGATCTTAAGGGAAAATCTGTGTATATTTTCATCACCGATGTTTTATTAAACATGTTTGTCACTTGACTCGATTAATGAAACAAAATAATTTTATTATCATCAAAACATAGAGTACAGAGTAAATAAGGGGCGAAGTCCAATTCTAGCTCAAATTGAGCTAGTCCTGTCATCTATTAGACAATAATGTTGCTTTTCTTATGGTTAAAATATGTTTCTATCATATTAAAATTGATTTTAAATAAAGGTATTGATGGGGTCTTTATGGAGTTTGAGATATAAAAGTCGTTCTTTGACTTATCGCCTTTTTCTACATGTACTATTCATATATTTTGGACACAAAGTATTCTAAAACAATTTATATGGAATGTATTTTATCAAAGAAACAAGTTGGCAGTAGTCTTTATAATCTTTAAGCTTTACATTTGTTAGTGAATAGTTATTTTAATTTGGCAATTACAGTGGTTTGTGTTTGCCATTTTCAGCTAGGGTTTAAGTGAAAATAAAATACATTTTAGATCAAACCTTTTATGCACACTCCGCTTACCCTGAAATAATTTTTAATGTTTAGTTTGGTCCTTATGATCAAACGATCTTCGTAAGGCATGAAAGTACTGGTGATGTGGGTGACTTTCAAACATTAATATTAAAAAATATCCCCAACTTGGCATCAAAGTCTTGGCTGGACTGAGCTTGTGTTGGTGAGTTAAGTTTACTCTATAATCTGATGTGGAGATGACAGATGAGCCTGACACTTAATCTTCATGCCCACCACTGTGGCTCGGTTATTAAGGTGATATGAAAGTAAATGCGAGTTAAGGTAAATGGTTAAGCAGTTTTAGTAACAAAAATCTTTTTTGGCCAGTATGGATAAAATCTCTCTTCAGTGGAAACGTTTAGTTTAATTTTCAACACTCACTACTACCAATATTTATTTTATATATTTTATGTAATAGCGGAATTTTATCAAGACTTTAAGTCTACATTTTAAAATCTTATGGTAAAATGCCGATATGGCCATGAAAGATATCAAAGAAAGTTTGAGAGTACAATGTGTAACTATGCATGCGTATCTAGTGGCACAGTATTTAATTTTTTATGGCCAAAATAGATTTTTTATTGTAAAAATTGTAAAAATACGGACCTTCATTTGTGTTTTCTTCCATCCCACCTTAAGGAAAGAAGCGGTGTATCTTAAGTACCTAAGTACGGTCTGAAAATTATAGTAATCCCGTTATTTGAAAATTGAAAACTCATGTTGCTACAATGGCGGGGGAAAAATATTACAATTGTATTAACATTATTAGCCCGCTTGGTTAGTATTGTAAAGATAAATTATATATTTGTTAGAGGAAGGTTAAATCTAGGAGCCTTCTTTCATCAAGCCTACTCTCATAGCTCCACAAATATGCTTAAAAAGTCGTTGAAAATGAGATACAATCGTATTCTCACAAACTTATTTCTGGCTTTATTAACAAAACTCAAAATATGAGGTTGTTAAGAGAAAAATAACTCTTTTTAAATCTTTCGACTTTATTTTGATGTGAACCGTATTTTGAAATAAGGTATCGTAGATTTAAATACTGCGTAAGAGCTAAACTTCTGCGCAGCAATTTCTCACTTACCTAGGTGGCCCCTTTAACGAACTGGACCTGAATACCTCGGGTTTTATACCAAAGCGTTTGGTCTTTATGCCTTAAGGATCTTTTTAAATATTTTTTAGATACTTTGTTGTTTCAAGTTTCGATAGTATAAACGTTTTTTGATCTTGACCTCTGGACGAAACAAGGGGAGCTGCGTGTATTTTTTGGGTTTTTGTTCCTTACCTTACTATTCTTCCAGGATATCCGTATTTAACTAAACTAATAATGAAAGAATGTGGAGGGTTCATTTTAGATAAAACTTACATTTGCGTAGAGGTATAAACAGACTAAACGAGGCTGACGTTTAGTACATGTGTCTACTGATGTGGGTGACATTATTTCCGAATTAACTAGCATGTGTTTTCAGGTGATACTAGTCCTTAGCTAATGTTAAGTAAGATTATGAAAAACCCAACAATAAAAACACCTACTCAAATATTCCACTATTAGCATACACATCTTTCAAGCTCAAAATGTATGATTCAATGTGGGTCCATTGTCTTTGCGCTAACTAGTCTGGTACCGAGTGGGAAGGGAACCATTTACAAGTACAGTCCCGTCAAGACTTGTTTCTTATACAAAACCACACATGATGTCACTGGAGTATAGACCTTTTCATATTCTTGCCAACTTATGGACTTATTTAGTCCTTATTTGGTCCATACACGGATATCCATAGGATCACGGAATTATATTAGTTTCATTGCTTTATGAACCATAATTTCCACATTAAAGGTCTGAGAATATTTGATACTTAATAAGTGGTATAAAACATTGATACAAATTATCAAATCTGGCATGGTTACAATTTGATTAAAAAATGGTATATTTTAACCTTCATTGATGGAAGAAAATACTAAACGCCAAGCTCGTTTATTTTGGTATTCCGGTGACGAAGAGGTTTGTGGCTCGAATTCTAGTTGGCTGTACTGAGGGTAATTTTTTCTAAATTGTTTCCACTTTCCCTATACGCTAGTAAGTTAACATTTCTCACTAAGAATTCTACCTATATCATTAATATGACTATGCAAATAGCACGAATGGATATTAAGACGTGGTGCACATTAAAAATCAAATCGTCACTTGATCTTTTTCTCCTTTCATCAAAAAACTTAAATTTTCTTGTGCATCCACACCACCATAAGTAAAATAATAAATAAGCCTTTATTTAATTTATAGAAAAAGTGATTGCTTCACATTAGATCTGAAGAACAAGTGAAGCTTAACATAATCATGTACATACATTTGTTTTTTATTTGAGAGCAATAGAAATAAAAATGTTCTAATAAACATTCAGTAATAAATTTTTTCGGTAAAGATTTCTGATAATTGAATTACAGTGAAAGGATATGTATTCCTAGAGGCTTTGATTATAATATTGAAGTATCACCATATCTGGTTTACAGGAAACTGAGGAACTCTGACATGGGTGACACTTTTGCATTCAACTACCAAGCGCTACGTGAATGGAAAACGAGTACTGGAATATCTGTTTAATGTTTAAAGTGCTTAACGTCCTAAGGAAAACCTGGATTTGAGGTGCAAACTTTCCATTGAAAACTTTCCATCCCATATCTTAATAAGGTTTTACTCATGCTTTGGGAAATACTGATAAGACGTTGTTAATACTGGAAATGTATTTAAACTCCTCCAAGCAAGGTCGCAGTCAAGGGGGGGGGGGGAGGTTGAGGATTCAAACCCCCTTCCCCCTAAATTTAATTAACAAAATATATATGGTTTTATTTATGATTCAAACAATATCAAAATTAATGTACAAGTACAAATTAGGGGGCTGTGTTACCGTAAAAAGCACTTCAGAGCTTCTAGAGGTGTTTAATATTTATAATTTTTCCTAGCCTCCGGCAGTTAAGGGGACTATGTTGCCATAAAAATACTTCAGAGAGCTTCTAGAACGGTTTAGCATTTATAATTATTTTTTCTAGCCTCCAGCAATTGAGGGATGTGCCCGCCAAACCCCCCCCTGAAATTATTGGCTGGCTACGGCCTTTCCTCTAAACGACAATGACTTCCAGCCAGGTCAAAGTGCATTACTCTTTATGTGGTGCGAAATCAAGGCAGGTATGAACGATGTCGAGTATCATGAGTTCTAGGTTAATGTCAAGTGCAGGGATGTGTGTACAACATGGTCTGCATTTTTTTTATGAGGACGAGAATAAGTTGAATTTCTCCTCACTAATGTGTAACTCAGTCCCACTTTAAGGACGTTGCCTACTTGTGACGTCACAGCAGGTCAATATAGGATTTCCCATGTTAGTGAATTTACGTTTAGCGAGTTTTAGATAGATGACGTTAAAATAAAAAGCCATAAATTCTTAAATAATTTTTAAAATAGCCTACTGGTGTCACAAAATTATTATTTTTATCTTGAAGTAGTTTTTTTTTGTAACCAAATTTCCTATAAATCATCTAAAACTTATACATATTTCTCTCTAGAATAAGAAACAAGGAAAAGGTAGTTTTAAAAAGCAAGGCAATGTTTTCAAGGCGCTAATAGTAGAGTGAGTGTGTGCACTCGTCAAAGGAAGAGGGGAATTGTTATATCAACAGATAAACAAGAGACCCCGCATTTCAATTTCTTCCCTCTCTCTTTCATACATTGGTGTCTAAGTGTGATCGTGCTTAGATTGCTTAGGTGAGTCAAATTAAGATGCAACTCAACACGCTTCGCAAAATAGCCTTGAAATCTCAAAATAGGCAACATCGTTAACTATACGTGAAGTCCAGATATTAACACGAGAATCCGAGTTCGAGCGTAAAGACTAGCGGACCTATACCAGAAATATTTCAATATTATTCCATTGCCAGATGGAGTGGTCACGTGACATCGCCTTGAAACTTTTATTTAATAGCTATTCTTGAATAAAAATTCATTACGGAATTATATTCTTCCATTGGAATAGATCTCACTGGGTTTCAAACTCCCGGAGTTGTAAATCTCGCAATACATAGCTCGAAATGATTTGCTAGACTAAAGTTAAAATGGCGGAAACCTAGAGGAATAATTTGTTGATCCGATAAAGTGAAGTATTTGAAATGAATTTGATTGAATGCCACTTATACTTCTCTAACGTGTGGAGTTTTTCGAGCTGAGTGAAAATAAATTTATCAAATTGTTCGTACTAAATAAACAATGTATACTTTAAACTATAAAATAATGACTTCTGGCTATTTTCTTTTACAAATATAACGGAGATGAAACGAGATAAACAATTTATACTTCTATGTTGTAAAATGGCTTTAGTGTGGGATCATAATAAAAAACGGCTATACGAAATTAGGCGATTAAACACGAATTGCAAGACTTTTAACTCGAGGATAACAACTATACAAATCAAAATTACGATTTCCAGTAGAATTGTCGTATCAAATTCGTTTGATCAAAAGGGCCACATTGAAACCTTTAAATAATGAGGGGTCCTCATTAAAAAAAAGTCGATAGGATAATTAAATAAATTTCAGCATAGTAAGTTAATATTACATTAAGAAATAATAAAAGCCTTAATAAAACCATAAGACTCGTCCCATATGTCTAACAAAAAATTTTAAAAGCTTTATTTGAAACAATTGTATGATTGTCATGCATTAAATCTGGAGACAAATTCAATTTAATAATAATAAAAAGTGCGTGTCTATAAGACGAGATCTCTAGGAAGTTTGGTTCTATTTCTTGTGAGAAAATAACGGTCAGCACGCTTATTTTGATAAATATTACACATATTTGATGGGCAAATTAACAAAGTTAAATTGAACCATGTCAAAGAAAGACTAAAAATTTGGTTCACCAACCTCAAATCTCTCCAAATTATGTCAAATCCCAAAATTTCACATTCTCAAAGGTTTTATTTCTACGACGTTGATAAAAAGAAGAACAGGGTATAATTGTTTAGTGGATCATCAAAAGTTTCGTGGACCACCAAAAAGCATAGTAAATGGCCGTATGTGGCCCACGGGCACCAAGTTGAAATACCTGCAATAGAGCATGGCGACATAATTCAGCAACCTTTCGGCGATAGGCTTGAAGGATTCAGTGTTTTAACCTGACTCTGAAACACAAATAATGCAAACCGAGCTTAGTTGATGGAGGAAGCCCGCTTTAAAGCTATGTTTGTTTTCTCGAACGATCACTCACTCGCTGGCAGACGGCGGCAATTTCATGGCCAAGCAGCTGGAGATTGAGATGAGGTGATGATTCCCAGGGAATATTGCTTCTATTATTTACTATGAACAAACTTTCACAAGCGTCGTAATAAATCTTTAAACTTGAATGAGATTTAACTAGTTAACGCCTTCCTTGCTAAGTATATAAGTGAAATTGACATTTCAAAATGTTATTAAATGTGCACCACGTCTTTCTTTCTCTCAAGGTTATCCACATATTCACACAAAAGAGGTAAGGAAGAATAATATATAATTTGAGAGGAAATTTGCCTGTTATTGCGTGGAGTGAGAGTGCTGAACCATTAAAAAAAAAATAGCCACAGAACCCCGGCGCCAATTTAAAACCCAACCTCACCCTCGCCGGTAAACCAGACCCGCCGATGTGGTCGCCTAGCCAGTGTTCTAAGCGATGGAAATAAATTCATTATTACATTTTTTCTTCCTCTTAAGTCAACAACCTGAAAGATGGTTTGATGTGAATTCTATTCATCTAAAACTGGGCATGCACTCAGACCTTTGGCTGACAATATGGTAGAAATCCCTGGTACTAGGAGAGTCCAGGAAGTGTGGTGGCTCCCCTTTTCCTTCCACACTGAATTTCTATGAACTAGCGTGAAAGGTCCTACAATTTTTGCTGGAAAGCTACTTTCACTTACCCTGAAGGATTGGTTTTACATGTCACAATCAACATGGGATTGGCGGCTTTAATTTCCCTCTGAAGGAAGTTGTACTTTGGATTTTTATTACTCAAGAAAAATCTGTCGACACCGGCTGGGTTTGAACCCACGAATATCCTATCCTTTGGTGAGCACTTTACCCCAACATCACCGAGGTCAAATCATTTATACATCTTATCATTTAATTAATTTACCCATATCAGTGCGCATGCAGACTTAATATCAGGCTCATATGACGAGAAGGTTGGGGCTTGAAACCCGCATGTGTGTTCTGAGGATATTAATTTCTAAATTTATTCCCACTTTCCCTTTACGTAAATGGGGGTCATTTCCTCAAAACTTTACCTGCCTTATACTAACCTCATTAGCATATTTAATTGTGTATAGCTCGGACCATTAGTAAAAAAAGGCGCGAAAAATATAAATTAAACTATTTAAAATATTGTGAGTCAATAACGCCAGAAATCATCCTACACCAGTGTTTCGTCGATCTGCTAGATTGTCCCCAACATCAGATGCTTGTGATGTCAAGGTCTTCCAGTTTGGTTTTCTGATGAGGACAGGACAAGCACGACTCGTGAAGTAAGCGTGGGGGGAGTTCTGTTGGCCAACTTGGCCACAGGAAACCTTGTTGCGTTGGGGTTCCAATCTGCCTCGTCCAAGCACCAACTTGTTCTATTTGGCAACTGCATTACATTTTCTTCAACACCTTCCGCGTTATTTATTATTCGCTTTCCTGAGGGAAAACTAACTTTACTTTTTTTTTTTCATTTTTCATGTAAAATAGTGTATAGAACAATTGTGATATTTTTTTATCATATGGATGATTTAACCGGGAGGGACTTTGACGTCCAGGTTTCAGTCGCCTTATGTGGAGACTATTAGTCGCTCTATTAACACAGAACCATACCCAGGGTACACCATAGGAGGTTGTCTATTAGTGTGATGATAGAGATACACCTATACTTAACATTCACTACTGTTTCCAGCCTGTGGCCTGGGTCAGTTTTTTTATTAAACCATATATTTTCCACTACCAGCTTGCTTCGCCTGTCGTAGCTTCATATACTTTATAAGATATCTTAATACTAGGACAGGCACAACATCCAGTCCCCGGCCGTTAATTCATCACTGTAAAAGGGTCAACGAATGATAAATCTTTCGGCCATGCCAGTAATCGAACTTGGGACCCTTAACAGAACCGCTACTGACTGAGCTAAGGTGACACACACAACTATGATACATATAATTTTTTTTAGCACCGCGTCTTACTACACGTTCGGATTATACGCTTAATATATATATAAATATTGTGTATAAATATTTACAAATACATAAAGAAATGATATATATTTTACATATACATTTATATGTATACATACATCCATACAGATAATTAGCGACCAAATCTGAGGTTGCGCAAATGGTAAACACCAACGCTAGTAGAAATATTTTTTCTACAAAATCTTAAAATTTGGTTTTAACTTCACTAACTCAGCCTTATTCAAACTGACCTTCAATACATTAGTGAAATAAATGTTTGGTTAAGTTGGGATATAATCGTTTCAAAGTGCTCAGAGTCCAATAAAAACTTCTACACCGGACTTTTTGAAACTTCTTCTCTTAGGATTGGAAAATATGTCCTTCAGTGGCCGATTTAGAACTTCCCAACACACATAGCTATATGTATATATATAAATAGGGGGATTTGAAACTCTCTTTGTAAACTTTAATGGAAGATAGGAAACACTGAAACAAATTTATGTCCTCAGACGTCACACAATGAAAGGCAGAAATTGTGAACAACATATTTATTTACAGCAGTTTAATTCAGTATCCTGCATGTTTACATGGAATGTTCTAGTTTCACAGAGCTGCCGGTGCAAACGCGCAAATGTTTGGCGGCTCGGCACATGTCTGTTAGGCTACCGTTAAAAGAACAATCTTATAGCAGCTCTTTTATTTCCATTGGAAGCCCCATACGCTAGATTCATGTCAGCCATCCCAGAATCCGTTAAATGCTCCATCTTACACGTATGAAGTCTGTGTTAACGAATGACGTCGGCGAAAAATAGCCATTTGATGCGCTTCCCAAAAACGCCTCCTCTAGCACCAAAGGATGATGTATGTGGCCATATATTCATTAACAAATAAGGTTTGTTTTAGTGTTCCTTGTTTCCATTTTTCGAATCAACCTGTATATATGTGTGTGTATATATATGAAGGATCCAGGACCCAATATTTTAGCTCACTCGTTAACGCATATGTTTACTGAATTAATAATTCCGGGTTCAATTCCCGGCATGACCGTAAAAATGATCACTGGTAAAATTGAGGCTTCTCCTTTCTCAGTGATAACTTAACGGCTGGAGAACTAGATGTTGTTATCCTTTATAATTAGTTAATTCTATAAGTCATTTGTGTGTATAACCCGAACGGTAGTAAGACGCGTTGCTAATAACAATAATAATAATAGTAATAATAATAATAATAATAATAATATATAATAATACTATAATGTAATAATAATAATAATAATAATATATAATAATACTATAATGTAATAATAATAATAATTATTATTATATATATATATATAATAATATTTTTTTAATGTGTTCGCGTACCTCCACATATAATTGTTCTTCAATTTCGTACCCGCAAAGTTGTTGGGGCAAACTGAAGCAATACATATTCTATAATCTATATCTAAAATAAATAAATAAACGGATCTCCTAAATAGCATGTCCTTAACTTCCGGGTATCTTGTGTTTAACTCTAAATGCAGCCCTGATTATTCAGTGTTTATAATGACATATACCAATTTTTATGCACCCGATAAGGTATCTTCGTGTACCCATGGCCAAATAACACTGGCTCTAGTCTAGTGTGGGAGCGACGCCTTAGACCACGTGGCCACCGACGAGGTTTATGTTTTATTAATACTTATAGCTATAGTTTCTTACATAGTCTACCGGAAGGTCTTTATTCATACTAGAACCCTAATATATAGTAGGATGTTGATAGTAAAAAAGGTCATCCAGGTGTTAAGGAAATTGTGCTGTAAAAATATTAGTTATCATTATAAAACCATTTGTTGCATAGGATTTTAAAAGTTTGTTATTTTAAAATGTAATAATAATAATAATATCTGCCTCAGTGGCCGAATGGTCTAAGGCGTCACTCTCGTGTTAAGACTGGTCTACTGAAGACGGGAAGATCCGTGTTCAAATCCTGGTCGTATCTACTGAGGGTTTTTTTCCTAAATGGTTTCCCACTCTCTTTCCACGCAAATGTAGGTAGATTATTTCTACTCCTACTCCATTAAAGTAATTATAATATAAGGGTGACCTGAAGGTCTAGGGGTAAGGTGTTAGACTTCTGTGCTGAAGGTCCGGGGTTCAATCCTCGGTCCCGGCGCGGATTTATCTGATTGCCAAACCCTTCCTTCACCTCTGACAAGACATGTATTAATCACAACTTGAGAATGTGTGGAATGCCAGGCCTCCACCGTGGTTCGGATCCCACGTTAAACTGTAGGTCCTCCATTTCATCTCACAATCACCCTACCATTACACATTAGCGTAAGTGCGTATAACCCGAACAGGTAGTAAGACGTGGTGCTAATAGTAATAGTAATAATAATAATTATTATTATTACTACACCACGTCTTACTACCCGTAATAATAATAATAATTATTATTATTATTATTATTATTATTATTATTATTATTATTACTATAATTTGCTGATATAGTCAGTCAATTTAGAAATTTAACGTCAAATATGCCAAATAAAAACATATCCAGGGGAGAAATAGGAGATTAAAATGTTGCTCATTTGTGTATTATGGTGTTATCAAATAGTAGAAAGAATGAAATTTTTATTGTTATATTTGTACGGGATATTACTAATAAATGTCAAAAGCTACCAATTATTCTAAACAAACCATCGTGGGGGAAACAGCCAGCGTCTTGGTCTAGTAGTCAGCATTCCTGGCTTTTAACATATAGGTCCCGGATTCAATTCCTAGTAGTACTATAGGTATTTTTCCCGAAGGGGAATTGTTACTATGATTACCATGGTCTGTTTAATTATTCTTAAGCTAGGCTTAAAGCTCTTCCTGGCACAACATTATCATAATCATCATAATCTTCATCTCATCGGGTTGAAGTAGCCACACCTCAATAGGCCCAATTTCATAGTCAGATTTAGCACGCCTCAAGTGCTGTGCTATACAAAATACAAGATGAAACCTACCTAGAAATAAATTGCGAAACAGACCCATTCTCTTCTTGTCTAGGTAGGTGTTGTCTTGTATTTAGTGTAGCACTACACTTAAGGCGTACTAAGTCTGACCTCGAAACTGGCCCTAATGCTCCAACCTCAGAAGACGGTTACATACCTGCCATTGCCAGTAAAATACCAGGAATTTCTAGACGACATACCCTGGTGGCATAAGCTGAAAAAATGGGAAAAATAGGGATATTAATGTAAGCATAATATATACTAGTATAGCCCTACTTCCAGGAGTGCTTAGTGAGCAAAATAATGCTTTATGGGCAAAGAAGTGCTTTATGAGCAAAGGAGTGTTTTATTAAATAAGGAGTGCTTTGAAGAGGTGAAATAAGCTATGTAAACACTTTTTTATTTTCGATTATATTGAAAACCATAGTATTTTATGTACAATATAAACATCTACCATTTAAAAAACTCATGCCTCTCTGAGACATAATAAAGCTATGTCTTTATGTTTGCCCAAAGTTTTCACCAAGCAGCATCGGTCCACACCCTTGAGTCCAGCAATGTTCGGATGGTCTTCGTTTTCTTCTAAACGAATAATGTTATATATTTCACCCGTTGTCATTATGTCAAACCTTCTTGTGTGTTGTATTCTTCCCGTTCGACCCAGTCAAATTCGGCATAAAACTCCTTATTCCACTACTCGTCGGGAGGGGTAGGGGACTGACTAGGTCACTTTGGTAAATCTTGGAGGAGGTCAACCGTGTCTCCCTTCTTCAGACGGTAGACCGGGCACTTGGACTCGCAATTTTCCATGGTCTGACTGGGCTCGAGCAAGCCGGGGTTTGATCTTCCCAGACAGTGCTCAGCTGAATCGCACATCTCTCTGTAGCTCCGTTCATCCCCGACGTTGTGTTGTAGATAGACATCACTGAAGTCGATGTCGCTCAACTTATTGAAAAATACCCTATTGGCGTATAACCTGAACGGGTAGTAAGACGCGGGGCTAAAAAAACTATTCGCAGAATATCTCGAATGCGCTGGCTTTATACGGTCTGGCAGACCCCTCCCACTCCTCCCCTCCAAGTCGTCTCCACTCCCCTACTACACGATGTTGGTAGAATCAATCACCAAATTGTGTGTAGAGTCAAACCCTAACAATTTAAATTACGCTCTATCTCCAACGGGTCTGATGACCTTCTCTTAAAGATACACGTCGGGATGAGAAGTTTTCAGGAGCTCTTGAGCGTACAAATCTCCCTTGTTAGGTTCACTCTTCATATCTCGAAGCAGGTACATTGTGGGTGTCGATACGACGATCCTGCCTATCTTAAACAGTTCTACCGACCAGTTTGTGGTGTAACCCTTTGCGAAAACTTCCTTATGCTCTCTGATATGAACGATATCGCTAACTTTAAACTTGTTTGGTGTATTATCCACCGCTTTAGAACGTAAATAGACAGTATGGAAAAGATTATCGTCTTTAACGTCGATAGGTCTCATCTTGATAGTCAAGTGTACTGTTTTGTTGTATTCGTAGATTAAAGAATCGATTAAATTGATCCATCAATAAGATATTTTAACAGTTAATCTCCTCCATATCATATTCTTGAGCTTTTGATTGAATCGTTTGACTACACTAGCTTTAACTTTACTGTACAGAGAATAGTGATAATCAATTTCCTTGCCATGAGAGCTTTGAATTCGGCGTTGTAAGACTCTGTACCATTATGTATTTGCATAATATGTCATACGAGAGGTAAATAATTAGCAGTTACTTGTCGAAGAAAATATACTATGGTGGTGGTAACTTTCTTCATAGTTTTCATCTTGACGTGTACGGCCCAAGTGCTAGAATAGGGAATCATTTCTTCCAGAGCCACCTGTAGCAACTCATTTAACCCCCGCATGCTGATATGTCTCCTGGCGAAACGTCGTCTTGCGGGTCGATGCAGTTCAAGCGCGATATCCGTCTTGACCACATACATGAACGTGATGTAGATCTGGACGGGTGAATACTTTATACGTCTTGTATCTGATTTGGCTTCACATAGTCCTTCAACAATCTCATTATTGTGTGCTAAGGACCTACTCTGGTTGATGCATGCAAGTGTCTTAATCGACCGACCATTCTTTCAGGTCATCCCAATAGGTAAAATCTATATTATCTATCTTTCTCTCTTCGCTTCACACAGACCTTCTTCCGCAAGCTCATCCTGTAACATAAGATCTATGATACGTATATTTTGATCCTGTGTGCGAATTAAAACGGCTTTATGGTTTGTTCCTGATTCAATGTACGTTTGTTTCCTTGAGTGTAACCTTTAAGACCCTCCTCGATATAGGCTCTTTTCTGAAGAGTTTTCCAAAAATCCCCGTGTGTAAGGAGCTACGTTATTATTAAAAATTACATTTCCGTCACTCTCATCAAACAAAACACGTGTACCCCCGAGCTTGTTCGTGGTTCCATCGTAACGCACACCATTTGTTTTATCAGCCATCTTTACCATCTTGCTTAGTGATCGGTTTAAAGGTTTCTTTCACCACGATATCAGACTCGTGTCATGCATCTCGTAACTGATTTTAATTTCATTTAATAACTTTACTCGCTTTGATGATATCCTCTGCAACCTTCAACGACATGTTGTAGACTGTGAAAGTCTTGTACGATTAATGAACCAAGTATTTGATCTAAACATAAGTTAGACCTAGATCTACGTGTAACGTTGCTGATGAGGTTGACATTATCTCCAACGTGAGAGATAATAAATTGCCCTATGATACCTTGAGTTTGAGATTCAATAAACAGCTAATGTTTTTTCAAGTTCATAGCCATAGTGGAAAATATCCCGGATTTCTTGAGCTTATAATCAGGTTTCCTAGTTAAAACCAGGTCTAAATATCTCGTATTTGTCCTGATAGATTTTTAATCTAACTAAATATATATGAAACCATGATAAAGACACATGGCCTACATAGGCCTCAGATGCTGCATCCGAAAGTAATATCGGTAAACTAAGGTTTGGCAAGATTAAACCTTATTCATCCTAATACCGATCGCCCCCCGTCACTTTTGTCATCATGATATTTCTTGTTCGTACAGGTCAGCGTAAATGGTCTGCTTTATGGTGAAAGACTCCTCCAACTTGAGAAGCTTAGGGCTTAAAGAATATATCGCTTGCTGACACCGTTTTTTTACTGTCGGGATGGTTTCTAAACATCCTACATCTCTTTAATGCTTCTCTTTTCAAAGTTAGTATGCATAGTTTGATTCGTTTCCAAATTTTCAATCAGGGAGTATAATTCTCCTTTGATAAGATCTCTGGTAGTATTGAGAGCGTGCATGTGTTCGTTAATATGTTTCGCATCCATCCTATTGCCGTAATACCTGTTACAAGCATCTTTTGATGATTTGGGAGCTTCAATGTTGATAATCCTCCTCGAGCCTGCATCATATCATCATGGGTCTAGAGTTAGATTCTCCGCACTGCCTGATTTATACTTGAGATATGTTCGAATTTTATAGATGGACGACATTATGTACATTCACATACTGAAGCTATGCGCAAATTAATCGTTCGAATTAAAGACATCAAACCCACATTGGTGATGACCCTTTTCGATATCGTGATCTTTGCTTAAGGCTAGGAAATTGAACTTGTTTTTCCAACTTAAAGAACATATTTTCCTTAAACTTTTAGAAGGTCATATCGGTGTTCACTTGATTGTCATATACATGTTTAAAGTTGGTATTGTCTATGCTGAAGAGAATGAGAAGGTAAGCGTTATCTCTCAGCATCTGTTTAGGTATTCTAGAATATATTTGACATAGATAAAATCAGTTTATATTCCTATATCTATGCATACTGAAATACGTCTGTATTTTATAGTGTTTATCACAAGCGACGTCGTCACGTCGTCTTAAATGAATACAAAGTCGATGTTTGACTCTGACGGCGGAATGATCTCTTCTTTGTCCTAGTAAGGGAAATAACCCATGCCTTCTACGAGTGAAATAACTTGGAATAATCTCTGATACTTAGGCTAATACAACGATTTAGAGTAAACGCACACGTTTTTGAATTGCAATCCGTTGAGTGCCTTGAGCAGATTGATCATGGCATTTGTTTTACAAAAAATTTAAGGCTCGCAGATGAAATAAAGTAC
Organism: Timema bartmani; assembly: GCA_902151455.1. Taxonomy (NCBI): domain Eukaryota; kingdom Metazoa; phylum Arthropoda; class Insecta; order Phasmatodea; family Timematidae; genus Timema; species Timema bartmani. The sequence goes on along the minus strand of CABFWB010000159.1, from coordinate 151,249 downwards.
GTACCGTGCCTATTGAGTAGTGCTTTATCTACTTCATGATCGTTGTCACGGAAGGGTGACGAGTCTGACTGTTTTATTAGTCAATACTGACTAACAATACTATATATTATTGTACATGAGTATATAAACAGGAATCGTTACGTGTCGTGGAGCAAAGAATGGGAGGTAGTCTCTAGAATAAAATTATCAATTAGCTACCGTTTGTAGCACATACACCTGGCTACTAGTTTTGCGGACCTGACAAAACGTTTGAAACGCGTCGATCCTGGTGTGAACTAGCTAGACCATGCCTGTCAAGAGAACGATATAGTCTACTCCAAGGGAATGATCTTTCGGGTCGTCATACTGGAGATCGTGACCTTACCAAGAAAGCTTGGAAAAGAGTATTCGCACCCGATTTGAAATTGAGTAAGAAAACCGCTGCTTTGGCTGTAGCAAATATGATGAAAGCAAAAGTAAAGATCGGATCTGGCCTTACCGAAGGACGTCGTCAACGCAAAACAAATAAACGACGTACTACCACTACCACTAGTACTACTACTACTACTACTACTACTACTACTACTACTACTACTACTACTACTACTACTTCTACCACTACTACTACTACTACTACTACTACTACTTCTACCACTACTACTACTACTACTACTACTTCTACCACTACTACTACTACTACTACCACTACTACTACCACTACCACTAGTACTACTACTACTACTACTACCACTACCACTAGTACTACTACTACTACCACTACTACTACCACTACTACTACTACTACTACTACCACTACTACTACTACCACTACTACTACTACTACTACTACCACTACTACTACTACTAATACCACTACCACTACTACTACTACTACTACCACTACTACTACTACTACTATTACTACTACTACTACTACTACTACTACTACTCGTCGGAAAAGAAGAAGAAGGTTGGGTTATTACCTATACTCCCTCTGATTGCGGGAATAGGAGCTATCAGAGGAGGTTCGGCAGAAATCATAAATCGTTCAAAAGTGCTTATAAAAACAATTGACGGAGGCTCAGAAACATAATATTATGTTTGAGTCTATTGCTTTAGGTAAAGGGAAGTGTCTACGTCCGTATCCGTAAAACCATACTACCTAAACTTGCTTACCGAAACTGATTTACTCAAGTACGCTAAAGAGTTAAGATTCAATTCTTTTGAGGTGTATTCGCAGGAGACGTCTTATCTTCCGGTGGAGCATGGATGAATGAAAGTGGTATCATCAATCTCGATATAAATAGCAGTAAGGATACCCATTGGGTAGCTTATAAAAACGAGGGTCTAGTGGATTACTTTGATAGTTTTGGAGATCTAAAATCGCCGATGGATCTTGTAAGATATCTCAGAGGAATACCCATAGTTTAAAATCATATATGGTATCAAGTGTACAATACCTTTTTTTTGTTATCCATGCCTAGCTTGCCTTAAATACCCTGCTAACGATAGAACCCAGTAAAAATATGTCAATGACACCTACATTGACGGGTAAGAGTTCAAATTTGACGGAGAATTATTTTACTCATATTATACTAGGTGAGGATAGTCGTCAATAGAAGAGCGTAGTAATAAATTCTATTGCATCCGGAAAGAGTATATTGTTCCTCTGGGCCCTTACGATTTGGAAGCTTTGGATCGATATTTATGAAGAGTGGTTAAGAGTGATGTGAAACTCCCCATTATCAATGATCCGACCACTACATCACCTGCGATCGAGATATCAGTTTTACTCGACCTGGCACGTATGCATCTCTGCTAAGTTTCAAGGCTATCCTTCTTCCAGGAGGGAAAATGCACATCTCAGCCGATACTGTGAATATTCTGAATGTTAACGTGATACATGTGGAGTTCAGTCTTGCAAGTGAGGCCTATTTGAACGGAGAACTGAATCATATCCTACACGAGTTCAGCATAGTCGTCCCTCCAAGCTATAAGATAGTGGAAACACCGAATAATATTATTCAACTTCCGTTAACGAAAGTCATAGAATCTATCTCGGTACTACCAGTCGACGAACGAACAAGGGAAAAACATACACTTTAGGAACGAGACTATATCGTTTTGACTAGATCTGAAACGATGGGACTCGTAATAGATAAAACAAACAACACCCTATCTCTCGATACGTTGAGAGAATATCGCTGAAAGAGCTAACACCTACCAGTAAACTCTAATTACGATACTTAAACTACTCTTTGTGGAAATAATGGATGGAGATATATTATGCAATGGAGACCCGGCCACATTCGATACTGCTTTGAGCAGTTTCCAGTATCATTCCTACGCTTCATATATCCCCGGACCGTTAGCTAACGGGAGTTACCTTAGGTTATCTATCTAACAAGAAGGATTGTATACCTTGCCACACCATTCACTTCTGCACATCAAAGAAAGATTGCTGCTAGATACTGGTGCTGTCGGAAGTACTTTGAGAATCTTCACTAAGGGTATATTTAATCTCTTATTTAGAAACGTTTATGAGATCAATGGAGTTGAGATCGATCAATCGAGAAATATAGATGTTTCAACTCAGCTCGAGAACTTGCTTTCGATTTGGAAAGGTGAGCAAGCGTGCCTTTAAAACGTGGGATAGAAACTCGACGGTGTACAAGTACACGCCGTGACGGGTATCTTTGATGTACGCATCCCCTTACGTGTCATTCTATGATTCACGGAAGACTATTCCCGCACACTGTTCATTTTAAACAAGAGTTAGTGCTAATCCAATCTACGATTGACAGTAATGCACTAGACAACCCCGAGACGTCTTATAGGATCGAGCTAAGTAAAATATAATGGCTAATATCTTACATCATGACGGACAATTTTAATATGTCGGCATACATGCAATGGATTTACCGTGCCATCCTCCCCCTGGACATCTAGGCTCAGGGCAGTTTCTAGGTCGGTACCTTGAACTGTAGCTCCAATCCCCTACCGTCAAAGGGTGAGATGATACGGTTCAGGCCGGATACTGAGGTTGGCGAGACTAAACTCCTCCGCCCCTTCCAGTCACTCACTTGTTGGACTGACACAGGGGGACCACGTGTCTCCCACCTATTCAGGGTGGTAACCGGAGCTATTTACTTCCACTCACAGAAGCGACCACCGGGAGAAGCAGTCTCCACTCTTTACCATGTGTATGGGAATGGGATTACGCCCATTGCGCGTGGGAAAGTAATCTCCCACTCCTCGTGCGTACAAGTGGAGGCGCCCATATTCCATCCCATGCACTACTAACTGTCCAGGTTAGCACCAGAGCTCTAAAACAGCTCACCGCATGAAGGGCGCGACCCGATCCAGCCGGCCCAGAACTCCAAGGGCCCGGCCTATAGCACGGCACCACACAAGGAGCCCGGGCCGGAGACCCGAGCCCCACCCCTCTGCCAACGCCATCACTCGTCGGCGGTTAAACTTCACTGCCCCACAGAGTCCAACCCATTTCTGGGCCGCCGCCGAAGACCCAGAGCCCGCGAGGCCGTGGTCCGCGATGTGGGCTTGGAGCCCAGCCCTGTGTACTACTTATAGCGAAAGTAATCTAATGGAGGCATACCAGTCCGCAGGGCCACCCCGAGCACCTGTAGGTGACCCCCAAGCATCCAGGATATAGCACGGCAGCGAGGGAGTCTCTCTGGCACGGGAGGACAATTTTAATAGCTTCAATCTCCTCAACTTCATCAAGAGTGTGCACGCTATCAATCTCACATTTCATACGAATTGTACGATAATCTTAATTTGCCGACCTCCACACAAAACGACAGCACTTTGAAAACTTTGACCATGTTGGAAAAATCACGTTACGTTATTTTTGTTCTTCAGACAGGACGTAACAATATGACGGTTACGGATAGAAACAAATTTGATCATTTTAATCAACTTTTGGTTAAATTTTACCCGAATTCAGATATGTACCCTTACGTTGTTATGAACTTGGACTTTAACCAAGATTCCTTTTTAAAAGTTTACGAAGACTTTGCCAACTTTCAAACTTTGTGTTACGGAACGAGTGCGGCTCTACTAATGTTCGATCCAGGACATTTCAATTCTGTGGCACCCATCGTCGTGTTTGACGCGAATCAACAGGAATATATTATCAAGGTTTCTATAACATGTCATAACGCTCTAGCCGTATAACAACATCCCCGCAAACACTAAAGCTTTCTGCTTGATCATACACAATCGAGTGGCTCGCTACACCCCATCTAGCAGTGAAGTCAGCAATATGGCCTCATAAATTTATGAGGAACGACTCAACGACGTACAGTATGCTGATCGACGTGCAAGGAATCTTGAGTGGAAAAGGTTTCTTCCTAATCAAGGAGTCTGTTCCGATTCTCCTAAAGTGTTCAACTACTCGTATAAGTTCTTACCTCCCTACCGTATCGGTTTACTTTCGTCATGGAATAAGATAAAAGTACTCCGAACTAGGTACGTTGATTAATTTTCATCTGAAGAGAGAGACATCGTCTACGATAAACACTAAAGGAACACAAAAGGTAATTTGGCTTGAAAGTAACATCAATGACCGTGACGATACTACTTTTCCGAGCTGGGTAATCTCAGTTATCCTTCACGGAGATCGCCTAAAACATTACGTAGTGTGGGGAGATATGCTAGTCATTCCGGTACAATCTACACGTGTGCAACAGAAAATATCAGACCTTTTTATTAACCTACGCAAAGATATCTATCAATTCCTACAGCGGATTCCTAAACCCCTCGCTACATTTCTTGTTGGTGGAAGTTATACATCTTTGTAAAAATCGTTCATGAGGAGGTCCGGAATTGCTCTTAGCTTTCAAAGAAAGAGAGAGAAAGAAATGTATTTTGTCACACAAACGATAGCAATTAAATATCTGGAATCCCATTGCAGCTTAGACCATTCGACCACCAAAATGGGTGTAAAACGTAATTCTACTCACAGTGATATTCACGTGAACAAAGGCGACAATCTCGTTTGATGTGGTTTTCTTCTGATATAAAGTTCGGAATTTGAATCCCAACCCGGCATACTGAAATGCCACTATTATAAACTGATCTCACATTTTCATTTCGCAATATGCGGGTACATTTCCTCAAATTTCAACCTTACTTACCTATATCCCACCAGTGTAAAATATGAGGATATCCTGGATGGCGAGCAAGACGCGGTACACATAAAAAATATGGAAAGGTCCTTGGTTCGATTCTCATGTCCAGGTTGTTAATTTTCACTTAATTAAGAAAAGAGGAATGTACTAATAAGAAACAAGAGACACTTTTCAGCGACCGAATGGTCTAAGGTGTCACTCTAGTGTTGGACTGGCCTGCTGATAATGGAGAGATTGGGGTTCGAATTCCGCTCGAGTCTACTAAAGGTGGTTTTATCATAAATGTTTTCTCACTCTCCTTCCTTGAAAATGCTGTTAGCTTACCTATAAAATGCTTCCTTCCTCATCACTACACAATTAGAGTAGTTATCATATACAGTATGCGTTTAACTTGATGAGGTAGTAAAACGTGTTGCTAAAAAAAATAGTTTGTTCTTTTCTTTGGGAAGATATTAATCAAAAATAATGAGGAGAATTTCGTCAGTGTTTTGTCTCTCCAGTTCTTACGTCATAATTGCATATTTTATCATGTTCGTGTGGACCACTTTTGGTATGTTCTCGTGGAGGCCCCACTATCGGATATTGATTATGTTTCCAAATAGATGGTAAATTCGTTACATTTGCTGTGGCCAACATCATAACACGCACACCGACCTGAATCAGGCCGAGTTCACTGTGTGACGTCATCACTGCTATGCGCTGGGGCGTCATCAAGGTATGTACAGTACACACATGGTCAATAGAAACCAATATCCTTTCACTAAGTGAGAAGTTCAAATGCAACGTGCATTGTGGCGATTTGGTAAGAAAAAGTTAATAACCATGCTGGAGAACATCGAAAGTGCACAAGAGGGAGAAACCTAATTACAAAAGTGCACGAAGATATGGATCAAAATGCACCTAGTCTTTGCGTCAAAAGCTCACAGAGAAAACAACAACATGAATTAATGGCTGGGAGGTGGGTGTTGGGCTTATAAGTCATATGCTGATATCGTTTGGTTCAGAAAGAGAAAATTAAGTATCTAATTATATTTCATTTTTATTTATTTTTGGTATTAACAATGACTTTTTGAAAATACTGATTATATCAGCACATCTATAAACTATTTTAAATCTAGAACAAACATAACATCCATCTTCCGGCCCTTATTTCCTCACTAATCACTGTGAAAGAGGAAACCCACCTTTCACCAATATATCCTCTAAATTGTACCTCCAAGCTAATATTATATATATATATATATATATATTGATATGTATTACTATGTATTACTATATATCCATGTTAGCTTGGAGGTGAGTGATAAATCATTTAGTAAAAAACACCCTCAGTACACCCAACCCAAATTAGAACCCTGACTTCCCTGCCACTGGAAATCCATTCTCTGAGCGATGAGGGATGCCTCAGAGAGTGTAATCCTCGATTCAGGTCATATTATTTTTTTCAACTCTAAAGATGTCCTATCTGACTTGAGGCGCCAGAGTTCATCATACCTTCTGGGTCGGAGCTCATCGAAAACGTACAGGGATAAAACAACCACTGCATAGCCCTCTTCGGTGGCCGCATGGTCTAAGGCGATACTCTCGCAGTAGACTAGACTATTGAAGACGGGGAGATCGAAGTTTGAATCTCGGCCGGATGTACTGAGTAGTTTTTCCAAAATGGTTTTCCACTCTCCCTCCGTGCAAATGCGGGTAATCTTCCTCTAAATGAAACCTTCATTATCTTTAAAACCACTAGAGTAATTAGTATACAAACTAATAACTTGAACGGCTTAGTGCGGTGATAAAAAAACTGCCTAACGTGACCACATGAAAAAAAATTGTTAGCAACCCTCTTACTCGTTAAAATAGTGGTTAGGCTAGTTTAGGTTAGGTTAGGTTAGGTTAGGTTGATAACTGACTAATTCACTAAACTCGCGATACTTGTAATTTCTGAAAAATATACATTTATTGCGGTGTTGCTATATGGGGCTCAGAAACTACAAACAATGGTGCGCTTTTGATGCACCTATCTTGTGCGAAAGCAGGTAGTCCTGTGCGCTTTTGGTACGTAGCCCTTCTCAGTAAAGTGTTCAAGCAATTTAAGGTGAGCATGTAGTAAACATGTAACAATATCAGTGTATTTTCACTTTTTATAGCAAAACTTTTTTTGTTCAACATAAACATAAACATAAAGTTTAATTTACTTCACATGATTACCTCAACAGTTCTTGAATATCTATCGAGTGTGTTTTGGAATTTAATGACAACGTTTTATCTTCATTAAAAAAGTTTGCCATCTAATTCTGCTATGCTCATGACCGATATTCAGCAACCTTCGATACCACTATATGAAGAAAATTAAACTCTATATTTCTACTGAAGCAATATTTTATTTATTTTGACAAAAAAAAAATTGCTATAAAAACTTCAAAAACACTGGTCTTTTCTCGCGTTCCCTTCATCCCCACCTTAAATATGTTTCATCATTTTGACCACAGGTGCCTTGTCTAATCTATTGTTTATAGATTGTCTGCAACTCAGTCTTCCTATAAATAAAACCTTCATTATCCTTAAAACCACTAGAGTAATTAGTACTTAAGAAAATAACCCGAACGGCTTAGTACAGTGCAGTGCTAAAAAAACTCCCTAACGTGGCCACACGCCGCAAGGATTGAAGTAGTTTAGTATCGACACGCAAACTAAAATTTTTTCACAAGACATTACGTGATTTGTGCTAAGAAACGTTCAGGACTTTTCATGTTTACACTAATTAAATAAGGATGAGGTAGCTATAATTTGGAGGAAATGTACCAGCATTTTCGTGAAGGAAGAATATTAAAATAATTTAGGAACAAAGCAACTGAGTATTGCTGGCTGGGATTAAAACCCCGTCCCTAGTGATTATGTCCCCCGATGTGAGTCTTTTAGTGCTACTAAACTTGATTCTCGTAAGGGTTGAACTTTTTATATTAAGATGTGATGGAAGGGAACGCTAGTTAGGTTCCATCGTTTTCGTTTTATATTTCAAAATATTTTTTCTTTACTAAATAAATAAATTTAAAAAATACTGTTTCATTAAACACATTTAGTTTATTTTTCTACACATTATAACCTAGAAATTCTTAAATATCTGTCCTGCTAATGACAGTGAGATTGGGGTTCAAATCCTTATCACGTGTGTTAAAGGGTGTTTTTTCTCAAATGTTTTTCCACTTTTCCTCCACGAAAAATCGGGAAAACTTTCTCTAAATTCAACCTTCCTCGTTCTTAACACATTAACATAATTAGTGTGTCTAACCTGAACAGGTAGTAATATGCGGTCATTAGAAAATATATATCTGTCACAGACATGGCGTAAGTTAGCTAGTTTTTTTTTATAATCACCGCATTTTACTACCTGTTCAGGTTATACGTAGGTTTTTTTTAATCTAAAAGATTTCTGTTCAAATGACACGATACTAATGACAATTATTATAAAACTGTTGAGATTTTAATATGTTGAAAATTAAACTAAGTATATCTACTCAAGCAATATTTGATTAATTTTGGGTAAAAAATTAAGTTGCCAGAAACTGCAAAATTAATGACCTTAGCTCACATTCTCTTCCATTCCATGAACTTATTTAATTTTGGATTAGATCATTGTTCATGGTTATGACGGAATAATTAGATTGATCTATGACAAGTAAAACACAAACCTACTAGTAGTTCTGTGAACGCTAGACCTCGCTTCCTTCATTCAAACTATGCTAAGTACGTTATGTTAAGAATTATGTCATGTGCTTATCGTTAATACAGTCTTAACATTTATCTTTGGATTTCAAGTTGAAATGTATAATCTTTCCTTGGATTTGAGATTGATATTTCTCCTTGTTAATCAAGTTAAACAGAAAACAAATAAATACTATATTCAATAGAACATTATATTAATAGAGAATAACCTTGGTCACGTGGTTTATGACGTCAGTCTTTCCATCCATGTTTGTCAACATATTTAAAAAATACGATCTAGGTTATCAATAGATTGCCTAGAATTTTAAATTAAAATCCCTTGAGATGAGCTTATAAGCGAAAAACATTTTGAGAGGGCACCATATTGAAATGGATATACAGATTGAAAAATCATGTACACTCTTTGTTTTTTCTAGGTTCAAAGAATATCCCTGCCTTATTTCATTGAATTTGGTTTACGCATTTGACAGTTATCGTGGAACAGATATCCGTGCAGACAGACGAAATGCCAAATGGTCAAGTTAAAACAGGATCTCGCTACGCTTGGTCGGTTAACGTGTCATCGCTGATAAAAAAAATATTGAGTTTTGTTGAATTAAATCAACTTTACCGACATTCTCCTGAATGTGAATACTAGAGGAGATATTTAAAATCAATGCAACCGGTTGGCATTGAGCCCTTGCCCTCTAGGTCATAATCCAGACATTGAGTTGTGTGACCAACCCACCTTCTTCTCTAAATGCTTTGACGTGTGGAATAACCTAAAAGCCGCGTTTACACCGGTCGAGTAACTGGTCAAGATTTCACATACTAGAAGTTGTCCCAGAAAACTGGACCAGAAAAGCATTTGTGATGAGTGCATACCCACCGAGGATTCAACGGGCTGTTTCAACATCTCAAAACGGATACCATAATTTTGGAAGGTCTTATTTTGTACCAAAATCCTACTGTATATTAGTATTTTGGAGGGATTAAAGGTCTTTCAGAACGGACTTCCTATTTTCGTTCTGAAAGGCCTTTTATCCTACCAAAGTACAGAAGAATTACGGTACGAAATAAGGTCTTCCATAACGGACTTAATTTCAAATTCAGGATATATCTTTTTTTTTTTTAATAAAATAAGAGAAAACTCACAAAACTGAAGTCGTAAGAATATGGTAATATATAAAAATTTGTTTTAAAAAACAAACAAAAAATGTAATTGAAGAAAATACCGATAATTGCGTTTCATAATCATATACATAATCTCGGTAAAATGATATTATTCCTTATAATGGGATCATATATTTCAACATCACCTTATTGCTCGAACGAAGCAGTGTCCTGTTTTAACTAGACCGTTTAACATTTTATCAGTCCGATGTCCGGATGTTTGCCAACGATTACTATCAAATGCATGGATCAATTTAACGAAATTTGGTAAACTTCATCTCAAATTTTATTTATTTATGATTAAAGGCTCATTTCTTTCCTGTAGCTGTTTTGGATGTCAACCATTCTCTATAACATTATATAATGTTGAAAGTCTTTATCTTAAGACACCTTAATTGACACTATCATTTTTAAAAACAAGTCATACTCAAAATAAATATATAAAACACAAACCTTACTTTTATTAATAACTCAAATAATTATTTAAACACTAATTCAATTTTTGAAATTTATAGTTAGAGATAGGGTAAAATAGCATTAATTTTCATTTTTTTTAGCATTAATTATTGGAAATGTAGCGTTTTGTGGCATAACTTAGCATTTTTTAGCAAAATAGGTAAAAATGTCTTTCGTCAATGTTTTTAGGGCCTATACAAAGGATTTATGTTAAAAGCAACGACTAACGGAATGTGGCGATNTTTCGTCAATGTTTTTAGGGCCTATACAAAGGATTTATGATAAAAGCAACGACTAACGGAATGTGGCGATTAGCCGGATGGGCTGTGGAAGGCACAGGATGCAAGTAAAACCCGAGCTGAAGCACACAGACGAGTGAAACTCAATGATTTTTTAATCACTTATTTCCACTGAAAAACATCGTTTTATAGAAATTCTCATCATTTTACTTAAATGCACAGCATTTTCAGGGAATTCGCGTCTATTTCGCTAAATAGAATAATTTAGCTAAAATACTCTCAAAATCACGTTTTTCGCGTTAATTCGCGAAATAAAAATCGCTTTAAACACTTTAAAATGCCATGAAATGCAAAGAAAACTTATAAATACCCTATTTTCGACCCTTTTTTTTCTTTTCGGGTTTTTCGCAAAAGCGAATTTACCCTATTTCTACTTATATATGTCTCCCATCAACAAGTTGATCAGAGAATCAAACAGTTGATGGAGGGAATTGGCTGGTTGGCTTGACCAGAGATTTGTTCGAAAATTTATATATATACATAGCACCGCGTATTACTTCCCGTTCTAACTATACGCCTATATACTAGTTATACTGATGTGTTAGAGATTAGGATGGTTTAATTTAGAAGAAGTACACTTGCATATTCGTGGAGGGAGAATGGAAAACCGTTTAGGGAAAATCTCCCTCAGTGCATCTGACCGTGATAAAACCCCGATTTCCACGTCTATGACAGTCCAGTCTAGTGTGAGAGTAGCGCATTAGGAAATGTGGCCACCAAAGCGGGTTTTATCGACTATCACCCCACAATTGGTAATGGTGCAACTGAAAATGAGACTTGAGACAATGATTGGAGATCAATTTACATATGATCTCTAGCCCCTGATTATTATTTGTGCAACCGACCCTTAGTCTTTTCAGAGTTCACTTCTAGACCTATTTTTTACCAGCCTCTAATAAAATGTCCACATTTCTTGAAATAGCTTCCTTGCTATTGCCAAACAAAGCAAAGTTATCTGCATATCTTAATAGCTGCATTTTCCCGTTTAATGTCAACCCTTCCCTACTCTAATAGCATATTCTAAGACTAGATTACAAAGAAGTGGGAAAAATGCATCTTCTTGTTTCAAATTATTATGTATTTCGAAACTATCTGATAAGTGACATCCAACCCATACCATGCCACACGTATCAGTCATACATACCTCAATTAGCTTGACAAGTATTTTTATTATCACAAGCTTAGCTAAGATATCATTTAATTTATTTCCTTTAACTGAATCATAGGCTTTTTTAAATATCTGTATAGTTTATAAACCAACATGTTGTATTCCCACTTTTGTCTAATATTGGTCGAATAGTACAAATCTGATCCATTGTTGTTCTAGTTCATTGTAATCCACACTGCTGGCCCTCTATTGTTTCCTCTGTAGATGGCGCCAGTCTTATTTAAATTATGTTATACACAATTTTCTAGCATGTTTGTAGTAGTGAGATATATATATAGTTAAAACACTCTTTTTTATCTCCCTTTATAAAAATGAGTATAGTTATACTTCCTTTATTTGCCTCTATACATAAATCACATAATACATTATTTGAATACGAGAAAATAAGGAATTTAAAAGTGTTTTTAAATAAAAATTATTTTAATAAAAATCCTGAAATCTTAAGCACTCCCACACACACATACTTTGTATTAATACAAAGCTAATTGATATATTAACCCCTTTGTCTAAACTATATGTTAATTTATTTATGCTTTTCTATTTGACCAAAATAAATTAACACCTAAAAATAACACTAATAAGCATAATAATCAACCAAATTTTGTTTCAAATTTTGAATAAAGAATCCGCCATTTTTCATACAGTTTTCAGTAAAGTTTTTAATTTTCAACAAAATATTTTTTCTATAATTACATCCAATCATAGATTTAGATATATTGATTTTAACTAGCAGTTAAGATGAACATCTATTTCACAAACTACGTTTGAGTAAAAAGAAACGGGAAATACGAAATGGCAAGATCCTGAATTAACTTCTTGTATTTTCTCTATAATGACTCTCCTATTTATTTAGTGTGGCATTTAGAAATGAAATAGGATAGAGCCTGACTTGGTGTGCAAATATAGTATTTCGTACACAATATATTGAAATTAATATTTTTAACGAATACTCACCATTCAGACATATATATATAATGATGGATTAAATAGCAAAGGTATTATTTTTGTTAATTATGGTTATAGCCGCATTTAGTTTCTAGATATCATGTTCTTAAATTGAAAAATGACACCTAGACACGGGAATCTAACCCGGGACCTTTAGCTTAGTACTCCATTGCTCTGACCACTGAGCTTTCCAGAATATATAGATACGCCTATAACGGTAATTAACAAAAATAATAACTTTGCTATTCAATCCATCATGACATGTGGACTCGTACATATAGCCAACAGCCGAGTTGAAGATGGCTTCATCATCTGACAGCTCGTGATCTTAATTGATCACATATTTGTAGATGACGATTTCCGCACGTCCATCACAGATTCTGCCTTAAAATTTGAGTGAATAATAACCCTGGGCACGGGATAATTTATGTATAGCTCATTGGTTAGAGCTTTGGCCTACTAATCCAAAGGTCCTGGGTTCGATACCTGTGTCCAGGTGTCATTTTTCAATCTAAAGAACATATATATATATATATAAATGTTTATAAATGCCACCTTGAAACGAGAATGGACCCCAGGACTTTCAACATTGGGAATTAATGCTCTACCACTGACCTATAGAGGCTTGCTATGTGCCCAAGTGTCACTTATATTTTATTGTTGGAATCTGTGATGGACATGTGAGATTTTCTGCTACTTCATAGTTAATAGAAACACAGCTACAGTGACTTGGAATAGACATTTATGTTTTCATGTATCCAAGTTTTAATTGTACATAGATGCGTTGCCTGAAACAAAAACAAGTTTTTTAAATTATTTATTTGATCAATGTATCTTGAGGCTCTTTAGGAGCTTGTAATATATTTTGAATGATTAAAGAAATGAATGTGAATCTGTTTAAAAATAATAATATATGATCGCTTCAAATAGTCATTTATTTACTAAGCTAACGGTCGATAGTGTGTTCTTTTTTCTTTAATATATTCCTATAACTATGCAAAACCAGTCAGGCCACCATTATTGCTTTGAAAAAAACATGTGTTTCCACTAAAGATTTTCATTAGACGCGTCATGGTCAAAATAGATGTTAAAACCTATTTTTAGTTAACTGCCCTGAGGATAGCTAAAATAAAGCACTTCCTTTTAAAGAAACGTGAGCTAATAGCTAATTATTGACTAAAGTTTTACCATTCTCATCTTTACTGTCAAGCGTGAGCTATTAACGGTTTTACTTCTTCGTGATGGTTCAGTTCTTCATCTGTGCTTGGTAGTCGATTATAAGGGTTTTGGAGCTGACGACTCTGAAGAAATGATGGTGTTATGAAAGGATGAATTATTGATCGCCTAGAACCAGATATACATAGCTCCATTAAAAATCAGTTGTTAAGATTTTTTTGTTCTTTTTCTTCACGTCGTGCTACCCGTCTGGGCCGTACGCATTTTAAAATTTAAACTTTCTAATGGGGTGGAGATGAATGTAGATTTTAGAGGAAAGGTACCTGTATTAGCGGGGAGAAATAGTGGGAAACTATTAAGGAAAAATCACTCTGAGTACACTAGGCTGAGCTTAAAGTCCCAATCTCAACTTATCGTAACCGATAAACGAGATATTTAGCGGGGAAATAATGAGGAAGCTATAATTTAAAGGAAAGATTTGCCCACACTAGCTAGCATGTAGGCAGTGGTGGATCCAGAGAGGGTGGGGTTTTTTTTTGGGGGGGGGGCGGGGGGCGCCCCAAGAATATTTTTTGTTTGTATTTAGATTAATAATTAAAAAATTAAACCAATTAAATATATGTTATAGTCACTACTAGATGTAGACCTACTGTTACGTAGGCCTAATATCTCACTAGCCAGTTGCTTCGAGTGTCATTCACTGCCAATAATTGATTTACATTTTTAACACATAACTTAATTAGTAAAAATTAATAAAAACATAAATAAACGGTGAACTTGTATTTGTTTTTTTAATTCTTTTGATTAATCTTTAAATTACTCTCAAATTTTGAAGAAATTTTCTATCAGAATCTCCTGATAAAAAACCTTCCAGCCCGGTCCCGTGAGAGCGCCCCCCACTCTCCCTCACGGATATCCTAGATCCACTCCTGCATGAAGGGAGAGTTGAAAACCATTTTAAAAAAAACTCTCATTGCAACCAAATGCCCCTCCCTCTCCATCAACAGCAAACCAGAGTTGATGAGCTCAACGTTTAGCCCGCGTGCTCACTAATGTGGGTAATATATACAGGGTGTAAATTATTTTGTTTTACAAACGTTTAGGGAATGTAGAGGATACAAAATTGGACACGTATCCATTATGTACCCTTCGTTTACCCTGAAAGCTAGCAAGATTATCTTGTATGGTTCCACTATGGTTTAGCTTAGTATATAAGATAGGACCATAGTTTTATCCATCAAGGTAAGACTGCTACCATTCCGGATAGAGAGAGGGTAGATAAGAGTGGAAAATACTATTTAATTCCCCATTGGAAACTGATAGATGGGGTGGTTACAACTGTATGCTTCAAAACATGCTGCGTCACTCTAATGCCTGCATTGACTTCGGAGGTCTTCACTTCCAACAGATTTTGTGATACATTAACAGCAGGCTTGGTCTCAAAAATATTATATACTGGACTACAATTACAATTAAATTCTAATGTCGGTGACTGTACACTAGTTTTTTTATCAGTGTAAATAAATTAGATAGATTTGGGTCTTAAGATGACGTCTTCATTTGGTGAATATGTGTCCATCTTTGTATCCTCTACAATCCCTCCACGTTTATAATACACATTCGTATGATGTAAATGAATATATATGTATATATACATTTACATACACTTACTCCAATACATTAGGAACTCAAAAGTTCATTGCCACACTTTCCAAAGTACGCCCACTTATCCCTATCTTGAGCTAGTTCTATCCAGTTCACCTAACTACATCCTATCCCTATGTTGAGCTAGTTCTATCCAGTCCACTTCATTACACCCTTTCCCTATATTGAGTTAGCTCTATTCAGTCCACCTCATTACACCTTATCCTTATCTTGAGATAGTTCCATCCAGTCCAACTCATTACACCATATATCTTTCAGGCCTATTATAATGTTATCCTCCCATCTGAGTCTAGGTCCTCTCATTGGTTTCTTCCCATTGGGTTTAAGAGTCAATAACCCGAACATCGTTCTAGTTTCTTCCGTTCATTTTGCATTTCCTTCCCATCATAACCTGTGAGATGTATATAAAGTGGGGCAAAAGGACGCACTTAACGTTTAAACACATGTATAAGCTAAAAATATATGTTAAAATATGTCAATTTTTGTGATAACTATCTTCATTTTATTGTCATTGAAGTAGCGATTTTTAATAATTTTTCTAAAAGTTATTTTAACCAATTATTTAAAAATTACAAAATTTGACAAAACGATACTTTTGCCCCATAGGTGTGGTAAAAGTACGTTCGTTACGGGGTTAAAGTACGCATTATAAATATAATAAAAAAGAATTTATAATATTGACTTTTACATTATAAAACTTCACAAGACATAAAAAAAAAGGCACTATAGGCATTATTGAAGAAAGTAAACTGTTTTAGCTTTTTTTCATAAAGAACTTATCTCATTGAAAAATCCATTTTCTTGACTTATAAACTAGTTGAGAAACAATTTTAAAGGTTATTTCAAACTTATTTAACAAGAGTCACACATAAATTCCCTTGACCCTTCATAATTAGAACAAGCTTCCAGAAACCATTCTTAGCAACTCTTGCATTGAACCCAGTCTTCTAGAGGTAGATCTTCCTACTGTTCTTCGTAGCCGGGGCAGAAAATGACTTCATTAACTTTTGATTTTGTTGTTTTTATTCTTTTTGACAGAGACATAATTGGAGTATTAATTTTATATCTGAACAATGATTTCCTAGCTTGACCAATAGCATTTTTACTTTCTTCTCTTATCATTAAACAATTTTTAAATGGTATCCCTGTTATGGTTTGAGATTTTTGCCCTCTCATTCTCCTATTTTGATTTTCTGTTATATTAAGGAATGGTATCAGGTCTACTGGAGAGGTCGTTTGTTGTTGGGGTACTAATACAGAGTCCAAAGAAATCGATGGTTTATGGTTTCTTGTGTCAGCCACAAGTGTTGATGGCTGAGGATCTGTTGTGGCAGCTGAAGGTGTTGATGGTTGAGAATAAAGTCTGTTCAGCGTAGGAATTGTTTTCTGAAAGGCCTTTTTCCCTACCATAAAGCTATTATATATTACGATTTTGGTAGGAAAAAGGACCTTTCAGAGAGTAATTCCTGCCGTGAATGCAGTATATCTTACATCAGACGAAGATGTTGATGGTTGAGAATCTTTCGTGGCAGCCAAAGATGTTGATGGTTGAGAATCTATCGTGGCAGCCGAAGATGTTGATGGTTGAGAATATCCTTTGGCAGCCAAAGAGGTTAATGGTTGAGAATCTATTTTGGAAGCCAAATATGTTGATGGCTGAGTCTCGGATGTTGCGTTTGATGAGCCATTAGATTGGTCCGTGACAGCTGATGGAATAAACTCTTCTTCTGAAAATACGTAACGGTTAACAGGGAAAATACCACACATATTAAATCCATTATTACCTTTAGTAATTGTGGCACATCTTTGGTAGGCATTGCCAAAAAGTTGCGCGAGTTGAAACTGTGAAATTGTACGTCCAGGGTGATTCAACAACCATTGGTCACAAGCGTGTGAGTAAAAATCTTTTAGTGGCTTAAAAAACATCTGTCCAAAGGTTGCAGCTTGTGAGTTCTATGCGGAGGCATGAACAAGAGATGAATAGAATGTCCTCTGCAGAAGAGCACAGCATCCAAACTCATATGTGAGGTGTGGTTGTCTACAATAAGCAACACGGGGTTCTCTAAACTTGCCATTACATTTTTCTGAAAATGATTCAACCAGTCTTTAAATATCTCTGTGTTTATGTACCCACTGTTATAACACATCATAGTTGATCCTGGAGGGGCTCCATTCATTAGCTCCTCTTTTCCTCCTTTTATTGATAAAATGATTGCAGGTGGCACATAATTTCCACTGGAACCTATAAGCTGTCCTCTCTCTGCAGACACAATTTTACCAACAGCTTTCTTTCCTATGCTGGCAACTACTTTGGAACTGTAGTTATTCCCGATTAATCCATATTAATAATTCGAGTCAATGGGAACTTAAATTTTGACATTAAGACCACAAGATTGTCAAAAAATGCATCCGCTTGAATCTTGTTAAAACCCATCACTCGAGCAAGGCTAGTCTTTTGAGGAATACGGAGTGTCAAATTAAATTTCTTCATAAAACTGTATGTCCAGTCTTTACCAGCTAGCTTCGTCTCTTTATCATAAGGGTTTTTAGTTCCATTTGTCTCAGTAAATTCAAATGCTAATCGTCTTAAATATTTTAATGTCAATTCGTAAAAACACGCATCAAGGTCCTTGCAATGTTTAGCCAAGTCATTTTCTTGTCTTTCTTCAAATGTCTTTGCCAACCTGCCCAGTGCATTTACACCAAACCCCTGAAACAGTAATACAATAAATTCAAAGTGTATTTTATATCATAGTTTACAAAATTAATTTTAAATTTAAATAAGTTTTATTAAATTCCATGTAACCTACCTTTGTTAAACGTTAAACTTATTTCAAGGTATTTTGCAATTTGTCGTTTCTAAAATCCATCTCGAAGCATTTGTTTATCTCTGTTAAGCATTTGTTTAGTACATGGTTTATGATTAGTTGTTTTTTTATAAGTCCTGAAACATAAATTGTACCACATACATTAACATTAAATAAATATGTATTAATTTATTTTTGTGTACCTAAATGTGTCTTAAACAACCTTTTGGTATTCTGGAAAGATTCCACGCTTCAGCACTAGTTTTCCCTAGCTACTAAGGGTAGTAATATAGCTATACATTAATTTGTATTCAGAAAAGAATGGTTCATTGGGTTGATATAAAGTGAGGAATACTCGTAATCGAGAGTTGGTGTAAGAGCACGCAGTGCGTACTTATGCCCCGCCCCTTATTGCTTCCCCTTGCCCCACTCATAGTTTTACAACTCACCGGGAAGTGCTGTCGCCTAGTGAAAAACTTCCTAAACAACGTGGACACTTTTGTTTTAATTAAACACAGCTCTTTCGAAATATAGCAATACATCTTAGTTTTAATAAATATTTTATGTAGATATTAAGTTTGATAAATACTGTCAAATTACACCAGAATGCTTAAAATCCATTGTTTGAAAATGTGTTTTCAGATTCAGCTAAAGCTATATAGAAAACCTATCTGCCATGACACCTTCCTAAAACCAAACAGTTTGGCCATTTGCTATTTTACCAAAATATAAATAAATCCAATGCGTCCTCTTACCCGACGCGTACTCTTACCCCACCTTACTTTCTTTCTCTCTCTATCCATCTATCTTTCTCTCTCTCATTTTATATATATATATATCACTTTGTTAGACCTTTCTAGATTAAACATTAATTCATAACAAGTTTCACCTCGTCGTGCAAGATGTGCTCTGTATCGTGCTGCAATAGTTGACGCCTTTCGGCGAAGGCGGAGTGCGAAGAAGCGTACCATATCTTGCCATGCATAGCACGGTGGCCTGTCTTTAGAATTTGAACAGCAGGCACTTGTGTTCGATCTTTTGCAGTTTGGTCACGTCCCCCTAATGGTTGGGGTCTTACTACTCAAACGACTGTTATTAGACCCACACACAGAAGGCCAAACTAAACCTCTTTCTCCGTGGGGGCTCATCAACTTGACTGTTATTTTCTTCTTAGCCCATATGATTGATTTTCGATATTTGTTTTTTTCCCTCTCTTCCATTCAATTGTTTGGGCCTACAGCTAAGCAATGAAATACAAGTTTTGATTTTCAACTTTTATAGAAAAAAAAATTATTTAAAAATGTTTTTAAGTGGTTTGTTTTAGTTATTATAAATTCATTTTATTCTAAACCGTCTGCATCCAAATTTAATCACACTTGTAGTTTTGGGACAAGTAAGGTGGAATTTTATATAAAATGTACACGTGCTAGCGTGTAGGTCTGTGGGAAATCATTCAGGGAAAAATCGTCCAAGATTCCAAATATATACATATTAATATTTCACCTTTCTTTTTATCCCCTAGCACTAGAGGGTTTGGGATGATAAAAGTCAAATTTTATAGGAAACGTACACACATTTGCGTGGAGGTAGAGTATTGAACCATTGAGTAAAAAATAACGTCCCTAATACTCATCCGAAGCAAACCAGACAAGATGAGCTTGAAGTTTCATCCGTCAACACACCGATGTGGAGGTTTTCACTGTAGAACATTTTAATATCTATTTCTAGATAATAGTTGCGAATCTTACTACTGTGTATGTGTATATATATATATATATGCTAGCTTTTTTTTAGTACCGCGTCTTACTAAATGTTCAGGCTTTACGCTTGTGCACTAATTATGCTAATTGTTTTAGAGATGAGGAAGGATACATTTAGAAGGAATGTACTCGAATTTACTTGGAGGGAGAGGGGAAAGCCGTTTTGGAAAACCACCCTTAGTACACCCGACCGAGATTCGAACTTAGATCTCCCCGTGATCGGTGGTCTAGTCTACTGAGGGAGTAGCGCCCTAGACCGTGCAGCCACAGAGGCGGACATGCTAGCTGTTAAAATGTTTTGTATACAAAACACCCATAAATATATATATATATAAACACGCATATATGCAAACATACACTGACGGATGTTTCCTACGCTAATAACTATACAGTATGTATTTGCTTCGGTGGTCACATAGTCTAAGGCGTCACTCTCGTGTTAGACTGGACTGCTGATGACAGAGAAATTTGGGTTAGAATCTCGTTCGAGTGTACTGATGGAGGTTTTTTCAAAATGGTTTTCCACTCTCCCTCCACGCCAATGCAGGTATACTTCTTAAAAATTAAGCATTCTTCATCCCTAACTCATTAGCGTAATTAGTAAAACAACTACTATATGTATGGTTGATCAAAACTTTTTCCATAGGTATAATATTAGTTTAAACTGGATTTGATACCGGGTTTTGAAATATTCTGGTTCTTAAAAAGGTAAGTAGTTAAACAATGTCACAGATTGAGAGCTATTAAGTGGTTATTTACTGCACATGCAACCAACGCTATATCTTGACATCTGGTGTGAGGTCGAGGCTGAGCAAATTTGTTGTTAAAAATGGTTTGTGTACCATTGTGTGTGTGAGGTGAGGAAGGTCGGCGCCACGTTCTCTTGGACAACATTCCAAGAGGAGGTAATGTGTTGGCTAGTGTGTGGTGACAACACTCACAACAGGTCACTAGTAGAAGTGGGAAGGCCTACCAGGACGGCCTAGCTAAAACCTGTTGCTAACGCTCTTAACGACATCTTGCGGCACGATTGCCAATCTATTGAACGTTTTTTTTTTCTTCTTTGGCAGTTTCAGTCAGTACATTTTTGTTATAGGTTTTGTCTTGTTTACTAACGCTTGTCAATTTAAAGTGGCCGCCTCGGTCGACGATAAAATATCAATCGATGCCGGGACACACGGCTTAAAATACATTGGTCTGTGACGTTTTCTGGAACTACTTCTATATTCTGTCTCTGCTTTACTCCCTTTAACACTTCACCTGCAAGCACTTTTGTCATCTAAGTAAGAAAGAGGAGAAATAAAATCACTAAACTTACTATCCTAAGGTAAAGAGAAAAGTTCTCTGCTAGTACTCAAATATCTTAAAATGTTCTTTTGTGAGCCTATCAAAAAATGACTGTATTTCTCAGAGGAAGGATAAATCTAGAATCCTTTTTCATCAGGCTTATCCTCATCGCTCCACAAATATGCTTAAAAATCGTTGAAAATGAGATAATAATACACTTTCACACAAATATATATTGATAAAACTCAAACTAAAGGGTTAAGGAAAAAGAAGAGTCCTTTTGGAGCCTTTCGACTTTATTTTGGAGTGAATCATATTTTGAAATAACGCATTGTAGAATTAAATATTGCGTTAGAGCTTAGCATCCGTGCGGATATTTCTAGCTTACTTTAACTCGTGTTTCCTTACATTGTAAAATGTGGTTGAAGTCAACGATAGCTATTTGTGTAACTGCTGTAAGTACATCATACACTACGTGTTATGAACTAATACAGCAGACAGAGTTGATTGTATTCTAACTCGTCTTAACATTCTTAGTTTGTTGATATTGTACCAATCTTTATGAGTGGAATGAATCTATAACTATTCAAGCCCTACTCTATGTTTTCAGACGGGATTCGAACTAGATGGGCTCTGAGGTGGTGGTGGAGGTTTTTTTTTTTTTNNTTTTTTTTTTTTTTTTTTTTGCTGTCTCAGCCTCGACATAGCCTGTTCTGAGAGTTAATGTGTGTTTTCATCCCAATATCATTTTACATTCCGATTTAAAAACTAACTTAAAGTATGACACATTTCTTAAACCAAACACTCATTCTTAGCTACCGGCACACAAAATAATTCATGGGCTCATTAGGAATGTAATAGTAATTCAAAGTCCATCACGTTAGCTTAGTCAGTAGCGTGTCTGCTTAGTAAGCTAAGGGTCTCACGTTCAATTCCCAGCTTGGTTTTCCCAGCTTGGTTGAAAAATTTATATAATTGATGTGTGTGTGTGTGTGTGTACCCCCTTTCACAGTGATGAATTAACTTCTGGGGACTGGGTGTTGTAAACTTTTACATAACTTTTAGTTTTATGTATGGTATGTAATTATTGATTTTTAGAAGTTTGAAGATTTATTTTTATGTTGTGTTGCATAATAAATACGTATGTAATTATTTGATTTATGAGCTGTACGTACTGTACATACTAGTACAAACGTTATATGCGTTTTTAATACTATATTTTCGATAAAGTCTCTTAGTGAGAAATTCTATTTTTTTTCTTAAATATTAATTATCCGAATTTTCGATTATACGAGCTAACCTAGGGGTTTACTGTATGTCAATTCAAGGTGATTTTATCACGACCATCTTGCAAAGATCTAAAACTTCTTATATTTGTTACCTTTGGATCGTTGAATGTAGGCCTATAAGAAGACATCGATCTCGGTGATCTGGGGGTAAAGTGCTCACCTCAGGACCCGATGTCCGTGGGTTCAAATCCAGCGGGGGTTGGAGGATATTTACTGAGCGTGAAAGATCCGTAGCACAACTTCCTTCTGAGGGAAGGTAAAGCTGTCGGTCCCATGTCGATTGTGGCATGTAAAAGAACTCTGGAAGATATGTGAAAATACCTTTACCGGCAAAATTGGTAGACCTTTTCGCTCTAACTCAGAGAAATTCTCGTGTGCTGATTTAACTAGCCGGTTCAGAACGTGCATTTTAAATACGTCAAATAAGTGAAAAAAATAAATATAAGAAGATGTTAGCAAATGGAAAAAAATCTATATGGTGAGTTGAAATTTAAGAACTAGTCCATTTGCTGGAAAGCATTAGTATGATGGTTCTATTGAAGAGGTAGGGTGTTACAATATCTTATATTCATCCTTTCTTTCAAACTCACCTTGGGAGGGGAGCGAAAAGAGTAAACATCATGAAAACATTTACGTGGGTTGTAAAATACTAGCGAACAATCAGTTTTATTGGCTAGGCTGGTGACTTCTTGTTGTTTATACAGTGAGAGGCACATAAAGTGTTGGAGACCAATAACAATATTTACTTTATTGTATAACGTTTTATAGCCAGCCGGGGTCGACGGACTTTTCTTGAGCGATATAAATCTTTAGCACAACTTCCTTCGGAGAGGAAGTAAAGCCTTTGGTCCCATGTTGATTGTGGCATGTAAAAGAACCCTGGAAGTTATGTGAAAATACCTTTCTTGCGCAAAATCGGTAAGCTCTTTCGCCCTTGCTCGTAAAAACCTCGTGCGCTGATATAATGAGTCGGTTCAGAAAGTGCACCTTAAATACTTCAAATAAAAAATAAGAATTGTACTTTTTATCATTTGCTAGGATCTTAAGAAGGGATAAAAGGCAATGCCAGTCAAGGTACAAGCTATTATTATTTTTTATATGAAAATGAAAAACTGTTTGGGCTAAAACATATAACACATTGTTGCAGAAGATAGGCTACGGTTTTCTTAATTTTCTAAATATAAGTAGTTTTTGAATATTTCTCAAGGGCATAGTGACATTTAAATTATTATTATTATTATTAGCCCCGCGTCTTACTACCCGTTCGGGTTATACGCATAATGGCATTTAAACACAAACTTTTAAAATAATATAAATATTCTAATCAAATTCCGCTATTCGCATGATAAATAAATAAGAGCTAGTGCTACTTAAACTAAACGTATCTACTTAAGCTATCTTTTATTTAATTCAACTATACAAAGTTACTTGTTATTAAAACTGTGTAAAAACCCATTTAATTGGCCGCATGATAAGATTGTCCAATTTTATCAAAGGAGGGGGCGTGGTCTCTCTCCCCTCCCCCCACTAAAACGCCCGTGGCTTAGAGATCTCTATACTCAGACGCAAAGATTATTAGCCCAGGAAATCTAATTTGATGCATTGGCGAGATCTGACCTTTTAGAAAGTACTACCAGATAGCCTACTTACACCATAACCTTTTAATTAATTTATAAAACTTATAAATACCATTTTTTGTCTTTAAAAACTGTATTTTTTTTTCTTTTTAAAAAATAAATGGAACGGGATTCAATCAAAAACTACTACCTTCCCTGGATAAAAAGTGACGTGCAGCAGTGGAGGAAATGGCTATGTCGTGCTCGGTGAATCATTTAAAATGTCATTCATGTGCAGTCCAGAGTTTCAAACAAGCTTGTGTCCAGCCTTATTCGTTGAAGCGTTTGTTTTGCGTCCCATTTAGAGATAGTCTAGAGTGATTGCAGAGTACATTTTCATTGTTTGAATTGCCGGTTTCATATTTTAAACAATGTATTTTTCCTTGTTTTAAACTGATACATACTTTTGGTAACACTGGATACTAGCACAGCTAGCAACTCTCAATATATTTTGATTGCTTTCATACACAATTAAGCACAATACTATACTATGTCTATTTGCATAATTCATTATGAAATACTTTTACTATTTATTTATAATTAATGTGTTATTTTCTCTTTTGTAGCTATAACTTATTATTTCCTTTGTTGTAGTTACATATATTTTAAATGTTGTTTAGTTTAAAATCCAACCATAATCAATTTGTTTTTCCGAGTTCAAAATAGACAGTTTATTTTAATGGTTCACAAGAAACCTTTGACCCTTCTTAAAAGGGATGTGAGTGATTATTCAAAAGCTGTTTTCTTTGAAGTTTAATATTTATAAAGAAACACGAGTACTGTACCACTATTTTCTATATAATTTACGACACATTTTATAGTCAAACAGCTTCTGGATTAGCTTTCATATAGCCTAATACAACATTCTCAAGGTTAGATCGCAACAGTTTCTGTGATGTTGAAGTTTATCTCTTTTGTCCCGTTAACACTGGTCAAAAGTCACATTTAAATAATATAATAGCTCCCTTCATTAACGATATGGGACTGACGGCTTTACTTCCCCTCCGAAGAAAGTTGTGCAATGAATTATAATTGCCCCAGAAAAACTCGTCGACCCCGGCTGGGTTTGAACCCATGAACAACTGGTCCTGAGGCGAGCACTTTACCTCAACACCACCGGGGTCAACTCTTAAATTAATTTAAAATTATTTTTCAACGGGTGTTTATTTTTAAATTTTCTTAGCCTAATCATCATTAGACACGTGGGTTAAGGTAACAAACTTATCTGATCTAGTTTTCCAGTTACGAGGATGTAAGGGTCCTAATCCCGGTAATATGTACCCTTTTTTTCAATATCTTTCGCCAAGAACATGTGGGTACACTTCATCTATGTTCTACCTTTATGACGCCTACGTAATTAATGCTTATTTGGATGTACTGAGCAGAAAATATTCTTATAATTATTTCTTAGTGATGTATCCCATAGGAAAATGATATATATGTACAATTTTGAACACCTTTTATACAGATTCTTGAGTTTATATATTCGTATAGTAGTATTTAAATATAAAAATTAATTTATTTGTTTAACACCGCGTCTTACTACCTGTTCAGGTTTTACGTATATGAGATGATTACGCTAATGAGTAAGGGATGAGGAAGGTTGAATTTATGAGAAGTGTACACAAATTTTCTTGGAGATAGAGTGGAAAACCGTTTAGTAAAAACCACCCTCCGTACACTCGACCCGGGATTCGAACCCCGATATCCCCGTCATTGGCAGTCTAGTCTATTGCGAGAGTGACGTTTTAGACCATACGGCCACCGAAGCAGGCTATGTTTATTTGGGAGGGGGTTTAACCAGTCTACTTAGACAAGTATATAAATGGTATGACACAATAGCACAAACTTTCTCATATTGTGTAGTATGGCTTCGAAGATAATTTTCAAAACCATAGTTTGAACAAACAACCCTTAAGTATTTTGTCCTCATAAAAACAACCACATTAAAAATAAATTATTTGTAAACTACCCTAAAATTATTTGTTATTTGTAAAAATAGAAACGTATACTTATTTATAATGAAAAACTATTCCTAGATTACCATTGTGAATTCAATTTTTGAGGTCAATTTCCAAAAAGTTCAAATTTTCAAATACTTTCGGAAGTATAATTTACCATTTAAATTAATTTTTTTAGATATATAAAAATATGTTATTATTGATAGTGTAAAATAGTCACCCGAATCCAATTTTAGACCATATCATTAAAGTCACTTTTTAGAATATTCAAATTTAAAAAATTCATCAAAAAATTACCCAAAAGATATTTTCCCTAAAAAAAAAGTATACAGCTTAAATTGCCATGTTCCTGTCAAACACTCTCCAGATATACATTTTAAGCTAAATCGTGATAGCTATGAATTTTCAAATGAAATGAAATTTCAAAAATCAGTCATTAGCGAACGACCCTTTATCGAATTTTTACCCGAAACCAAGTATTCAGTGTTATTTTTTATATAAAATACTACCAAGATACCAATTTGGGACCAAATCGTTACTGCCATTTGTAAAATATTTTTATTTTTGGAGAAATCAGTAAACTACTGATAAATGAGTGTTCACCCCTAAAACCAATTATACAGTGATATTTTTCATGTCAAACAAATCCTATACAACCATTTTAAACAAAATCGTTAAATCCATTTTCAATAGATTTGAAATTCAATTAAAATTACTCATCAGTATACTAGCCTTATAGTAAGGGATAGGATAGACAAAACATATAAATATCAAGTTTGAACAAAATCCATCAAACCGTTCGGGATCTGTTACCAAGGACAGATAGACAGATAGACAGATAGTCAGAATTATAAAATCCACTTTTTGGGTTCGTTTTAACATAAAACATAAAGATTCGTCATAATCTCAAGATCGATTTTTTCACGATCACAATACGTTCGCTTGAAAGTAAGAACAGTTTATCAAAATATTCTTCCAAATTAGGCAGAATTAAAAATTGTTATTTGTAGTGCGTTGATAAATCTTAGGGAAATAGAATGAAAACACTAAAAACGTAAGATTATGTATAGATAATATTTTCAATGTCTTTTAACGGTGATACTTGAGATAAAAATATAGAAAAAGGCTCTTTTCCAGATGAAAAGTGGTAGAATATATTATTTCTTTATTAAAATAACCTGTACTAATTTCATAAATATTCAACATTTACATATCATAATTATATTCAAAGAGGATTCTATATCGTTATAAGTTGCCCTAATCTTAAATAAGAGAATCAAATTAAAAGGTAGAAAGCACCACCACCAGTGTTAATAACAGTACTATCTTATCAGCTATGAAGAAGGTGAGAAAGTACACCCACATAGGCATGGAGGGGAAGATGGAAAATATTCACTGCTAAACCACGTGAGAGTAATCACCTCTAATACACCCAGCCAAGACTCGAACCTCGACGTCCCCGTTCCCAGCAATACCATTTAATGCAAGCTTGACTTCCTTGACCATGTGACCATCGGTGAGGAGGATAAAAGTAAGCTCGTTCATTTTTAGTTATAAAAATGAGTAAAATTTAATAAAAAAGAAAGCTTTGAATTATATTTTGTTCTTGAAAATGACAAAAACTCACTTGAGTGAAGGTCAAAGTTTGAATCCCAGCTGGATTTACTAGTTCTGATTTTTTTTTCATAAAGGGTTTCTCAAAGCCCCTACTCGCAAATGCAGGTGCAGTTCCTCTAAACACTTTACCTTCCTCATCACTACTACATTAGTGTAAATATTCCAATATCCCCGAGGGGTAGTTAGCAACGATAAGAAAATAAGTCCCCGTTGTTTGTCCTACTATACAAATCGATTATTTGCATGGCACGCGTTAAAATTTGGTATTGTTTGTGATCTCGGGCTGATTTGTTTGTTGTCGACCTCAGTGAATTTGGGGTATAGTGCTTGCCTCAGGACCCGAAGTACGTGGTTTTAAACTCAGCCCGGGTCGACGGATTTTTCTTGAGAGATAAAAATCTGCAGCACAACTTCCTTCTAAGGGGAAGTAAGGCCGTCAGTCCTATGTCGATTGTGAAATGTAAATTAACTCTGGAAGGTGTGTGAAAATAACTTTCCCGGAAAAATTAGTAGGGGCTTTCGCTCTCACTCAAAGAAATTCTCGTGTGCTGATATACTCATTCGGTTAAGAAAGTGTACGTTAAATACCACAATTAAATAAAAATAATATAATAAAATATTTGTTTGTTGCAGAGCTTAAATTTTATTTATTATTATTATTATTATTATTATTAACACCGCGTCTTACTACCCGTTCGGGTTATACGAACCAGTGCTTAAATTATTTCAAATTTTGTTAGGGGTGTACCAAAGTCACTTTTTAAATGCAAAGCGAAGTTTTAAACATGTGAAGCAAAGTTGAAGATAAGGTTTTGGTTGCTGTCACGTAACAGTGTGTGTGAAACGTGGTGTCTCACCTTACATGATGAAAATCTAGGATGTTTGAAAACATGGTGCTAAGGAAGATATTTGGTCCAAAAAGGTATGAGGATACTGAGGAGTTACATATCCTGTTTTCATCACAATACTTTGTTAGGATAATCAAGTCTCGTAGATTACAGTGGGCAGGACGTGCAGTGCGAATGGGATAATCTAGAACCTTGATCAGGATACTGACTGGCCAACCCAATGGGAAGAGACCATTGGGAAGACCTTGACGAAAATGGGAGGATAATATTATAATGGACCTGAAATAGATAGGGTGTAATGAGGTGGACCGGATAGTACTAGCTTAAGATAGGGATAGGTGGAGTACTTTTGTAAGTGCATCAATGAACTTTCGAGTCCCTGATGCCATACAGTAAGTAACTAAAGTCACCTAGCACTATTTTTAGTTTTTAAACTATCTATAAGTGCATCTAGGCCGAAAGGAAGGCCCAGAGAAAAAAACAAAACAAAGACCACTATATTATTTTCCTAATTTGTCTATTCTTACGTGATAGATGTAATCTAATCACCAGTCGGTGTTAAATTACAGTTTGTTTCCTGACCTTAAAATTATAATATATTAAAATATGTCATGTTTAGTGAAATATTTCAAATCTTTTCACGATAAATTAAAGTTTTTGTCCTATTTCGAAATGTTTTGAAGATGCGAAGGTTATTGTGGGTGTCAAAGTCAAAGTGAAAGAAATATTACCATCAACTTTGGCATTTTATGGTTTCGCACACCCTCAAGTTTTTGATAGGCTATTTTAAATCTTAAAAGTAACTCAACTAAACCATTAAATTATTTCCTTTTCGACCCCGAATTAATATAGGATGATTGGTGCTGCACCCAATGGACCACATGATAACGTTACACTACCCATGTTTACGATCCCTTTTGTAGTGTTGCGTCTATTTTAGTGACGGAGATGTAGAGCCTAGGAATAGCAAAGCAAGGCGCTTGCGCGCGCGCGTGTGTGTGTGTGCGTGTGCTGAAGAAAGGTGGGGAGAGGCGATTGAGGGGAAGCAACTTACGTGGAAAGTGAGGGGAGGGTCAAGCGGGGAGGTCACAAGAACGAACGGGTGACGTAACAACTCAGGTGATGATGAACCGCCAAATAAGTTTATCGTCAAAAAGAAATAAGCAGTCCATTGTGGAGGATTGACAATGTCTTTAATATACAAGGTAAGTGGCATAGAATGTATTTAATTAAGAAATAAAAAGTTCATCAAAGTTTTAGTCATTTAAATGCTATTTCTAAAATACAAGACTTAAAGAAGTTATAAAAATAAGTAGGCCATATACAAATTGTACTTATAAAAACCTATTATTATAATTATACTAACCGCTATATAATTATAACTCTATGCCTTCTATTTGAAGGAAAGTATCCTCACACAACGGTATTTATTATGAGAATGACAATTATCACGCCTCATAACCTCTAATACAATCCTCAATTGTTTTAAAATCGCATGTGGAACTCTAGATTTATGTTTTTAACTATTATTTCGATCTCATCACTATAACGATAGTGTGAAACGATGTTGAAAATGAGCAAATATAACTTTTTCATTAGTTTTTAAAATTTAATCTATAAAACTCTGAATGAAAGGTTATTTTGTCCAATAGGGGCGTGTTGTAAAAACAAACCATTTCTTAAATTACGCTGGGTTTCTGTACATCTTTAACGCGTCTCAGCTTTGATAACATTTCATTATGATAACCGGTCTTCAATTTTATTTTATCACCGCATCTTACTACCTGTTCATGTTACATGCATTATTATTATGTGTTCTGTCTTAATACAGGTCCATTCCTTTTGTCAGTGAACTTAGAGCACCATTGCACCCTGTCCTCTGCCTCCTACTTCAGTTCCCAGAATTTCTTCTCTTCTTCAATTCATCCAATATTTGAATCTTCTTTTTTCCTAAGCTCCTCTTTCCCTCAACCTTTCCTTCTATGACGTCGTGCAGAAGACAGTTCATCTTAATTAAGTGTCTGATCCAGTTACCTTTGTACCGAAGAATCACATCCAAAATGACTCTTTTCTCACCCACTCTTCTTAGGACTTCTTCATTTGTCACCCTGTCTGTTCACCTGATCTTTTTTTAAAGGTATTCCCCACCACCACACTTCAAAGCTATCTAAGTTCCTATTTTCCATCTTCCTAAGAGTTCAATTTCTGCGCCCTAGAGCGTGATGATCCAAAATGTATAATTTATTCAGTTTCTTCCTCAGTTCCAAACTCACCTTGCTGTTCATCAGAAACCTATTCTTGTTGAAAGCTTCCTTGGCCGCGCATATATAATAACTACTCTAGGAATGAGTAAGGAAGCATTTTAGAGGTAATATACTACTATTTGCATGGAAGGAGAGTGGTAAACCTTCTAGGAAGAAAACCACCCTCAGTAGAACCTACCGGGATACAAACACCGATCTACCCGTTATTAGCAGGCCAGTCCAACACGAGAGTGACGCCTTAGACCGTTCGGCCACAAAAGCAGGTGGTCTTCAATTTGTTCACTTCAGCTTTGTGAGGGAGGAATAATTACGCGTACATTTGATATGCCTTATTTTTTACGCTTACTTATGGCTACGCAGACTAAGGTACCAGACTCATCTTAGTTTTATGCTGATAATGGTGTGTTTAGGACTCGAACCCCGGCTGGGCGTAGTGAGATTTTTTCCCCTCAATGGTTTCTCTCCCTTCACACAAACACGAGTGAGCTTCCTCTAGAGTCTAGACTATTACCTTCCTTATTCCCGCCCATTAGTTTAAGAATTCAGATTGCTAGGACCAGTAGTAATATGCAGTTAGCAAAAAACTTACTTGTTTTAAGCAAATAATTTAAATCAACAAAAAACCCATTAAAAACACTAACTGAAGTATACAAATTCAAATAAAAAGCCATTTATTTACATATTTTTTATATATAAACTTTTTTCGTCTTTTACTCCACGTCTTACTACCCGTTAGGGCTACCTGGATATTTACACTATTGGGATACGGATTACATGGGTGGAATTTAAAGGAAACGTACCAGCATTTACTTGGAGGGGGTGTAGGGGTGTAATCCCCAAAGGCCTTCTCAAGCGTGATTTGTTCAACCCATAATATGAGTCTCCTTTGCTCCTCGACGGTACGTCTATGAACATTCCTCACTCAATAAAGCCACAGAACTGTTCATTTCACTTTCTTATCAACTATCAAAATGCTCTTTAATCTTTCTTTACGCTGGCTGACCTATGTCGTCCTCAAGGCGAGTGATGTCTTGTGCCTTTAGTGGGCTATGGGGGATATATGCCTCCTTAAGTCCACAGAGTGGGGGTCCTAAAGATAACAACTGTTTGTATTCATCAGGAGCGATGTGGTCCTGTCACGAACAAAACGTTAAAACAATTTACTAGAGCAGTGTAGTGTGGTACATATACTAAACTTTTTTTGCGCCATTTCTTACTGGGCATAGCCACGTGGACTGAACACTACTTTGCATCATGATAGCTCTCGTAATGTGAATCGGGCACTGCTATCTTGCAAAACAATTTCCCTCCCAAGGTGGATTGGACACTGTTACATTGCACCATGATCAACCTCCCAAGGTAGGTTGGGCTCAATCTAACCTAATCTAAACTAACCTAACCTAACCTAGCCTTGCTCCCCTTACACTAAGAACTAATTTTACTTCGGACATATTTTACGGAGTAGTTAAAGTTCAGCTGGATGACTTATAGTGAATTGTAGTCTGCTGCATTATACTCTAAAGTTCCTAAACCACCTGTTTACAATTCCTTCTAGTCGAATCGACGGTGCCCAATCCAACAATCTCTCACATATAAAGTGCCCGATCCACCCCCACCCCTTCTTACTACCCAATCTATTACTAGCTAAACTAATGGGGTTGGAATAAGTAAGATACACATTAGAATAAATGTACACGCATTTACATGGAGTTCGATTAAGAACCCATTTAGGAAAACAACATTCTCTGCTAGTATTCGTTCCATGACCTCCTTGTCACTGGTTAACTAGACAAGATGAAATGGACTCCTTTGTCCGTGTGTCCACCGGTGTGGGCTAAAAGCAATGGATTGAAAGAAACACTACGGGCAATTGAGAAGGCATGAATACTTAAGGATAAGGATAAACATTATATCAACAACGGAATGGTTAATCAAATATTAAAGATTAAAGCCAAAAACCCTCTCGTATTTAATGAACTTATCCTTTGTCGCCTCCCTAAAAATCTGAAGGATACTTATATAGTGAAAAGATTAGGGTAAGGGGGTAAGGAAATAGGTAATCAAGGTTGACAAAACAAATTGCAAATATTATATTACTATCTAATACCGCAAAATTATTTTGTATTTGTTTAATTACTTCTATGAATGGTGTAAACAGTTTCACGCTGTTTTATACAAAAAGTTGTTTGCTACCAAAGCGAATTAAACGAATTAAACCTAAAAAAAAACTTACTATGCAGACATTTAACTGCTAAGAGATAAAATTTATTTGACAGTCCATGGGTATTACAAGCCTTTAGTGTACGGCTGCAGAGAATGTTTTTAAAAATCAAAGTTTATTTATTCCGTTATTTAGGGCTGAGTTCCAAGAAAACGTTGGTTTCCATTATCACATAAACTTGACGCAATCTTTGTCAGATAATTTTATGACAGGCTTTCTAAAAATCTTCCAGAAAACGTTGCAAATGTATTCTGCTTGTATGGAAACAGTGTTTGTCATTTTGTTTGTGTGTAACTTTCTCGTACAAAATCTGATATTCAAACTTAGGTTGAGGAACGTTTTATAGGCCTTTAGAAACTATGCTAGGCTTACCATTTTTATTAGGCCTACAACCCTACATGTCACAAAAGTTGTCAACTATACATCGTCTCGTGGGACTTGGATACCGAGATAGAGTAGTCTACTCTTAACCAGTTTGGTTGGGGTTTTATAGTGGCAGGATACACGGGGGGGAGGGTTGTTACATTGTGGTTTCCAATTCTCTTGCCAGGCGAGTGACAAGTTTACTTACCAAGTACCCATATTATATCTCCTTATCTTTTCTACCGCGTCTTACTACCTGCCTGAGCTATACGCATTTAATTACACTAATGGGAAAGGGATGAGTAAGATAGAATTGAAAGGAAATGTATTGAGTGGATGGAGACTGAAAAATTAATTATGTAAAAACACCTTTAGTAAATCTAGATAGGACTCGAATTTTAGGTAAGAAACACTACTTAATCCAGACATTTATTCACAATTGCACACCTTCAAAATAGTTGGCTAACTTATTGTTTTATACTCTTGTCTTATTTGATATATATTCTCCACAAGGTGGAACAACTGGTAACGCATTGAAGTTATTCTAGTGAACAGTTGCTTGTTACGACCCTAGCGATGTGATCTGAAGAACTGGCGCCATTTTCAAACTTACGTGAATTTATATGGTGTTCGTCCTGTAAATAAATTAACTAAATCACCTAAAAAAATAAATGTTTACAATGTTTATAAGCCATGTTTATATATGTTTTGTGATACATATTAAATCATAGTTTGTTGATTGTATAGCAAAATATTTATATTACTATTTTGTCAACACCTTTGCCAGGAACTTTTATTTACCAACATCTCCGAAAGTAATGCAACTATAACCGTAATTATTTCAACAATCGTATTCAAATTCAGTGTAAATTAGTAATAAGGTTTTTTGAAATCTGTCAGATTTTCATACCTCGTATAAAGGTGAGACTATAAGTTAGTTTCTTCATTATAGCTGAGGCTATGAACCGATTTAGAAAAAAAAATATATTGAAAGGGGTTTTAACTGATTTGAACAAAATTTGGTAATAATTTAGGGGTGCAAGGAGTAATGTTTTCCACTAGCTAAATGAGTTATATATATCACATCATCAAAGTAATTCAATGAGTTATATTCTTAAGTCAGCCTCGGTGGTATAGGTGTAAAATGCTTGCTTGCCTCAGGATCCGATGTTTATGGGGTCAAACCCAACTGGGGTAAATGGATCTTTCTTGAGCGATAAAAATCCGTAGCACAACTTACTTTGGAGGGGAAGTAAAGCCATTGGTCCCATGTAGATTGTGTCATGTAAATACCCTGGAAGTTATGTGATAATACCTTTCCCGGCAAAATTGGTATGACCTTTCGCTTTCGCTCATAGAAATTATAGTGTGCTGATTTAATCAGTCAGTTCAGAAAGTGCGCGTTAAATACCTCAATTAAATAAATATTCTCAAACACATCTACTATTTTAGTGTGATTTTGCTAAAATTTGGTACTTATATAAGCGGTGCAGTATGCAAAGTTTTCTATTAAGAAAATATAATCTACATCTCACATCAATGTCAGTCAATTTTATGATTTACAACATCCACAATAAATGTCATTATTTTATAATTTTTTTTTCTTAATTCTTTAAATATTACTTTATAAACTCAATATAAATGTAATGTTGACGCTTTTATCTATTAAATATTGAGCGTTTAGGAAAGGGGAGCGATGAAACATGAGATATGATACCTGTTAATTTTCCATGTAGATTTTTTTTACCATCAACTATTTTTACCTATTATTGAGTGCTAAGTTTATTTTAGTTTAGTCATTTAAAGCTTGGCGTTTCTAAATAATTATAAATGATAGCAGTGGTAGCTTTGAGAAACTACTAAAGGATTTTTTCTTAAAGATAATTAAAAGTGGTAATTATTTTAATGCTGTGTGGGATTGAGACTCTTTTTCTCAAAACATTCACGCGTGTTTTTTTTTTGTTTTTTTTGGTGCATACAAAACAATTATAAATTCAACAAAAATCTTTATTCAATTACAATAAATTAAATTTAAATATATTACGCTAATGTTTTAGGGATGAGTAAGGTTGAATTAATATGAGGGAGGGAGGGTGGAGGGAGAGTGAAAAACAATCTAGGAAATCACCCTCAGTACACCCGATTGAGATTCCAACCCCAATCTCCTCGTCATCGGCATGCCAGTCTATTGCAAGAGTGACGCTTTAGAGTAAGACCATGCAGTCACCGAAGCGGGTAAATTTAAATAAAGTACTTAAGCCTACTAACAGTACAGGTAAACTATGTATATACATCTACAAAACAAACCCACTACCATTTTACTATTGGGGAATTTACCAACCTGGGTACGCTTAAGCTCCAACATTATGTAAGAAATTAAAAAAAAAAATCATCATAGACTTATAGATTTAATTCTTTGCATAAATTCACAGTCCTCTTCCACGTAAAATCGTGCTGGTATAGTAATTAAATTAAAAATAATTAAATGATCTTTGTAAACATGTGAAGTATAATAAATATGTTATAAATACATGTGTGTGTGTGAGAATATATCAGTACATATAGTACGCCACCAAGCAATACACGTATCATCATTAGGAAGTCCTCGGGATGCCAAGAGCAGAGAGAGGAGAAGCTAGTCCAATAATTCATTAATCACAAACATCGAAAATTGGTGCGGAAGGGGGAAAGTTTCCCACGTAAAGAAGGGAGTGGGCTTTTCCACACTCTTAGGGGTTGGTTTGCGAGATCGTTTGGACGACTCAAAATGTTATAGGAAGGGAGAGATCAGTGAGATTTGCTCTGTACTCCCGCTCGTAAGAGGGATGAAACCAAAGTCACGTCGTATTCAGCGCTGCTTCACCACGATGCATAGTTAAGTGGAGCGTGGTAGGGTGGTAGAGAGGGGGCAGGGAAGGGTGCGAATCATGCAAATCACTCTAATAAATTCTATTTCTAGTTTTATGTTAAAACGATGAATTGAACGTTGAAATAGAAGAGAGAAATAATGGAAAAAGTGAGAGATACAAATTGGAATTTAGACACATAGTACGTAAGAAATAAGATCTAGAGAAAAGATTATGTCCTTACTAGCAAGATACAATTATTTTGATAATACCTCTATGGTGAAATACAATTATTTGGATCGACAAGTTGAGAGTGCAAAATTGCAATATGCAATATTATTCCTATCTAGAAAAGATCTTTTCCTTTTAAAGAAGTTAACCTTTATTTGAGACCACAATAGATAAGGTTTTCCAAGTAAACTCTGGCTGGGATATACTTATAAGATTCACCAGACAGGAAAACAAGGAAGCCATTTCGAATAAAGTAGTTAAATTGGCATGAATCTTTTTTCCCAAATCCATACGTTCTTCTAGCAAAGACCCATATCATATTTGGTAAGGCACCGATGCTATAGTCTAGGACAAGTAGCACCGATAGTCTGACTAATACTTTGTGGGGGTATGAGGTATGGGATGGAGAAAGGTTTTTCTTCCTCTCGTGCAAAATCCCTCGTAAAGTGAGAGCTTGGTTTCCTCCCTTCCAATGTCCGTAGCAAGGAACATGGCCAGCCTTTCTCCTGCTCCCCAACCCACTCGCATTACCCTAAAACTCGACAAATCCCTCTCTTTCTCTCTTGTGTAACCTTACCGTTTATCTCCATCTCTCTTACTCTGGTTAAAAAAACATTGTTCCCCAACATTGTCCATCCGATAGCTCTCTCGATAGTTTAGATATAGAGACCATAGAATTATGCAGAACCACCGGAAGTGTTTCTGTGCGTTTGGGTTGATACAGTTTGGAAGTCTCAGGATATTTAAGAAATGTTAGTTTCATATTTTGAACAATGGCTTAATTTATACCTAAAATTTTAGTGATAACCCATTACGACTTATGAGAACATTTATTTGTATAATACTATTCTTTTAAAATGTTAAAACAGTGTATTCATTTGCTAAACTCAATTTAATGAACTTTGTCCTCCGTCTTAGTACCATAATTATGTTTTCTTATACAATTATCTAGCAATAACTAGCTAAAATGTTGGCGTAATATATCAATAAGTCTTTTATGTAACTATATTTATGTGGGGAGAGGGGAGTAATATGCTAAAATATTAAACGTACCAAATTTAACTAGATCATTGAAAACTAAAAATAATATTTAAAATGGTTTTTCATAACTCACCCTAGCTTAATTTATAGACCAAAGTTGATTGTGTTCTAATTTTCAGTAGTATTTTATACTGAGATAAAAAATACAAAACTTTCCCAGACCTGTAAGATACACATTATTAAAATATTGAACTTTTGACATAGTGTTACATAGTTAACTATTTATTCAACTATTATAATTAAGAATGTCATTTTAACCATTTATAAACTAGAGCTGGGCTTAACTTACATTATAAGCAAGACAAATGTAAGTTTTATTGTTAATTTGTGGACTGATTGAACTCAGTATAATATATTTTAATAAACAGTATTTGATAAAATACACCATATGTAGGCCAATACACATATACACAGAATTGATGCGCATTTATTAACTGCCAAATTTAAATTCATTTTAAAACTATACATTTAATAAACCCTTATTGAAACCCACACCTGTGGTCTTGTTGTCTAAGGAGATAAGCTCGCTCGAACTAGAGCACTGTTTTTTTTAGCATGGCATCTTACTACCTGTTCAGCTTATACGCATATGTACTAATTACGCTGATATCGTAGGGATGATTAGGGTTGAATTTAGAGGAATTGTAAACAAATTTGCGTGGGGGAGCGGGGAAGAGTAGAAAACCATTTAGGAAAATCTATCCTCAATACACCCGACTGGGATTTGAACCCTGATATCTCTGTCATTGGTAGTATAGTCAATTTAGAAGCGTGATGCCTTGTACCAATTGGTAACTGAAACGGATCAATAGGAATTAACGTCTCAAATTGTTAAAATAACTAAATAAGTGTGATTAATTCAAACTAAGAATATTTTTGTATATTGGCTTATATTTTAAGTGTGTCGGTTGAATACTACAATTATATTTTCTTGACGCTATTACATCTTTAGAATTAAACCTAAAATGAATATTTTTTTGTTTAATACATTATTTATAGTTTAAAGAATATTTTAACAACCCTTCAAAATACCTTCGGTAAAATTTTACATTGATTTTCATCTTATCAGGTGATTTATTTTAGCTGGAAATGTAAGTAACCGTCTCTATATCAAAGCTGCACAACTCTTAAATATACAAAGGTGTAACATAAGTACTTGGGACCGTTTCAGCCCACAGTTAAGGGTTTGTCATTACCTTGTCCCATTTTTTTATCACAGCTTCTTACTCTCTTCATGTTATACGCATATGTGATAACTACTCTAATGGGGTAGGAATGAGGAAGGAAGCATTTTAAAGATAATATATCCCCATTTGCGTGTAAGGAGAGTGGTAAACCATTTAGGAATAACCAACTTCAGTAGACCCGACCGGGATTCTAACCCTGATCTCCCCGTCATCAGCAGGCCAGTCTAAGACTGGACTGAAGCCTTAGACCAGGAGTCCCCAATTATTTTTGATGGAGGTCCGTTTTAAAAACTCGACATACTTCCTTGGTCCGGCAAAACTTTAACAGTGACTCAAGCTCAAGCCCTATAGAACTATACTAATTCAAAAACTTGATTTTCTTTCCTTTTAGTTATTTCACTCATTTACTATTGTTGGCCATCCATGTCTACTACCCGCCCACCACTGAAATAGTATAATTTCTTCTGTTTATCGTTATCTAGTCAAGGTCAAGGACCGCAGTCCACCATTTGGTTGCCACTGCCTTAGACCATTCAACCACTTAAGCGGGTTACCATTAATCCATTTACTGTGTAACCTAATGGTCTTATGTACAAGCGCCTGTTGGGGAAATAAATGAAATTAAATTTGTTGACTTGCCTTAAAAATATTACTTTCATTCCTCACAAAATATGGCAAAATAGTAAGATTTCATATCAACGTGTTTTTATGTTAAGTACAAGTATTGGGGAACTAACGAGACCCATTACACGAACTGTTATTAGTCAATTCCACATAATCTGTAAACATATTTGTGACGTATCTACTTATAATGTCTTATAAGTGATACATAATTGAAACTTATTTTAACCTTTTTGTGTACTTCAAAGCTCTTCATCAACCACCACTGTTCTGTGGTTTTTCTCAATCATAATCACTAGAAATGACTAATTTTGAATTTTAAATTAAAATTTCTTGCTACCATCGAATCACATTTTATGAATGAAAGAAAAGTACTTAGTGAGCCGCAAGTTATCTCCTGATGTGCAGCAAGCGTCCCTAGGGCCTTATATTTTACAGTACATATTGTATCAAATGGACGCGTGGTACGTGCTCTCTCAAAGCTATCAATAATCTTAGAAACAGTGGTGTCTCATTATCAGATTTATTCTCATATCGATGGGCACGTGGACTAAACGTCAAAGCCACAATCGTCTGGTCTGGTTTACCGGTGACTGGTTGGAGCTCGACTTCTTCCCGGTTGTATTGAGAGTTTTTTCTAAATGGTTTGCTACCCTCCCTCGACAAACATGTGGGTACATTTCCTCTAAGTTATACCTTCCTCACACTTAATCTATAAGCGTGACAAATTCGTAGAACTCGGATAGTAAGTAAGACCTAGTAGAAGGAAAAGAAAAGAATAATGTTTAGAGAATTTCGAGATAAGGCATAGTCTTTATTTAAATGACACCCTCACACGTCCACTTAGACACATGCCTTAGATAAGGATAATAATCAAACCACATACTGAGCTCAGTAAGAACCTAGATAGCTTAGCGGAAGATTAATTATGTTAAGTTAAAGCACCTCAGATTCGATTCTGGTGCCCAAGATTCAGTTTTAAATTTACTGGATAGATATTTATATATAATTTATCCTATTCATTCATGAAAACACATCAATTATCTTCTTCTATTTTGTATCATGCAAATTAATATAGTCACATTCTTAGTTTTACAGGAAACAATTGCATTATTTATTTGTGTCAAGTAGTCTTTATTTATTCGGTTTTATTATGTATCGTAAATAATTGTATGAGAAACCGCTAGTATGATAATCTTTTTCCTTCATGTATATGCCAAGAAGAGACTATATGAAGGTCTTCAAAGATATTAAAGTGTCTCATTAATTTAATTACTATTTAATAAGGCTATGAAATGTAATTTATTTTAGCTGCGAAGTAAAACAGAAGATGTTTATAGTAAAATTTGAATATGTTTAACAATAGCAATGGCTTTTTTTAAGATTCCTTTTTTATTTATTGGTTGCATAACGTCTTACAACCCGTTCGGATTATCCGTATTTAGTTCCACCCGTGAGCTATGGGTGAGAAAGTTAGAATTTATAGGAAATGTTCTCACATTTCCATGGAAGGAGAGTGGAAAACCCTTTAGCTGAATACATATATACACCCGGACAGGATTTGAGCCCTGTACTCCCAGTCACTGACATACCAGACAATACAAGCTTGGCGTTTAGTCCGCGTGCCCTACGATTCAGGCTGATATATTTAATCTGTCTAGAATGACATAGAAACAAACAAGATTTACTCGCATGTTTTATTCAGGTGGAATTCTAGGGAACGTGAATTAAAGTAAGTGTTTTTACAGTAGTTATAGTAAAACAATTTTGTCTACAAAATAAGTAAAATTACTCTAGTAGAAACGTAGAGTTTAATTTTCTTCACATTGTGTTATCAACAGTTCTTGAATATCCTTCAAGGGTGTCCTGGAATTTAATGATAACTGTTTCTCTAAAGTTAAAAGTTTCTCATCTGATATCACTATGTTCATGACAGAGATTCAACACTGTTGATATCAATATGTGAATAAAATTAAACTCTATGTTTGTACTGGAGCAATATTTTATTTATTTAGGCCAGAAAATGTTTTGCCACAAAAACTGCAAAAACACTCGCTTTTTCTCGCGTCCCTTCTATCCCACCTTAAGGGTAGTTTATCCCTTCTCGCAAATCTAGGTATGTTTTCTTTGAATTCTACTTTTCTCATCCCTGCTCAATTACTTTAACTACCCGCTTCAGTGGCCGCATGGTCAAAGGCACTACTCTCGCAGTAGACTAGACTGCCGATGACGATAGATCGAGGTTTGAATCTCGTTCGGGTGTTTTATCCCAAATGGTTTCCCACTCTTCCTCCACACAAATGCAGGTACACTTACCCTAAATATAACCTTCCTCATACCTAAAACCACTAACGTAATTATTACATAAGCGTATAGCCCGAACGAGTAGTAAGACGTGGTGCTGAAAAAATACTTAATTTAAATCCAGATAGCCCGGATGGGTAGTACGTGGCTACCCATAAACTACGAAACGCTTTTTTCTTAAGTTTATTCGACATACTCCCCTACACAAACATATATGTAATAACAAGTAGACATTTAGCCTGACCCCTTCGTTAATATGTGTCACGTAACTTTTAACAACAAGAATGAACGTCATTATTTCATAGGGAAGCTTTTGTGACACTAAAAATAGGACTCAGATTTAATATTACTCGGAAGCAATTTTAAATCCTGAATATAAACTATTTAAAATAATTCTATATCAATACTTTAAAGTTTGTATATACAAGCAACTAGCAGAAGAACCCAGCGTTGTCCATTACGTTGTCCATTACGTGGTTACCCCTTGCATCACTTTACTTTGCTTGAAACAGACAGAAAAAAAATCTTCATCTTATTTCTTCCAACTCAGTTTTTAATTAATTCACCCTCCCCTCATGTAACACAATGTAGACATTAGATCTCCCCTACTTCTCTTTGTCTACAGCGTTACGTGGTTTTTAGATTTCACCCAAGACGCAGCGATTTATTTTTATACACGCACAGGGAGGACCACTTCAATAAAGCATAAAAATCAGTTTGATGATCCGTAGAAATCTGAATTTCACGAGTAGCCAGATTCCTACCAATGTACTTCCCCTTATTTTATCTATATCTTTCAAAACTAGAAAATGCCTTCCCCTCCGTTTCACTTTACTATATATTTTCGCCGTTGGTCTTAGCTTTTCTTGGCTCGGCTTCTATTTTAAGAGGCGAGCGAGGTAGCAGGAGATGTTCCGAGTGCATCAGTTATCTTCTACGACATCTGCTCTGCTCTTTCACTGTCACTGAGGATACGCTATTTCTTCTGTGGACCTGATTCTCTGTACATTTCTTCGACTTCTTTAAAATGGAGACTTAACAGATACCTTTAACAATATACGAGGCTTTATTTGTGCCCATGGTTGTAGACATGTCCAACTACTTCCCCCAAATAATCCTTTAGTGTAAAGATTGCGTTATGTATCTAGAGCCTTAATTTAGAGATCCCTTCCGGTGAAGAAATGCCAATCAAATGTTTATAGACCTATCGTTTGAGACTAAACTAACGATATTTTAATGAGAAGTTTTAATACATTATTTCAACTGTATCATATTTCATTCTAAGTTAAGCTATCTGACACATAGCTCAGTCGGCAGCGTGTCTGCCTAGTGAGCTAAAAGTCCCGGGTTTGATTCTTGGTATGGCCGAAAATTTATCATTATTGAAAATATGGGTTTACCTTTACATATTGATAAATTGACGGGCGGAGACTGGATATTGTTCTGTACTGTCTTAAGATAGATTATAAGGCAAATTAAACTACGACAGGCCTAGCCAACTGGTAGTGGAAAAATAAATGACATGAATACCTGATCCAGGCCATAGGCTGGAAACCGTAATGTACAGTACGTAAAGTAAGTTATTAGTTTAACTTATCTCTAAAATGGATTATTCCTATGTCCATAAAATTGGCCATACACCAACACATCTTTCAAGAAACATATTTGGGTAAACTCCCAACCGTCGTTACCTGTAACAATTTTGGTGCTCTAAGGACTCTGGTTTAGTTTGTGCATGTGTGAGGAAATGATACGATTAAAGGTTTAAACGGTCGGGGGCAGTTAAGATTTAATTAATATTCGCTGAATTTGGACAACATTTCCTGGAATACTTTTTCATTTATTCATACTTATATCATAATTCAGTTTTATTTTCATTTGGTAATGGTCAAACATAAGGTGGTAATGTTATCAAATGTAGTATCCCATTAACGATTATTATATGCAGGTATACCTACTAATTTTCATGGTGCGGTTTAACTTATATATACCTCTAAGCTAATGGTTATAATATACCATCATTGGAACAAGTTCATGCATAGAAGCTTATTTTCTAAAGTGAACATATTAAAAAATCAAACCTAGTCTCACAAACTTTGAGGAAGCTTATTTATAATAGGCTTTTAATAAGTTTATATCAGAACATAAGAGTGTTTCAAAGGAAAAGTAGAAATTTGTATGAAAAATTGAAATTATTATCTATC
Source organism: Timema bartmani (assembly GCA_902151455.1). Taxonomy (NCBI): domain Eukaryota; kingdom Metazoa; phylum Arthropoda; class Insecta; order Phasmatodea; family Timematidae; genus Timema; species Timema bartmani. The sequence continues at coordinate 107,072 of CABFWB010000159.1, read as the reverse complement.
TTAACGATGTGCAATTCTTTTTTGTTCGGTTTAATATCAGAGTCATGACTACAAGGGACTTAGGTACGTCCTAATCAGGCGTATAGTTGGCAAACACAACAACTAGGACTCAGACAATTTATTTAGCAAATATTTAAAGGAAATAAATCCAATTTCACAACTATAAACTTTTGGACTTTCCTTGGAACTCAAAACAAGGAGCCTTAGATAGGTAGACAGATGCGCTATATACGTAAATATGTCACCTTCTTTGGTTTACACGTGGACTTAACGTTGAAATCGTCTAGTTTCGTTTGACAGTAACAGAAAGTTCAGGGTTCGAATATCAGTTGGGTGAACTGAAGTGTGGTTGTTATTTAAGGGTTTTTGTACTTTCAGATATATTTCCTTTACACTATTCCACCTTCATTCCCACCTAATGTATGTAATTACACACGTTTAGCCCGGACAAATAGTAAAACATGGTGGAATAGAAAAAAGTGTTGAACAAATGTTTGGTCTGTGCACTAGTTGATGAGATATTTTACATTTTGAGCTACAATAGCTAAGGATTACATTTATTCGTTTAGTTCAATGAAACTTGTTCATTGTTAATATTATTTCCTAAGTACAAGAATACTTTTCATAATATAGCAACATTCTGTGAGAAATAAATTACTTTATATTTTCATATTTCATACCGGAGTGATTTTAATTCAGAATTAAACGCACAATTTTGAATATATATACGCTTCGTTTACCCTGTAAGGTAGCAAGCTTATCTTATATTATTTCACAATGGTAAAGCTTATAGTGTAATTATTCAAGGTCATACTGCTACCTTTCAGGACAGATGGAGTGTAAACGGCCACATTATCACATGACCTTAAAATTAACCTAACTTTGAGGATTATTCTAAAAATCTAGAGTTAGTTGTAGTGTTATAATTCTATCCACCCATTTTAATTAATTTATATTTTAATATTAAAGTTAAATTTGTATGTGTTAATTTTTTTCTGGACTTCATTGTAAATAGTCCGCAACCTTAGCTTCGTCACCAGCATGTCCGCATACTGTGATCCAGGTTCGATTCCTTGTCTGGCCAAAAAAAAAACTTCATTGGTGAAATTTGGGGTTTCCCTTTCACAGTAATGAATTAACGGCCGGGGGATGGATATTGTGTATTTTCTAGATTTAAGTTAGTTTATAAGTCACATACTGATATAATCACTTGGTTAAGAAAGTACTCGTTAAATTAGACCTCAAATACAAAATAAAATATAAAAATAACTATCGTAAAGCTAATTTCCGGCGATTACAAAAAACTTCACTGTCCTTGTCTTACTGACAGGCACCTTCATCAAGACTTGAAGTAGTAAACGTTATAAAAGTAAAACTTTGGAATGTTCTCTTAGTCCTTAGAATACTGATATATTATCTTTAGGACATGTCACTGCGCGGCTGGATTTCTTATTTAAAAATTAACATACTCCTTGGACGGTCAGTTGCAAATGTGATAGCGAAAAAATATCAATGTAAAATAAGGGTGTAATATATTTAAAAAAGGAAAATGAAATACATCAATGTGCATCTAAAACTTATTGAATATTAAAAATAACGTTACCTAAACACTAAGATTAATCAAGCGATAAATTCCAAGAAAAACTACATTGTCCGTCTAAGGGCACGAACAAGTGACCTCTAAATATTGGATCTCACCACCTGTAACACTACCCACGCTCCAAGATTTCGTTCACCATAACATATCACCGTAAATAGAGGAAATCCGAAGACGCCTGAATCGGACTGTTAAATAGTATTGCGTTACTAAACAAACCAGCACAATAGTAGGTTACTAGTGGTTATGTGAACAGAAGACCCAGCTCCTTCCATTAATAAACTGCTAAGTACTGCCAAGTTTAAATATCTCCTATGATTATTTCTCATTTGATTTTAACTAAATATTTCTTCTGCCTTATCAAGTTAGAAGACAAATTAATATTTTATTCAATATTACATTATACTCATAGAGAATAACAGTTTTTCACGTGTTTTAAGACGTCAGGCTCACAATAAATGTCAAAATTTTAAAACATATTCCCTAGGTAATCGAGCGATTGCTTAGAATTTATATGCGTATAACCCGAACGGGTAGTAAGACGTGGTGCTAATAATAATTAGAATTTATAACGTCATTTCACCTGAGATGAGATATTAAGGGGGCCACCCTGATAAAAGAGAAATTGCAGTGCAGACTTTCAGTTATAATGCAATATTAATTTATACGATGCGTTATTTCAAAATATGGTTCAAGCGAAAATAAAGTCAAAAGATTCAAACAGGGCTCTTTTTCCTTAACAATCCTCTAGTTTTAATTTTACTAATTGGATACATTTGTGAAAATGTGGCATTATCTTCTTTTTACCGACTTTTTAAGCATAGCAATGAAACTAGGAATGATCTAAAAGGATCAAGATTTAAAAATTTTCTAACAAATACAGTAATTTTTTTATAGGCTCACAACAAAACATTTTAAGATATTTCAGAACTAGCAGCGAGATTTCCTCTTTACTGTGAGACAAGAAGTTTCGTTGTTTCTCTTTCTTATTGACATGACAAAGGGTAGTTTTAGGTGAGGGGTGAAAGGGAGTATAGCCTAATATTAGACTGGATCTAGAAATAGTTCCATAAAATGACACAGACCATTGTATTTAAGCTATGTGGCCTGATAGTGATTGATATTTTCTCCTTGGCCGAGGTGGCCGCCTTTAACAACATCTTTTTTTATTTGCTGCTATATTGAAACTGATTGCGAGATAGAAAAACTTTGTTTACATAACATGTAATATTATAACATCTTATTTTGTTTGGCCTAGATTAAAAAGATGCCCCTTCCGAATTTGGTTGAAATTGACTGACGCGTTTGACTGCTATAACCTAACCAAGTTCTGGACATTCGGACAGACAGATAGACAGGAAAATGACAAATGGTTAAGTTAAACCAAAACCTCGCTACACTCGGTCAATAACTAATTCTATGCAATACCGCGTCAACAAAATCGTGAGCACTAGCGCCAACATCTATTTGGGATTACTACTAGGATTTAAATAAGCATCACACGCTGCCCGTTTCCCGCTGAGCCACAGTAATAGATTATCTAGTTAGTTAGTGCTTATATTTAGAGTGGAAAGTCAAAAAGGGTGCAAGTGAGAGAATTCCAGAAAATTTTTAATTTCAATAAAATACATTGATATGTTATAACAAGTTTTTCAAAGTATTATTCATTTTTTTGGAGGGGAATTTTATTTTAACCTAGATTGAAAAGTTTATGTTTCTTAAACTAAAAAAAATGTAAATATCATATGAAAATAAACACCCTGTAAATCCATTAGGTATGGCATGCCAAAAAATTGTAAGCCTATTCTTTACTATAAATTAATACAAATGGCGAATTCAACTATACTATCTTAGGAAAAAGGAAGGAGAGGATAAAATCTAAAGAAATACAACAGATAATTTAAAGAGAGGAAAAATAACACATTATTTTGAAAATATATATTCCGACTGCCTGACTAGAGGTAGAACCTGACCCTATTTGGTCAGTCAGGCACGCTATCGCCGACCTACTTTTGTTGGCGCACATATCATTATAATTAATTTTTTTTAGCACCGCGTCTTACTACCCGTTTGGGTTATACCCTTAAATACTAATCATGCTAATGGATTAGGAATTGGGAAGGTTGGATTTAGAAGAAGTGAACTCGCATTTGCATGGAGGGAAAATGGAAAATTATCTAGGAAAAAACATCCCCAGTTCACCCAACCGAGATTCGAACCTCGATCTCCCCGTCCTCGGTAGTCTGACCCAACTCGATATAACGAAATTAAATTATTAATAGACGATACTTACTTTCTCCCTCACACATCAGGGTTTTTATTTTCTTAATTTCTGGTCTACGATGACTATTTTTTACTGTCAAAATGATCATTATGCTGTCATATTTATCCTACTCTAGTGTTTTTTGTTTGTTTATAAACGCAACGGGGTCAGACTGATACAGATAAGAATATACATGAAATATTTAAATATCAGAGGACTTCAAACTTCCACAACATGTTCCGCTTTGTGATTGTTCATTGATATTGTACAGTGATGGTCACAAAACGAGGCTGACTTTTCAGTAAGCCGGCCCCATTTTGGTAATCTTCAAGAATGTCAATTGTACTTTATTCACTTTTGTTCAATGATGCTGGCCGATATTTTATAATTTTGGTAGGACCCTTATGAGCTGTTTTAATTAGTAAACTCTTGTGTCAGTTTTGGTTAACACCCGTTTCAGTGGCCGCATGGTCTAAGGCGTCACTCTCGCAGTAGACTAGACTGCCGATGACGGGAAGATTGAGGTTCGAATCTCGGTCGAGTGTACTGAAGGTGATTTTTCCAAAATTATTTTCCACTCTCCCTTCACGCAAATTCGAGTTCACCTCATCTAAAGATAAACTTTCTCATCCTTAAAAAAATTAGTCTAATTAGTACCTAAGCGTATAACCTGAACGGATGGTAAGACGCGATGATAAAAAAAGTTTTAATTAACAGTATTTGCCGAGATAAGGGCAGTCATTAGCTTTGTTTTAAAATCCTTGACATGTGGGTTTATATCTCCCATTAATGTATCGATGAAATTTGAAGAGTTATGTTTAGTTTGAAGAGGCGTTAGTAGTCAAATTTAAAGATTCATGGGGAAAATGACGAACTAATGCTCCTAACCATCATATTTTTAACATTAATATTTTGTATTGATTAGTGATCATAGGTTTTCCAAATAGCGATAAATTTTAAAGTTCTCAATTGGAAAAACTCACTTTAAAGTCATATATAAATGCGTCAGTATAGACTTAAATGACTTCAAATCATATATTTGACAGGTTATTTTAATTTTTACAAATCAAAAAGCCGAAAGCATATACGTGTTATGCTTTCATTCACTATCTAACCAGTTTGTGCAACTGTCACTCGAGATCAAAATTGGTTGTTTGGCAACCTTTAAGGTCATTTGACTATTATATTTTTATTGTACAGTTTTCACAGGTTTATAGCTACAAAGTTATAAATATGATTATGATAAATATAATTATAAGTTATATATAGTGATTCGTTGATTAAAAATCATTACAATTTACGAGTTATGTTCTAAGGGGTCAAACTTGCAATTTTATGCTTTTTGCTTATCATTGTTAAGGTTGGATTGAAGGGAACGCGAGAAATGGCCAGTGTTTTTGCAGTTTTTATGGCAAAATAAATAAAAATTTGGTCCAGTACAAACATCGAGTTTAATTTTCATGACATGGTGATATCAACAGTTGTTGGATATCTGTCATGAGCATGGTGAGTTTATCTAACAAACTTTTTAAATGAAGAGGAAAAGTTCTCATTAAATTCCAGGACACCCTTGAAATTTTGAAGTTACCACGGGAAGAAATTAAATTCTACATTTGTACTGGAGCAATATTTGATTTGTTTTGGCCATAAATATGTTTTGCCATAAAAACTGCAAAACTACTGGCTTTTACTCGCGTCCCCTTCCATCCCACCTTAAAGAAAAGTAATTCATGTTTGGAGCTGAAATTTAGTATAACCACCATATATGAATGCCTAGTCTAAAGCATAGCCCAGTACCACTTCTAAGGGTTTTAGTGTTTTGGGCTTAAACTCCATTCATAAACGCCAAGTGGAAATTTATCAGGCAGAATAAGAGTGGCTTGGAGTCTAGAAGATTCAGGTCGTCTCAGGGGCTGGCTTGCACTCAAATCGTGTCTACCTAAAAATAAATAAATAAACCTCTAATCAATGTGCATTGAACTATTTATTTCACCACGTCTGGATACCCGTCAGACTGTACATATTTAAACCACGCCTATACATCCCGCTTTTGTGGCCACATGGTCTAAGGCGCTAATCTCACAGTAAACTAGACTGCCGATGACGGGGAGATTGATGTTCGAATCTTGGTCGGGTGTATTGAGGGAGGTTTTTTCGAAACGGTTTTCTACTTTCCCTCCATGCAAATGCGGGTAAACTTCCTCTAAATGGAACCTTCCTAACCCCTAAAAACACTAGCGTAACTGGAACATAGACATATACTTCGAACGGGTAGTAAAACGCAGGGCCAACAAAAATTGTGGGGTATGGATGAATTTATAGTTTATAAAAATTTTACCCGCATTTGCCAGGAGTTATAATTTCTTAAAATGAATAACCACTCTCAGTACCTCCTCGTCACTCGCAATTGTGACTCGATAAGCCTGACAGTTAATCTGCGTAGCCACCGATGTGTGTTTTATTGAAATAAAACTGGTAGAACCCTTTACTTTAGAAAGGTGTCCCCTTGAAGTGGTTCATGGTGCCAGGGTGCGTGTCTAGATACATGGGTGGGGGTTTCATGCGTGTTGGCGACGCTTTCCCCCAGAGTTCAAAGAGAAACGAGAGGGGAAAAAAAAACTCTAGGGTGGGGAAAGGATGGTTTGGCGACGCGACCCCCTAGTTTTACTGCTGGCCCGATTGTCTCATAAATTCTAGTCGTATGACCTCCCACCAATCGAGAAATAGGGATAGAAGGGTGAGTGAGTCCATACTGGTAGCCCTCATGTGGATATGGATGTTATGGCTTGTTCCACTCACCCGACGATTGCATTGCCCCCGGGCTAGTCCAAGAAACCCTTGCCACCCATCACCTCCCCCGCTCCCCCACCAACCCTCCCCTTTCACAACGTATGTTGCGAGATAAGGAGAGTCATCTTTTCGTTAAGAGGTAGCTGAGGAAAAAAAACAAAGGGATCGAATAGAATCAATACTGGTTATTGGATCTTCGACAACTGTTTGCAATCTTTTTTTTTTCTCCCTCAATCGGAAAGGGGCTTCTAGTGCTAAACATGCGGAAATGAATATTTTGAGAGTGAAGGGTTGGGATTGGGGTTTCTTTGAGCGAATTAAAAGGTTCTCTTTGATTGAACAATGTAGTTGATTCTATCAAATTGAACAGTGTAGATTATCATTCAATCAGTGTTCAACTAAACTGAACATTGAAAGAAGTTGAGAGAGTTTCTACTTTTGTTCATTTTGGTTGTCCATTAAACATCCATCTAAATTGAACACGTCTAAACACGCACATTGAACATTGAAAGGTTTTATTTCAGTGGCATCGGTTAGTTGTTTGTAAACAAATCCTGCTCTTTTGTGCCTGAAAAATTGTTTTTAAATGCAATAAGAATATTATAGTTAATTTGTATTAATTATCGATTTTATGATGATCTTTGTATTTTATAGTGATTTTCTTTGTTGTTTTTGTTTAATTTTGCTCTTTGGATATAGGCCTACGTAAATTCTTTCTGCACGCTTCGGGATCTTTCACTGCTAATTCCATCAATAAACCTTCTGATACCCCATTGTTATGTCGACGCGTCCCCCAAGGTCTAGTACGCCAACGTTGTCTGACACCTTCGATTGAACCAGTTTGATCAGTTGTATTAAAATGTACGAACATTCGCCTTTCAATTTCATTGTTTCAATTTGTTTGAATCAACAGTATTGTTCAACCAAAGTGAACCATGTAAATTCTCCTTTAGATGTTATGATTTGTTTCGCAGAGTACTACATGAAATATCACGTGTATGTAAACATTTATTTGTTGTGCACTTCGTCTTAATACCCATCAGGGCTATCCACTTTTATCTACACTAATTGATTAGATAGAAAAAAGGTGGAATATAGAACAATTAATGTACTCTCATTGGTCGATCTCGGTGGTCTTGGGGTAAATTTCTCACCTCAGGACCCGATGTTCGTGGGTTCAAACCCAGCTAGGGTCGACGGATTTTTCTTGAGCGATACAAATTTGTAGCACAACTTCCTTCGGAGGGCCACGTCGATTGTGGCATGTAAAAACACCCTGGAAGGTAAATGAAAATACTTTTTCTGGCAAAACTGGTGGGCTCTTTTGCTCTCGCTCATATAAATTCTCTTATGTTAATATAATCAGTCGATTCAGAAAATCCACGTTAATAACCTCACATAAATTAAATGAAATGAATACCCTCATTGGCTTGGTGGCAAACGGGGAGCCAATTATTAAAAACAAACTCAAATACACTGACCAGGATTTGAAACACTGTCCCTCTGTCATCGGCAAATCTGATTGAATGAGACTAGCACCTTAATTCACTTTCCTACCGGTGCATGTGTATTCTATTTGGATTAAAAATATACATCTCATATTCTTATTTCATCTTCTTAAGACAACAGCCCGAAGGTTGGTTTGATGTGATTTCTATCCAACTGGCGCTGAGCATGCACTCAGCTCTTCGGCTGGTTAGTGCTTCCTGCACCATCTGGTAGAAAGCATACGCACAAGGGGAGATCAGGAAGTATTGTGTTCCCCTTTTCCTTCCACACTGAATTAAATGAATGAGCGCGAAAGAGCCTAACAATTTTGAAGGGGAAAGGTATTTTCACATAACTTCCAGGGCTCTTTTACATGCCACAATCAACATGAGACCAACGGCTTTATTTCCTTTTAAAAGGAAGTTGTGCAGTGGATTTTTATCGCTCAAGAAAAATCCGTCAACCTTGGCCGGGTTTTAACGCATGAACATGGGATCCTGAAGTGAGCACTTTATACCAAGACCTCCGAGGTCGACCTTTCTCTTATTTATCGACTAGAAAACCAGTTTTGACTAGGAAGGGCAGGAGATGGTTTGAATCCCGGAAGGATGCATTGAGGATTGTTTTCCACCTTGTCGTTTTCCAAGATATTTCCAAGCCAATTTTGGTGCATCACCTTAAAAGTTGGTCATCATTCTCTGTCCTTAAACAAGAATAAGTTTCGGATATCTCAATCGGGCAGTAAGATGATTAGCGCTAAAAAATATTGTGCCTACTATTTGTAATTGGCCTTTTCTTAAATATTTACTTACGTGTTCTATGGCACTAGGAACTTGAAAGTTCATTGCCACACTTACAAAAGAACACCACCTATCCCTATATTGAGCTAGTTCTATCCAGTCCACCTCACTACACTATATCTTTCGTCCATTATAATGTTATCCTCCCATCTGCGTCTAGGTCTTTCCAATGATCTTTTCCCATTGGGTTTGCCAGTCAGTATCCTGAACAAGATTCTAGAATCTTCCATTCGTGCTGCATGTCCTGCCTACCGTAATTTACGTGACTTGATTATCCTAGCAATATCTTAAATACAAAACAAAATATGAGATTTAAAAAAAAGCGTAAGTCTTCGTTTAAAATCCAGTCATTGTAAATTAATACTCGTACTTAAAAACGTAATTTATTGCAGTAATTTTAAATTCGTTTTCTTAAAAAATAGTCAGAATAATTCTGTAAATTAAATCACTGTTGATTATAAAAAATAATGTTGATTTAATTTTTATTTTAAGTCACAATGGCAATCAAGGATAAACTATCATACAAGTATTTACCACTACTAGATTCTCTACCTTCAAAATCTTTATTTGACCGTAAAGGTGAAAATCCTAGTAGTAAGGAACCAAAATACAGTATTTCTTACGGAAATAGCAGTTCTGAAGCAACAAAAAATACCACTAGAACATTCCTCAACTATCTAAATAACGCATAATAATAATAATAATAATAATGATAATGATAATGATAATAATGGCATGCCTGGGCTACATATACAGGGTGGCCATGGAAAAGTATCCCGCCTCATATATCCAGCAGGCGCCTCACTCTGAATTGGAAGAGGTCAATCCTCTTCCACCCATATTGTGACATGAAGAATGAGCAAGTGAACTGCTTGTCTAAAGCACAAGACGGGGTGGAAGGGGATTGACCTCCTCCAATTCAGAGTGAGGCGCCTGCTGGATATAGTAGGCGGGATACTTTTCCATGGGCTATCCTGTATCTGTAGCTCAGTTTGCGGAAATATTGCCCAGGGGACGCCTGAATGTAATAATCGTGCATCCTTTCCGTGGAGGCTCTTTCCATGTCTCGATGAGACGGGGTGATGATGATAGTGAATATGACTGGGTAAGGCCAGTGAATATCTTAAACTAACGGTGGCCACGTGGTCTAACGTGCAACTCTAGTCTTAGACTAGACTGCCGAAGACAGGGAGGTAGTGGTTTGATCCCGGTCGGGTGCACTAAGGGTTGTGATTTTAAAGGGTTTTTCACTCTCCTTCCACGCAAATGTGGGTGCACTTTCTCTCAATAAACCTTTCTAATCTATAAACATTTTTATAATTAGTACATAGGCGTACAGCCCAATCGCTTATTAAGACGCGGTGATAAAAAAAACTAACCAAACCCTGGTGACTATGGAAATTATTTCCCTTTCAAGAAAATCCCCCAGTATCAGTAGACTAAGGAATACAACCCGGGACCTCTATGTCATTAGCCATGTTCTTTGACCACTACACCACGAGACCGGTTAAATATTTTATGTTGGGGCCCTATTAAACATAACTTATTTCCCCATCATGTTTTTCTAACCAACTGGGATATCCATACTTAACTACACTAATGTGATAAGCATAAGGAAGGATAGACTTTAGAAGAAATGTACCAACATTTGTTTTGAAGTAGACTAGAAACCATTATTCCAGCTGGAACGACCTCCACGTCTCCAGCAAACCACACTAGACGACTTTGACGTCTTTGGGTAACGGATGAGTCTCTTCAGATCCGAATTTATGATTACGTTGTGGTCGGGAATAAACTTACGGTTGGGTATACTAATAGGAATGTTAGAAAATGTTTTCCCATTCTCTTTAAACGCAAATGAGGGTATATCTTCTTTAAAATCCTACCGTCCTCATACTTACCCCATTAGTGTAGATACGTGGAATGTTCTGTTGGGTAGTAAGACGCGAAACATGAAAAAAATACCCTCTTTAGCTGTAACTTCAACCAAGAACTGCCTAGAAAGTAGAAATGAACGGACTAACAGAATGAGAACAAAGCAACATAAAATGAAGATAGAGGAAAAAAAAAGTGAGGATGGGTGGGGGTGAAACTTGTATTTCTCTTCCCCCTAAGTTTTGGGAATTGTTCCAAATCGTATATATGTATGTACGTAGCCTCTAACATGTGTGTGCGTATGTGTGTGTGTTATGTTTCTGAGCTTCCCCGCTGTTCAACCAATGCCTGCATGCGTAAACAAATCCACCGCAAAAATACAGCGCTGAGGAAGAAAAAATAAAAAATTTGAAGAATGGCGCGAGAAAATATAACATGCTGAATGGAATCTACGGGCCACCAGTCTTTTAAACAGTAGCAGTTTTTTTTTGTCTATGTATGTTTATATGTTTGTCTTGAGATTATTTGTTCTCTTTGTTCTCTATTGTGAGTTTTAATACTATAATTTTGCATCCTAAGCACTTTATTAAAACTAAAATATAAATTAATATAAATTTGCTTTTAAGAACCTTGGCTTGTATTGATTCCGTAAATATATTTTTATATTTGAAAATCCATTCTCTAAAAATTACGCTTTTCAGGTATATCCGAATAATACAACACGTAAGGAGATCCGTGTTTGTTTCTTTGCCATAGTTCTATAAACGATTAAATAACTTGTTTGGTTTTTATTTGTTAAATAACACACAAAGCTATCATCTAGTAGTCAAATCACGATCCATTAATACATAACGTGATAATATTTTTAAATAAATAATATGTGTACACACGAAGCCTCAAGCCGTGTGCAAGAACGTGAGTGAGTAAAAGTGAAGAGTGAGTGAGAAGTAACTGTCGTAGATTTGCAATCTAATATGGTACGTTCGTGCAGATTCCCCTTTAATTACATCCACTACTGTTTACAGCCTGTGGCCTGGGTAAGTTTTTTTATTCAAACCTTATATGTTACAACACCGGTTCGCTAGACCTGTCTTAACTTCACATGCCTTATAATCTAACTTAAAACTAGGACAGGCACAAAACCCAGTCCTCGGCTGTTAATTTATCAATATGAAAGGGTAAATCCACATTTTACCAATTATAAATTTTCGGCCATGCCGGGAATCAAACCCGGGACCCTTAACTCACTAGACAGACATGCTCTCGACTAAGCTATGGTGTGCAGATGACCCTATAGTAAACAAATCAAAGTCACTTCACTTTTCACTCACCCTTCAATTTTTTTCAATCCCTTTCTTGCATACGGCCTTTTGAGCAAGTGTATTAAATGCAGAGATGGTCTGGTGCAACAATGATGAAAAAGTTAGGGCTCGAATCCCAGCATGGTGTAGTTTGTTTTTATAAATGGTTTCCCAATCTCACCCCTCCGCCCCCTCCCCCCCAAAAAAATACGACACATTTGCTCAAAATTCCACCTTCCCCATTTTTACTCAAATAGTTTAATTGAATACGTAAAGCCCGGACAAATGAAGAAATAAAAAGATGGGGAATATTTTTCATTTTACTCTCTGTATGTGTTTTTTTATTGTGTATGAGCCTGAAAGAGAAAATAATACATGTATTATAGTTACTTACTACACAACATAGTAGCCTCTACAAAAACACATAAAGTTGGAATCTTATTTTACAATCTTATTTTCAAACCAAAATAAACTGCATAAAGACGTCTTGTTAGACTGGCATGCTTAATTGTGTTCAGGCTATATGCACTTATGATAATGAGGAAGGAAGCATTTTAGAGGTATTCCACTCGCATTTGCATGGAAGAAGATTGAGAAACCATTTAGTAAAAACCAACGTCAGTAGACCCGACCAGGATTCGAACACGGACCTCCCCGTATTCAGCAGGCCAGTCTAACACGAGAGTGACGTCTTCAACCATTCAGACAATGAAGCGAGTACAAATAGTTTGACATGACACCTAATCCCATTCAGGTGTGCTATACATTTCCCACTTTCTATAACCCTGTGCTGATGGATTTTGACATAAAACATATTTTAAAACTTGTTAAATAACACGGGATTTCTGGACGTATGCAATGCGTCTTAGCACTTCGATTGGTGGATCCCTTAAAGTTTAAAAAAAAACCTAAACATTATTTATATTTACAATAATAAATACTTTGGATTTTCCAGCCCCTATGCAGGCTAGTTCATTCCCTCTAAGCTACTTTTCCACTTTACTATTCCTTACAAGTCAACCTTGATGTTTAACGTACCAATTAAAAATATACAAGTTGTTAATTTTGAAGCCACCTTCACTTATGCGTACAAACGATCGTAATAAAGTTTGCTCGTAAATTTGTTCACAAATACACACACGGATGGCGTTTGTAGGTTTTATTAACACTACGATTTTAATGCCAGTGTGCTAGTCTTTAGTAACTTAAGCTATAGTATTTGCGAGAGTATGATTAAAAGAGTAGAGTCAAAAGTCATTCGACCATAAAAATCTTGTAAACTACATCTTTAAAAAAACTCTTTTTTAGCACCGCGTCTTACTTCCCATTTGGCTTCTACGTTCATTTACTAACTACGCTAATGGGCTAGGGATGAGGAAGGTTTAATTTTGAGGAAGTATACCCGCATTTGCGTGGAGAGAGCGTGGGAAACCATTTAGGAAAAACCAAACTCAATACACCCATCAGTGATTGAACCACGACCTCCCTATCATCGGTGGTCTAGTCTATTGTGAGAGTACTGTAACGCCTTAGACCATGTGGCCACCGAAGCGGGTAGAAAATAACTCTTAAGCCACTCATTTGGGGATAAAATCCCGGCTTCAAAATAAACATATTTTTATAACGTGCATCGGATCTCAACAGCTGTTCGGGCAGTCCGAAATTAACACTAATTTATTAGGGATGATGAAGGTAACATGTTGAATAAATACACTCAAATTTCCGTGGATGTAAAATAGAAACACATAAGAAAAACACCCTAAGTTCGCCTGGATGGGATTTGAGCCCAAATTACCCGTAATGAGCTAACCAGACAAGACAAGACTTTCGCTGTCTTATTTCCACGTGCCCACCTGTGCAAGTAAAATATAAGTTATAACACTTAGCTCAGCCACTGGTATTTTTAAAGGCCTTATGTAAAGTTATCTATTTAGCTTCTTAATTAATTTGTAGTAATATAATCATTATAACATGAAAGGTTAGCTGCCTGTTTTTAATTTAAAACATTAATATTATTAATATTAATGTTTTTAATTTAAAACATTAATATTATTAATATTATTATTATTACTACTATCGTTATTATTATTATTATTATTATTATTATTATTATTATTATTATTATTATTATTATTAAAGGAATACCATTATCATTAAATACCTTAATTATTTTATGTTTATTATAAAATGTTTAAATAATTTTGTTTATTATTGTTATGTTTCCATGGAGCGCGAATGGGAGTAACTTGAACCGCGTTCAAGGTATTGAATGGCAAACCCAATGGGAAAAGACCACTGGGAAGAGCCAAACGCAGATGGGAGGATAACATTTGGATGGATCTGAGAGAGATAGGGTGTAATGAGATAGACCGGATAGAATTAGCTCAAGATAGGGATAGGTGGCGTACTTTTGTGAGTGCGGTAATGCACTTTCGAGTCCCTAATGCCATAGAGTAAGTAGGTATTGCTATGTTATATTCTAATAACTTTTATAGTTACTCTTCACTGTCAATATATGTAACCTCTTTTATCAAATATCCTTTATGTTATTTTATTATTAACTAACATATGATTTTTAGAGAGTCCCACTTTTTATTTATCACTGGGTCTTACTACCTGTTTAAGTTATACACATATACTTTAATGAAGAAGGAAGTATTTTAGAATTAATTTACCTGTATTGGCGTGGAAGGAGAGTGGAAAACCATCTAGGAAAAATCACCCGCAATGCACCCAACTGGGATAAAACTGTAAAATCCCCGTCATTGGCAGTCTATTGTGAGAGTAGTGCCTTAGACCATGCGGCCATCGAAGTGGGTATTAGTCTAATTAAAATGAGTATTGTCAAGATTGGTATTAGTACGTGGCTGATGTAAATAATCATGTGTTACTATCTTGTATCGAATTGGAGTTGCTGCCCAATTTAACTGGCCCGACAATATTATTAGTTTCGTTTACCGTCACGTAACGAATTAAAAATAATAAAAGCCACGTTAAACTATCATTTATCATGTCAAAATGTCCCACCTCCTCTGACAACGAACTCCTAGAGGGCATCCTCGAAAGAAGGTTTGGTTGATCCTTATGTGTTCTTATCATAGCTCTATTCGACGATTTTGTGAGGTTAGAAATAGCTTCCCGGGTGTTCTACAGGAAAGTGCGTGGGTTCGTTTTTTTTTCTTCATATGGTCTGTATAGTAGGATTATATTAGTAAGAACATTTGAGAAATTACACATATATTTTTCTTTATTTAGTCCGGTCAAGATTGTAAACATATTAATATATTACACATATTTTTTCATAGCGATTCATACTATCTACCAAAAATGACGACTACGAATAATATGACCTGACGTATGGATATGTGAAAATAGTTTTAGTAATTTGTGTCAGACAATGTTCTTCCTGCCGTGATCCTACTATACAACCTAAGAAGTGTACAAATCCACACAGTCTGTCGTGCACTATTTTTAGTTATAAGCCTATGAATAGTTTATTTTTTGCTGTCTTTTTTTTCTGTACCCACGTCGGGATTAATTATTTTTAATTACTTTTCTGTAGGACAAACAAGCGCGTTTTAATTTTTTTTATTTAGAAAAGTTGGTCGGCTACTAAGTTTTGCCTCCTGGAAGCTACGCTTGGGTTTCTTCGGTTGTATATATTTATAGCTTAGTTTGAACTTCTGATTGCTTAGAAGCGTGCGTATTCTTTAAACCTTGGTTACAATTAACGTTATATCGTAATATTCTGGTAAGAAAAACAAATTCTGTCATTTTCAAAAAAGTTACTAGAACAGCTTAGTTATATTCAGATGTGAATATGTCGCTTTTGATTGATATTATCAATATTTATAAAATAACACTAATAATAATGGTAATATGTTATTAAGGTTCATCGTCAATTTTATTTTATCTTGTCTTCTAAAAGGTATTTACAATCATAATACTATTATAATTTACCTTTAAAAAATCATGTTTTATCTTTCACGTTACCCACATTATTTTTAAACTACCCTTCAAATTATTTTACAATTGAAATTTAAAAACATTTTCTTATTTAACAAAACAAATCCCAAATATATATTTTTAACTAAATCTTCAAGGCTATTTTAATTTTTTTTTCAGAATTTCTCAGAAGTAAACTTCTTTTTGATTAATTTGTTTTTGAAAAATAAACATACCTTATTATTTATCATGTAAAATAGATCTCACATACCAATTCAAAACAAATTTGCTCTAGCTGTTTTTCAAAAAATCATTTAACTACTTAAAAATGATTTTTTTGGACACAAACAGATTTATATAAAATTATGAATGTTATTATTACCTATCAAATACCCATTTCAAACCAAATCGTTGGATTAATTTTTAAAATATTTAGAAATTTTTTAAAAACCTGATCAGTTAACTAACTAGACCTATAAACTTTTTTTTTCTGAAAAACAAGAATGCAGTTTTATTTTTCTTGTTAAATAACCCCCAGATAAACATTTCAAGCAAAATTGTTTGAGCCCTTTTTGAAATCCCTTGAATTAAAAAAAAAATCTTTAGTAAACTACCTTTAAACGAATTTTAACGCAAAAACAAATAATAAAATGTTATTTGTGAAGTCATATACGCCCTAGATATTCATTTTTAACCAAATCGCTAGAGCCATTTTCAAAACATTTGAAACTAGGGGCGAATAAAAAAATCCTGAGGTTTTAGTCTATAACATCAAGTTATCAAGTCTGAACAGACCCATCAAACCGTTTTAGATCTGTGTCCAGGGACATACATACATAAATACATATGGCCAGACATACTTGTAAAATCCACTTTTTTGGATTCGGGGTCACATAGCACGTAAAGATTCATCATAATATCAAGGTCGACCATTTTCACGATTATAATAATTTATCTTTATATGAGAAAGTAAAAAACCTTATTTAAACGGAACTCATGTATTTTTCTAATGAATTGTAATCCAAAGTAATCGAATCATCCTAATAATATAAATTTCAATTAAATCTCAGAGTTTATTTTCAAATTATAGTTTTGCTTTGAAGTTTTGTCAGTTTTACTAAACGTATTTGCATTTTAACAGACACTACAATTTCACACACCTAAAGAAGTCATAGCTTTTCACTGGAATGATGAATGATTTATAAAAATAACCAAATGAGAAATGTATAAAAATAGTTAAATATGACTCATTCTAACTATCCTTCATACATCACTTGTCCTTCGTTAGTAGTCTTTTTCATGTTTTACTTAAATATTTAAATTTAGACCCGCTTCAGTGGCTGCATTGTCTAAGGCGTCACCCTCGCAATACTGCCGATGACGGAAAGATCGGGGTTCGATCCCGGTTGGGTACACTGAGGGTGGTTTTTATTAAATAGTTTTTCACTCTCTCTCCACAAATGCGGTTACACTTCCTCTAAATTAAACCTTCCTAGTCCCTAGCACATTAAAGTAATTAGTACATAGGCGGATTACTCGAATGGGTAGTAAGATGGGGTGCTAAAAAAATTAAATGTACTATAGTAGAGGTATACTATTCAAAAATATCTTATGACCTTTCCTCACAGTAATAGTCAACAAAGTGGCAACAGGCATTCTTCAATCCTCGGTCCCGACACAGATTTATCCGATTGCCAAACCCTTCCTTCACCTCTGACAAGACGTGTATTAATCACAACTTGTGATTGTGTGGAATTCCAGGTCTCCACCGTGGTTCGGATCCCACGTTAAACTGTAGATCCTCCATTTCATCTCACAATCACCCTACCATTGCACACTAGCGTAAGTGCATATAACCTGAACGGATAGTAAGACGTGGTGCTTATAATGATGATGATAATAATAATAATAATAATAATAATCATAATAATAATAATCAGGCATTCTGAGTTCGGGCTTATCATTACAGTTTTTGTAACCGAATGACGACTCTTTCTGAATGTTGTAGAGCAAAAATCCATACGTGACGCAGTCATAACAATGGCTACAATACGCATGTTGTGAGATGGGTGGAAGGAGGGTTTGTTTGCGAATTGTTAGAGCTTAAAGTCTCCATTTCCAGCGAGGATGGCATTCGACCAAATACAACCTCTTAAGCCTATACAGGCTGGGCTCAAAATAGGTTACAAATTATTATTATAAATAATTGTTTTACGTGATAGACAACTCGCCGCCAGTTAGGGCTATCTAAATTTATGGGCTAATATTGCCTGCATCATTGAGCACGCAGACTAAATATCTGGCACATCGAGAGGAGGTCAGGGCTTGAATCCCAGCCTGATGTTTCCCCCTAGATGTTTTTCCACTCTCTACATTCACAAAGATACGGGTACATTTCTAACTATTTAATCCCTACCCCATCATCATAGTTAGAATGGGTAATGCATTCGTAATGCATGGTGTGAACAAAAAAGTTTGTATTCGAGAAAAAATAATGATGGGTGCATTTTTAACTAAACGCACCAGCATCCACCAAGGGAGAGAATGAAAAAATCACAAACAGATTTCGCTCAGTCAGGATTTAGCATAGGTTTTCCGGATCAGAGCAAAATATGAAAGTACCATCTTATAAATGAATATTAATAAATATTATATGTTATATTATAATGATCACCTCTTACCATGAGTAAAATAATGTTTTAACACAAACTAAAAAAAAAGTTCAAAAGTGGAGCTACATATCTTTATTTATATCTGCTATCTAACCTGATTTTTTTAGGGAATTTTGGAAAACCTTTATACATTTTTAATGTTTTTAAGGTGATTCAATATACATTCAACCCACCTCGGTGGTAACATGGTCCAAGGCCTCACTCTAGCAATATACTGGACTGCTGATGAAGGGAAGATCAGGGTTAGAATCCCGGTCGGGTGTACTGAAGGGGGTTTTCCCCAAATAGTTTTCCACTCTTTCTCCACAAGTGTGTGTACACTTCGTATTAATTAAAACTCCCTCATCCCTAACACATCAGCGTAATTAGTGCATATATGTACAACCCGAATGGATAGTAAGACGTGGTGCAAACATATTTAGATACATGTTTATTTTAAATTACTAACTTACTATAAATGCAGTTCATATGCTAAAGGCTTATTTTCGAATATGTTTCTAATTGTAAATTAGAATATTTATAAAGCTGGTTTGAACTTTTACTAAACATTTTTAGGAATACTTATAAACATACATTAATATAAAATAGTATCTGGTCCAATACATTTTATTATAATAAAATTACATTACCTCACAGTAAATTGATTTAACCTAACAGAAAATTTAAATTTTTGATCTCTTCATAATCATGTAGATTTGCATGTAACACTAATTTGAGTGATAACTCATTCAAGAATATATGTATTTTATATTTAGCTTATATTTAAATAGCAATATCCTTTTGATGCTAGCGTGGCGTAGTTGGCTAACGCGCTAGTCGTGTTGGGCTCGACCGCCGAGGACGGGGAGATCGAGGTTCGAATCTCTGTCGGGTGAACTGGGGGTGATTTCTCCTAAATGGTTTTCCATTCCCCCTCCACGTGAATGCGGGTTCACTTCCTCTAAATTCAACCATCCCAATTCCAAATCCATTAGCGTAATTAGTACTTGAGCGTATAACCCGAGCGGGTAGTAAGACGTGGTGCTAAATATTATTATTATTATTATTTTGATGCTAGCCTGCACTTAGACGTAGTGACATTGTAAAATAATATTATTACTAATTTCAAACCAGAATCAGATACATATTTTTTTTGTATTATTTCATTTATTTAAATGCACTTGGTTTATGTTAACTACCAAAAATAAATGATAAAGTTGGACATACATTTATTTAGGTTTATTTAGGTTTACTAAATTATATATTTAACATTTTAAAATACATTCTAAAATCATTAAGTAAGGAATATATAATATATGTGTATAGATGCTGATAAATATTATAAATAACATTTTCACTAAAAATAGTTTGCAGTGATAATACAATTTTGACATAATACTTATATAAAGCTATTATGAAGGAAATTATTACAAATAGTTTGTTACACACACACACACACATTGAGCTCTATCAAACATTCAATACAATTTCAAATGAAGCATAATATAAAAGGATTATAATTTTATACTTCATTTACGATTTTAAATAGAGTATAACATAATATTATACTTTATTTAAAATTTTACCTTACTTTGTGTTACAGCTCAATGTAAATTAAACTACTTGAAATAATTTCCTTGAATAATAATAATATATATATTATGTCAAAATGGATATTACCACTCCAAACTATTTTAAATAAAAATATTATTAATTATATTTCTCAGAATCTATACACATTTATTTGGGCAAGAAATATAAGATACTTTATATTAATTATTCTGTTTTATATGGTGTGTTTTTCTTTCTTAAAGAATGTATGCAACCCTAGGTCCCATGTATTTCACTGCTAGCATGGCGCCTATTATTTTTGTTTTGTTCTTTTTGTCTGCAATCGAGATGAACATTGAGATGTTTACTCATGCCGAATACCATCTAGCCTAGAACATAGCTTGGCCACGTCGAGCGTTAATCTACTGACTTATTGTATTTCTTCCAATCAGTCAAAAGCCTTGAAGGAAAGATAAAAGAAACAAAATATTCCAGCCTTCACCATTGTAATTCAGTTGTGGAATTTATCGACAGTAAACGTCATATCTGTAGCTTAGAACTTTGGAGGTCGGCCGCCTGACTGGTGCAGACTGGCAATATTCAAGATGGTGATGCCATATCTCTGGAAGTTACAGAATAATGGCAAAGAGAAAGAGAAAATCACATAAATGTGTATCTGTCTCGTAATAACGATAGTAGAATGAGAGAATTTAAGCAAACCATTTTCCTTTTGGTCTTGCAACAATAGTATGTGTGTCCAATCAAGTTATACTATTTATTTGTAAAATGCACACTGTAAAGGACTTTTTATTTTCAATAATTCAAATCAAAAAACCCAAGTTAAGGAAGCCTTTTTTAAAGTAAATATTAGTTTAACTGGAACAAACAATATAGTTTAAAGGAATGAAAAACGTGAAAAATTTAGCTCTCCCAACAGTTATCAACACATATTTTTGTACCTCTTCTTACTTATCCTCTGGTAGGGATAAGAAAGATAGAATTTATAGGAAATATACCCGAATTTGTGTGAAAGAAGAGTGGAAACACGATTAATAAGAAAAACACCCTTATTAATCACAGCCGGGACTCGAATTCCTACCTTCCTATCACTTTTAAGCTAGACTAAACACGGTTGACGTTTATAATACTCTTGCCCACTGATACAATGAAGTCTTGTTAAAATATAATCTTTACCCGCTTCAGTGGACGAATGGTCTAAGTCGTCACTCACTTATGACGGGGAGATGGGGTTGGTGTCCGGTCAGGACTATAGAGGGTGTTTTTTTTTTTAAATGATGTCCCACTCTCCTTCCACACAAATGCAGATAGAAACCTCTTAAATGCTTCCTTTTTCATCCCTACCCCATTAGAGTAATTTATCATATATGTGTATAACCTGAAAATGTAGTAAAACGCGGTGACAAAAAGAAAACTTAGTTGAACCAATTTTAATTAATCCAATGTAAGCCTACATTAGTGATTAGTTTTTAAAATATAGTTTAGTAAAATTGAATGAAACTTTTATAATACCATCAAGTATAAGACATCATTCTACCATTTTTGAATTATTTCCAATGATTCTCATTATTTTATGAAATACAGTATGTGTAAAATGCACATAGGTGTCCTCTCTATGCACTATAAGGTGCTTAAGATGAATATTTTTTTAAAGATTCCGTTAACAATAAATTAAATTTTGAAATATTATACAGGATGGGGTGGAAACAATTAGACGATCCATGCTTAGAAAAGTGATGGAAAACTTGCTTAGGTTTGCCTGACGTCCGTCCGGTGGGGCTCACTTGAGTGTGATATTATCTTAAAAAAAAGTGTACTATGTAGTTTGCTCTTATTTGGCTAGTGAATATTTACTTTTCAATGAAATTGTTAATTTTTCAAGTTACTAATCGTCTAATTGTTTCGGCTCCACCCTGTTTATCAAAGCAAGTCCATGATTTATGTTCAATATAGTAGTAATTATTAGAATACAAAAAAAGATAAATGCGAAAAAATAAGGAACACACATCTCTTTTATTGCACTATTGACATTATTGGTACGTTTAACACACTTAGGCTAATATGAATGAGGAACCCAGAATGAGGAGGGTAGCAAATAAGAAATGCACAAACACTCAACAGGAGATGAGAATTTGAATCACTTGAGCTCTGCTTCTTAGGTCAATCTCACAAACAAAAATAAAAAATGGGTTAGTAATTAATCAAGCTACAAACATATTTTAATACATTCCCTTAATATCGGTAATAATCAAACTTACCTGTTTCGGTAACCGCATAGCCTAAGGCGTCACTCTCGCAATGGACAGACTGCCGATGACGGGGAGATTTGGGTTCAAATCCTGGTCGGGTGTTCTGAAGTTGGTTTTTCCTAAATGATTCTCCACTCTCCCTCCATATGCGGTTACGCTTCCTCTAAATTCAACCTTCCTAGTCCCTAACTCACTAGCGTAATTAGTGTATATGCGTATAGCCTGTACTGATATTAAGACGTGGTGCTAAAAAAACTTCCTCGTTTTGCTAACGTTGGTGTGTTTTTATTTGGGCCATTAACGTGCACTCTCTGAACCGACTGATTGTATCAGCCCACGAGAATTTCTATGAGCGACTACGAAAGAGTCTACCAGTTTTGGCGGGAAAGGTATTTTCACATACCTTCCAGGTAGGTTGTGAGTGGGTGGTCCGTATGCACAATGTGCATCGAAAGCTTAAGTTTATCAATTGGTCCACTTTTGGGTACAGTTTGAGAAATACCATAGTAGAACCAAGTATTACGCTTTAGGATAAGTGGAGGGTACATACCTATTTGAATTTTCCATTGATAAAATGAAGATTTATAAATATTTTCATATTTATATCTGGTAAAGGATTTAAACACGTTCTTTGCAATGTATTATATTGTTACAGCGTTATTATAAACAGATGGCATTACATTCAAACTAAAAGGTAAGTAAAATTTGAAGACATATTTGTTTCCTAGCGTGATGCTAAAATAATAGAAATTTAATCATCATATTGTATCTACAAGAAAATACTCCTTGTCCTTTACTCGTAGATGCCTTGCTCACTTTGTTCAAGCTAGCTGATAATGCGTATTATTTGTGTTTGTCTCCCGTATAACGGGATTAACTTAAAGTTTACTCTCTCTAGAAGAACACAATGTATTTTGATTTTATGAAGAACAATTGTTCACTAAAATGAAGCTCAAGCCCTTAGGGTTGATTTGGCTGCAAGTACTTGCAATATAAGCTTTACTGGATCCACTAGATAAAGTGTTAATAGAGGCTACAACGTCTTAGAATTCGCGAGACGTCGACAAACCATACCGTTGAAGTCTTCTGCATAACATAAAAAACAAATGAAGTACTATATAGCCTTGTTGACATTGCTCGTAACGTGATTGGTTAGCTAGAACACGTGGTACTATTCACTTAACGTGGAAGCTATCCCGTGTACAACTCTCAATTTAAATGAGTGTTAAATTAACTTCATCGTGTTGGTTTCCATTTATAAACATGAGAAGAACCTTGATGTTACGTTATGTGAACATTAACTTGATCGCTATCCCAGCATTAAGGTTATTCACCATTAAGGATAGCAATAGTTACCCGCTTCGGTGGCTGCGTGGTCTAACGCGCTACTCTCGTGTTGGACTAGACTGCCAAAGACGGGTAGATCGGGGCTCAATCCCGGTCAGGTACATTGGAGTTTTTTTTTCCTAAATGGTTTAACACTAGGGCTCCACGCAAATGCGGGTGCATTTCCTCTAAATTGAGCCTCTCTAATCCATTAGTGTAGTTAGTACATAGGCGTATAACCCGAACGGGTAGTAAGACGTGTTGCTAAAAATAAGCAACAGTTAACTAATATTAAAAGCTTGTGTAGCATATGCAAAGAGTTTGTAGTGCAATCAACACACAGGCTGCAAATCATTGTAATTACAGAAATGTCCATATGGAGGAGATCACAAATACATTTATGTAAATTAGTTGAAAAAACAACACCTGAACACTGGGATCGAACCCCGTACCTTGGTCATAGGGCAAAATTGTTCTACCACTGAGCTATTCAGGAGTTTATGCCGTGCTCAGGTTAATTCTTCACTTACAGTTTAAGGCTGAGTCTGGAGTGCGGAAATCATCAGCTGCAACTAATGTGGTCTCCTCCGTACGGACACTCACTTACAATGATTTTCAACTTGTGTGTTGATATTCAGTGGAATTTTGCTTTAATTACAATCTTGTATCGTATACTTGGCAGCATAAAATCGCATGTGGCTGTTGGTATTTGATAGTTCGTGTTACTATTGATCGCTCATAATGTACTCTGCCTCAAACTATGAGCGAAGAATGACACTGAGCATGGACTCCCTTGTCAAGGTGTAATTTTTCAACTAATTTAAATTAATTCTATATTAATGCCAGATTGGATCTTAACTACTCTTATTTTGAGGATCATCACAAACAGCTCATTGCACTACCTTCATCAGCTCTTACCTAGATGACTCATTATCATTATAATACAATAGCATTGCTACGTACAGTTTGTTTAATTTGCTTATTGATATTAAAATATGTATTGACAAAATATAATTTAACACTCCAAATGATATTGTCTTGCTCTTTTGCGCTACACACACATAAAGTTATTCAATATATCCCCATTATATTTAGAGTTCCTAGGAGATCTGGTGGTCTAGGGGTAAGGTGTCAGACTTCTGTTCTAGGAGTCTGGGGTTTAAATCCTGGTCCCAGTACAGATTTATTTGATTACCAAACCCTTTTTTCACCTCTGGCAAAGTGTGTGCTTTCACAGTTTGTGAATGTGTGGTATGCCAGGCCCCCCACCGTGGTTCGGAACCCACATTAAACTGTAGGTCCCCTCTGCTTTCCACCATCATCATTATCACGCTGGTGACCTGGTGGTCTAGGGATAAGGTGTCGGACTTTTTTGCTGGGGGTCCTGGGTCCAATCCTTGGTCCAGGCACAGATTTATCTGATTGATAAACCCTTCCTTCACCTCTGACAAGACGTGTATTAATCACAACTTGTGAATGTGTGGAATGCCAGGCCTCCACCGTGGTTCGGATTCCACGTTAAACTGTAGGTCCTCCATTTCATCTCACAATCACCCTACCATTAAACATTAGCGTAAGTGCGTACAACCCGGACGCTTAGTAAGACGCGGTGCTAATGGTAATAATTCATTTTAAAAGGAAGTTTACCAGATTTTAAATCAAAAAACTATACAATTTTATGATTTTACATCTGGTAAACTTTCTTTTACAATTCATTTCAATATTTGCTTTACACAAGACCGTGAACACCACAGTACTTCATAGATTTTGTTTTTTACAACATTTATGATTAAAACAAGGGTGTTTATTGTACATCATTATGCTTTTTGTGTTGTTTATTTGAACGATTATTTCAAAGACTCTTATCATACAAAATATTACGTAAAATTTGAGGACAATTCATTTTTAAAGTTCAGGATAGCTGCTTAAAGTTACTATTTTGAATCACTAGACTTAAGGTGGCCTTCTCTGTCAACAAGAAAGATTCAATCGTTTTCAGGCCACACAGCTTAAAATAGAATGGTCTTGTCGGTTTCTTATACTAGGTACTTCTCTATTCTGTGTAAGATTATACTCACTTTAGCCCTTCACCTACAACCACCCTTTTTCATGTTAATAAGAAAGAGGGGAAGGAAAACTATGTAACTTCTCATCTCAAGGTAAAGAGGAAAGCTCACGGCTTGTTCTCAATTATCTTAAAATTTTCTATTCTGAGCCTAACAAAAAATTACTGTATTTGTTAGAGGAAGGCTAAATCTAGAGTTCTTTTTCATCAAGTTTAGTCTCATAGCTCCGTGAATATGATTAAAAAGTCGTTTAAAATGAGCTAATGTCACATTTCACACATTTTGTTACCATCAATAGAACTCAAGCTGTAGGTGTGTTAAGGAAAAAAAGCCCTGTTGGAATCCTTAAACTTAATTTTTGCGTGAACCATATTTTGAAATAAGGCATCGTAGAATTAAACATTGCGTTAGCGCTGAACATCTGTGCGACAATTTATCTCTCACTGTGACTAACATTTTTTACATTTTAAACTATTTGAAAATTATTGTTTTGTTTATATTGAAAGTCCCCAAAAATAACTTATCATGATACAGATTTTTAGAAAAAAAAATTCACTGATCAGTAGAATCACTGTATTTTATAAAAATAAGCTTCATTAAATTTCAAGTTCCAATACACCTTAAAGTTACTAGATTAAGTTTGAGTGGCTCTGTGTTCTCCATGACCAAAGAATTTCAGGCTCGTAAAACCTAAATGGGATGAATACGTCTTTAAAAATTAAACGTGCTAATACTCGGAGATGGTTGAGGTAGCTAATTTTTTTTTTTGTAAATCATCCCTTGTTGAGTCACTCTGTATAAAGATTGAGAATGAACCTAAGGATTGCTTACAAACAAGGCTTGTGTCGTAGGTGAAGGTCGTGCGGCCAGCAAACTTGGCTCGATGGGCCATCAACACACACACACACACACACCAGATGATCAATCCATAGAGTGAAAGCCAGCAAGATGCCCATATGTTTGGTTGGCTTGCTGCTGGCTGGCTGGCTAGCTCTTTCACTCACAACCCTACCCTTCTTGCAGCCTTCCAAGTGGCAAGTTCACAACAAATCTTGGCACCACCAAACACATCCAACTGCATTTTTAAAGGGGATAAACCACTTAGAATATAAGTAGTAACCACAGAAAATGTACTTTTGAAACTCTAATTTTATAACTATTTTTGAGGATATCGATCTATTATTGTAGTACTAGTTTTACTTTTCCAAGAACAATAGATTATGGTTTGATTATATTTTGGAGGAATACTTCACTACCTTCATTCACGTTTTCTTTATGATTTTTTGCCCAACTTTAAACTGAACGTGGGACAAATATTAACTATTGCGCTCGGAAATATATAGCTGCTTAGCACACAACCTGTTAAAACCTAACCTAAGCATACTATAGAATCATGACCGTTGATAAAGTTCATTGAATACACTTTTTTTGGTATTATCTTTTATATCTTCATAATTTGTGTTTGAGTTAAATTCTTTAGTATTTGTTTAAAAAAAATTGAATGAATATAACTGTTTCAATTGTGTGTTTGAATTGAAATGGTTTGTGTTTTAAATCTATGAAAAGAAAATATTATCTTTTATTTGCCTTTCTTTGAAGAATGAAAAAAATGTTTTTAAGAAAAACATTTGGTAATGTATATTTTAATTTTTTTCTGTTTGTAATGAAAGCTCAAATGTAATATGATTTGAAATATTTTGTAAAATATATTCTCCAAACGGCTATGAAAATATATATAACTTTTTTTTTACTAACCCACACGTAGCATATAAAAGAGTACATCTTTAGTTACATTGGTTTCAATTAATTTGGCTTTGATTAAGGCTGAGTTAAATAATATATCACATCTATAGGATGACTCATATATTTTAATAGACAGATAAAGTGGATGTTGATTCTAATTTATTTTATAAGTTATCATAAAGTTATAAACATTCAACTAAACTAATGTTTGATCACCAAAACTAGGATAAGAAAGTATTGAATGATTTTTATCTTTCAAAGATATGTTGCTTTATCATCTCGTTTTAATGAACTGGTAGTAAAAGTCTTAAACACTGTCCCAGTAAGGGTAAATTTTTGACTGTAATTTTGCTCCGTGTTTCAATTGTGTAAAGCCAAACATTTTAGAACATCATTTGGACTGGAGGGTTAATATTAATATATCTGATGAAATATAAAACAAAATCCCTGATTTCAATCGTCTATTTTTCTGAGTAAATTATTTGGAAATAGTCCTTATATCCTTATTTTTGGGGTTTGATTTTTTTTTTAGTTTATTATAAATTTTGAGGGGTTCTCTGTTACCAAATCAGCAACATTGATGAATGTATTTTGTATATTTTAGGCTGGCAACCAAACTAACATCTTACTATAATTCGGGGATGAAAAAAAATCCAAGGCAGGTTTAAATTTTAGTATTCTTGATCTAAAAAGTGATGAGATTACTAGAGAGAGGGGAGGCTACATAATTATGAGTTACACACCTGTATTCATCACAAGGCATTGTTAGTATAACCAAGTCTCATAGTTTACGGTGGGTAGTGAGTGCATGCAGCGAGAATGGAAGAATCTAGAAACGTGTTCAGACAAACCCAACGGGAAGAGACCATTGGGAAGACCTAGACGAAGCTGGGAGGATAATATTAGACTGGACCTGAAATATATGGTGTGTAATGAGGTGAATTGGATATAAATACTTTAAGATCCTAGGTGGATTACTTTTATAAGTGTGACAATGAACTTTTGAGTTCCTAGTTCCATAGAGTAAGTAAGCATTCTTGGGCCTATTTTAACTTTTCTTTAAGGAGATTGATTTTCCTATGTGGAACAAAATATTTTATCATGGTATATTTATAATTATTTTATGAAAATTAATTACACATATTAGTGTGTGGCCCTGTATTTATTATTATTATGGGGCATGTTTAAGATCGGATCGAATTTTTCTGTCTCCATCAGTTAATTTTAATTAGAAGAATGACTCCCAAAACTGAGATTTAGTAAGAATTGAGATTGTCTTTATATAAAAATAAGTTGTCAGATTTGAAAGGTAAATTATTTTCAAGGTAAAGTTATTAATCTTATTCTTGATCTATTATATTTGTTATTATAAATGTTTGTTGGCTTTCAACAAAATTCTCTTTAAAATCCGTCAAATATGTCTAGAGTTTTTATCATAAAATGCATATCTATCTTTTCATCAGATTATCATAATTGAATTATTATTACACTAATTGTATTAGTAAATTATTTATAAATATATTATATAAAAATATTATGGCTGCAGGAAACAATTTTAAAATCGATAATTTTGTAATACGGAAATTGTTCCCGACTCTAATACATGTATCTATGTTTTAATTTATCGAAATATGTACTTTACACATTTATTTATCGATTATTTTAGATTTTAAGTTCAATTAATCTATAAAATTGCATAAAGCTAATGAATTTAACATTTTGCATTACTTGTTAAATAAGACGTATTCATATCTAGGTGGACTGTGGCCTGCAAGCTTCTTTGGCAAGTTGGGCGTCGGGACCAGCCGTTTCCAAACATAGTCAGCTTGAAGCATAATTTTCACTGTCACAGCTAGTCATTGTCTCGTCCAAAGTGATGCATACAAACCGTCACTTACACCCTTTTGTTCCGTGACAGGTTTATGTTTTACCAGGGAATTGTATAAGAAGAGGAATTAGGAAAATTCAATGAATTTTAAAACATTGGTTTCTTACACTAATGTTGTGATTCTGAAAGAGTTAAACAAACATGACCCACTTTGGTGGCCACATGGTATAAGGTGCTAATCTCGCAGTATACTAGACTGTCGATGACGGGAAGATTGAGATTCAAATCTCAGTTGGGTGTACTGAGGGTGGTTTTTCCTAAATGGTTTTCCACTCTCCCTCCACGTAAATCCGGGTAGACTTCTATAAAGTATAAATATAACCTTCCTCATTCCAAAAACCGTTAGAGTAGTAAGTACATAAGTGTATAAGCCAAACGGGTAGTAAGACTCGGTGCTAAAAAAAAATCCATTTCAGCGCGTCATGTATCTTTTTTCCACCACTTCTTATTTTCCGTCTGATCCAAAGGCATTTTCATTACGTTCATGAGGTAGGGATGAGGAAGGTAGAATTTAGATGAAGGGTCTATATTCACTTGTATGGCGGAAGATTGGGACACCTTTTAGGGAAAACATTCTTGTCTATCCGTTATCCGAACACCAACCTCCTCTTTACCAGAAAACCATACTGTGGACCCTGGCATCCCCTTAATTTTGATATGGAGGCGGTTACCAGTTAAACTGGTGTTTTTAATTACTATTAATCAATTGCAAGGTAAAACCCTGAATCTATCTTCCCAAGCCCGTTTTCAGCCAATTGTACGTGGCCTTTTCTTATATATATTTTTAAATTTATTTAATAAAAATAGAATTAATTTAGTTCGCACTCACTTTATCCACTTTTACGAGAGTAAGAAACTGTCTTACGAACAAAATCTAACATTACTTGAGCTTATTAGTTGAAGGTTAGGTTTGTTAGGATTATAAGTCATAACTAACCTGTCTTAGACAGGCCTAAAAACTAATATTAGATAAGAACAAATTAAGCTTGTTATTTTATCCAGATCGCAAAATTATTGATACCACTTTTGGATGTTTAGTATCATTTTATACTCATTTCTAATTTACTCGTTCGCATAATCATATGTTTGAAAGATAAAATCAAATTTTATATCTTGATCAGGACTGTAAAACCGTACATCTAGTTATAAGTCCTGAGCATTTCTCTCTTCATTAGCGCAACTAATCATTGAATAGGCTAGGAGTAAGGTTGTTTTTTAGTCTAGTTAACTAAATACGATCATTAATCACACCATATTAAATCTGGTTTATTTGTGGGGAAAAAACTTATGTTACTTGTCACATACATTACAGATAAATATCTCAATACATAATCATAGTTCAGTACAAAATATTATGTGCATATCGGTTATTTAATCATATGATTTCCTCAATGAATATTTACGTCCCACAATGTTACTGTTTTGATCCAAAAAAATATTTACATTTATAACTGCGGTTACTTTCTTGGGTGGCCGCATGGTCAAATTGGGGTTCGATCCTGGTTGGGTGTACTGAGGGTCATTTTACCTAAATGGTTTCCCTCTCTCTCTCTCTCTCTTCCCGCAAATGTGGGTACATTTCCTCTAAATTCCATCTCACTCACCTCTAACATATTAGTGTAGTTAGTACATAGGCGTATAACCTGAACGGCTAGTAAGATGGGGTACTAAAAATACATATATATATATAAAACTGCGGTTAGCCTGAACGTTTAGTAAGATGCATTGTATACACACACAAACACACACACAAATTCATATATATTACTTGAAAATAATTTCAAAGTATGGAAATCTAGATTTGGAGATAAATCAATAGTAATGTCAAACTAGTCACTATAGTGAAACTTGATTTTTTTTTCCAGAAGTTTTGTAACAGTCATAACTAAAGATGGGATGAATTCAATTGTTATAAGATCTGAATCTTCATTTTACAAACGAATCCCGCATTTCTAATTTTAGTTGAAATCTTGAAAACATGAGCATTAGTATGATTATTTTTTCTTCATTTCTGATTTGATTGATTTTAAAACTTTTGTTGCTGTATACAATATAAATAAAACTAAATGGTAACATTTTTTATATATTGTGAATTCCCATTCATTTAAATGGTAAATCATTTGTATATTGTGTGGTTGTTAGTTTTTGTACAACAAGTGGGTTAAACAACCAAAATATTATGATATCTCTAAATAAATATATATATATATATATTTCAGCACCGCGTGCTACTATTTATTCGGCTTTTACACTTTAAATAAAATACCGAATCCAAATTTGAAAATAATAATTTTACTCGAATGAAAACTTTTTTCTTATCTTCGAATTTCGAGTCTCATGAAGGATTTAAATAAATAAAGGATTCGAGGAGCCGTACTTTTAATGTATCCATTTACATTTCTACTAAATATAATAGATACAAAATAATCACATATTTATTGACTTATATGTACATTATTTTAATTTAAATAAAGGAAGATATTTCTGATTTCGAATATGTATACTTACTTTGTAATATAATTTTAGAAAACATTCTAAGGTTGATTTAGTTAGGAGCTTTATAGTATTAAAGGATTTATATTTTAAATAAGGTCAGTTTTGTTACATTTAAGATGTTCCACACCGAACAATTAAATAAGAAATGAGAAATAATCATAAAAGTGAAAGTAGCGACAATAATAATTATATAAAAGTTTTGAGTTTAATAAATAATGAAAACATTATAACGTTCCCATTAAATATTTATTTGTATAAAGGATTAAGAACACACAAATTATGGAAACAATATATTAAATCATTATATGTAAAATAAACAATATGGTGGAAACAAGTCAAATTGTTGTCAAATTTACAATTGAAATTGAAGAAAGTTGAATTCTACTATACTAATTATGAATAAAAATAAAAATATAAATTAACAATAAAATGTGTTTCAAAAATATTGAGAGGCAGTTACATAAGTTAATAGAGTAAAATAAATTGTTTCTTGAATTATTGTCAAATTTATATTGTTGGTGAATGCATTATATAGGATAAGTGGTAACCATTCATATTTTACTTGAGAATTATATAAAAGGTGTAGAACTCAAAATAATAATTATTTTTATTAAATTCAAACATAAATAAGTGAATTAAGTTTAATTATAGTCTTATCTGAGACATTTTGCTCCTAGTAGAAAATGTGGTGATTGAGGAGTGTCTACTTTGGTATCGACATATTTTGGTGTCATCAGGAAACTCAAGTGTGGAGAAGAGTAGCTCACTGCACAACATTATGAAAGTAAAATGCTTATAAAAAAGTAGCCCTAACAAATCTATTTAATTTTAGGACATTAAGAAATTCACTTTTTTTAATGTATTTTTAGCACCGCGTCTTACTACTCGTTCGGGCTATACACTTATATACTAATTGTGCTAATGTGATTTTAGGGATGAGTAGGGCTATATTTATAAGAAGTCTACCCACACTTTCGTGGAGGGAGGGTAGAAAACCATTTTGGAAAATCACCCTCATTACATCCGACCTATACTCGAACATAGATCTCCCCGTCATCGGCAGTCTACCCTATCTGTTGCTATACCCTATTTAGGACTCGTTTTCTCTCTGAGATTTGGTAAAGACGTTATTTAATTAATTTTTCCTTGTTTTATATTTTAATTTTTTTTAGCACCACGTTATATGCGTATGTTGAAAATACTTTAATGCCCTAGGAATTGAGGAAGGTTTAATTTAAAGTAAGTGTATCGAAATTTGCTTTGAGGGAGAGTGTAAAATCATATAAGAAAAACCACTCTCAGTGCACCCGACTGATATTCAAACTTCCCTATCTTCCCGCTGTCAGAATTCTAGTCTATTGCTAGAGTGATTCCTTAGACCATGCGACCAAAGAAGTAGGTTTCGTGTTATTCTGAAAATACCTTTGAAAACACTTTATTTTTTGTGATTTATGTTATGTTTACCGATTGTTTTGATTATTAAAAACGCGTTGAGAGTGATTTACCCAAAATGGTAACAGCCTTCAAGGCCGATCGGAAAACTCTGACGCAATGAGTCAAGAGTAATATGCAAAACCATGGTCTGCGATAATAACCTTGGTTCGTTGTTTATGTTGACATCAATAATTATTGTGAGATGACTAATTTATTTACGTTCATGCATTTATAAATGTATCATATATATCTTGTCGGTGTTCTGATGTTAAGTATGACTGACCAAGAACATTCACGCGCTTGATTAATGTGGTGAAATCATATTAATCTACTTTTGCCACCGCTAAAAGCCATAAAAGGTTTGCTTTCAATATCCAAGTATCTTTGGTTTCAATTCTTGTCGAGACGCCAAGCGAGAATTCCAACTTCCACTCTAATTAACTAAATTTCAACCCGCGTTTGTCATAAGAACTAAATAATTTGAGCTGTTTCTAGCTACGAGGAAGGGTTTCTAGATCTAGGATAACCTTGAATTACTTTCACCATAATGCCCTTGAATTCTTCTAGCTAAACGCAAGGACTTCGCCAACTAAATCATTCACTTTTGATCCATTAGTATTTTTTAATGATTTGTGTTCATCTATGCTAAATTTATATCCAAATTTTCATAAACTGAGTTGCCAAATTTAGTATTGGTTAAATTATAGGATGTATGCCCATATGTGATTTATTAGTGCAAAAAAATGTACTCCTTATAACTAAAAGTATTGCACTCATTAGGAGCGAAATATTGAGCGATTAAAATCCGTAGCACAACTACCTTCGGAGGAGAAGTAAAGCCGTTGGTCCCATGTCGATTGTATCATGTAAAATAACTTTGGAAAGTGTGTAAAAATACCTTTACCGGCAAAATTTTAGACCCTTTCGCTTTTGCTCACATAAATTATCGTGTGCTGATATAATCAATTGGTTCAGACATTTCCCATTAAATACCTCAAATAAATGAAAAAAAAGAAAAATCAAAGTTAATGATAAAATTCCACGTGTTTTGTGAGCATATGATAGACCGTACCAGTAGTTACGTGATATAAACGTTTGACTCATGTTGCACAGTGCCACCTCCTTATTTGAATCTATGATGAATAAAGTTTTTTCATCCGTTATAATTAACTGTAGTTTTCCCACTATTTCATACTTCTAGTGTGAATGCAAATCCTCTAAACTATCCTCCTTATCCCTTCCACCTAGATTAAACCATTAATAACTCTTGTGTTTACAGAAATACATTAAAAAGTTGCCGATGTGGAACTAGTGAAAACAAATTCAGGATAATTTTCTAATAATCATTACATGTCTAAATTATATTTATTTTTAACCACTTTCTTGAAAGTATTTTTCAAAGTTATTTTGTTTTATCCTATTTAAAAGGCAAGGAAAAATCATTGTTCAGTTTGCTAGTGTAAAATTACTGTTATTGCTCATGCGCATGAGTTTTTATTTAAACTGAAACTTATTATCTTGCTACTACTAAACTATGCCAAAGTTTTCATGATATATGCTTATTTTTCTAATAATCGTTGTGATGGTTTGTTGTACTCACTCTAATAGATGACGTTTACTGAATTCATTAAGGAAACATTGCCCTTGTATGTGCACATGACATTAGAAATGACAAGCAATATTGATGAATTGGAAGGGATTTTACCGATTGAGAAGAAATTTTTCCGTGCCAATCAACAAATCGAAGACTATTTAAATTATATGAATAAAGATAATTCATGACAAAAGATTGCATAGCAATTAAAGTGTCATGGTGCGCATAACACATCGTATCACGATCCATAATTTTGTCAATTCATGCTAGGTTTGAGATTGTATAGTGGTCTCAGTTCTTTATTTTTTGGGCACATTTCATTTATCCAAAAAAATTAGTGACTTTTTTTTCATTCTCGATTCCTTGCATGCGAAATGCAGAGAATGGCTTTGCTTCTTCAGAACGTTTCATTCTGACTGATGGATATTGTCTGTATATTACGATGAACTGCGCTTTATAAAGGAGACACGCAAGGTGAAGATGACCTGAGCTGACTGAATCTGACTTAAAGCCGAGCTGAAGCAGTGCGCAATAAGCTTAAAAATCCTTATCACCCCAATCATAACATCTAACTTAGGAAGATAAAACAGCTTGAACCAGACGTCATATCGTGGTGCGGTTTTCTTTATTTTACTTAAGAAAACAGTGGAATTGAGACCAGTGAAACAATTTCACAATGTTTAAAAAAAAATACAACTTTAACTGAAAAATAATTATTTTAAAATGAAAATAAACCCTAACCTACTGATCTCAATTTTGCTGTTGTCAAGTGAAGAATTCCGAAGTCACACTCGATACGTTTTCTGGTTCGAGCGTGATCTTCTATCCAATAGCTTGGTTAATCGACCGTGCGATAGGCTACTAGAAATTAATTATCGATTCTCATCGGTAGACACATGGACTAAACTTCAAGCTCGTCTGGTATGACTTTCCAACGATGGGTAGGTCAGAGTTTAAAACCAAGTTGGGTGTGGACTAATTTTTTTCTTTAAATAGTTCCCCATTCCCGCTCAACAAAAGTGCAGGCACATTTATTCTAAATTAAACCTTCCTCACCCTTACCTAATAAGCGTAATTTTAACAAAACATTATTGACTATAATGCTGGATGGGTAGTAAGACGCAGTATAAAATATATTCTACAGA
The DNA here is from genome assembly GCA_902151455.1 of Timema bartmani. Taxonomy (NCBI): domain Eukaryota; kingdom Metazoa; phylum Arthropoda; class Insecta; order Phasmatodea; family Timematidae; genus Timema; species Timema bartmani. Next base: position 70,852 of record CABFWB010000159.1, on the reverse strand, counting down.
AATTCGTTGCTGTTAGTTCACTTGGCTCTGAGGCTGTTAAACCTAATTTAAGAAAAAAAAACCTATCACCTTCTCACTTTTCACGTCAAGTATTACGATCTTGATTGGCTTGTATGCGAGAACGAGGCTGAGAGAAACAAAAGATGGAGAGGAGTAAAAGTTGCGTTGATTTGCAGCAAAGTAGATATCAAACCCACACAATTTCGACTCGACTCCAACTTTTGCTTTACTCAGCCCTCGTTCTTGCATACGGACTAACTAGTTTTATATTTTCACTTTGGAGATTAAAAAACAAATTAGAAATGTGAAGAGCCCAATATTCGCGAAAAGGACAGATGTATATGTCTATATATTTACATACACATATGAGATGTATATATACTGTGATTGAATGTTTGTTAGGTCTAGTTCCTAGCTTCTGATTTGAGTAGAAAAAATACCTATATCTTTATTCACAATGAATTCTACTGATAATCTTATGGTTACACAGTTTTCACCATTATGCACGTTTTCTATGTTATATCCATTTCTTATCAAGAGAGAAAACTTAATATCCACATATGCTAAATAAACCCCCTTAACAGTTAGTCTGTATATCTTGATACAGAGTCCACTAGTGTTTTATTTTGGTTGCGCTCATTCTTGTTGTTTTATCGTAGTGTAGGCGACCTTGCACTCTGACATTTGATGATGAGATTGACTATTGAGACGCGCGTTTCTGAATGGGCCATCCGTCCTTTTACCGATTACGGGCATATAGGTCATCACTTTTAGGTGCATCTGGGTTAGTCGGATGACAACTTAGTTTGTCATTTAGGATATGTTTAAGACTTTCCAATAGTTTTCTCTACGTACCTCATTGGTTAGAACTAGGAAGGCTCATTGCTGAGTGGAGGGAGATACAAGGTAGTACGTTGAGTAACCATTGTTTTATGGCTGTGGTTGTATGTGTATAAATTATGGAATTACTGAATTTATTTCATTTATTTACAGTATACGTGATTTCTCCGTTATAAGAGGATCTAGAATTAGTTTTAATTGAGACCCGAACTTGTGAACACGTGGACAAAATGTCTGGCTCCTCTAGTCTGGCTTGCCGGTAATTGAGAAGTCGGGGATCGAATCCCGGTCGGGAGTACTGACGATAGCCTTCTCCTAAAGGGGGTTACACTCACCCTAGACACAATTGTAGGTAGATGTATTCTATATTATATTCTTACCCCATTATTATAGTTAAAATGGGTATAGCCTGGACGAGTAGTAATATGTGGGTGATAGGAAAGTGGGACATGTTTGTTTTTCTTAAATTAAAATAATTCCATTTGAAATAAACACATTTTTAAAAGATTCGTCTGATTTCTGATGACCTAAGAATAATTTTAGGACCAATGTTTAAATTTCCCACCGTCCAACGTATAAAGTTGATGTACTTTAATGATGATCTACTTTAATGTTACTGGGCTTTAGCTCTTAATAATACCTTTTGGGTTTTAAAAGTATTCCCGTTAGTAAACCTGTCATTATTCATGAGTTGAAGAAAGAGATCTTTCATTCACTAATCATATCTGTCTTCCAGCCATTAGATTAAATAGTAAAAATAGTATTATAATGTGTTGTTTTCTTCACATTTTTTCCTAAAATATAAATATTCAAATAGTATTTTATGTAAGCATTATTATTATGGCACATTAAACTTCAAAACTACTCTAGTTTTGATAACAATCCAACAAAAAAAGGTCCTATCACAATGCAATAATATCTTATTATTCAGTTTAATACGTTCACAGCAAAAAATGACCTCGAATAATTGAAAAATGATCTCTTTACCTGTGACTCAGTTTAGCTAGTCGCCCACTACGGCGCGCCGCACCACTCTGAACCACCGCCGTGTGGAACATTCCATGCGCCTTCCTCTAGAGGTCTTCCCATTTAGCGCGCCGCTCCGAGCCGCCACGCCGTGTGGAACATTCCATACGCCTTCCTCTAGAGGTCTTCCCATGTAGCGCACCGCTCCGAGCCGCCGCGCCTTGTGGAACATTCAATGCGCCTTCCTCCGAAGGTTCGCCCATGTAGCGCGCCTCCGTTGTGGAAGTGCACTAAGCCCGGAAGGTTTATTTAGTTTATTTGAAAAAATTCATGCTAAAGTTTGTTGAATAGTTTTCATGAGGCCGAAATGTTATAGTAAAAAATTATTTGCTTTTGGTTTACCACTTTTCTCTAGTTTTAATTAGTTAAATAAACAAAGAAAAACACAATGAAAAGTTTTGTGCGATGGTGATTATTTTGAATTCTACCCAATCTATATGTCAATTTTAGCTACCAATATGAACAATGAGACTAGAGGACAAAACGCTCACAATCCACAACACAAATTAACACATGTTGTAGTATGAGGTATTTCAGCACTAAGCCCATACACCCGAGTGGTGTCGGAATGACATGAAAGCGCATTTCTCCTTAGTTCCTTCCGTCCACCCGAGCACAAGAAGACATGAGGCGGTGAAAGGAAAAAGTACTTTTCTAGAAATCTCGGGACCTCTGGCATGGAAATTTCACAAGCCGCTTTCACGCGTTGCGGCGCGCTGCACTGTAGTGGACGTTGCACCAAGCAGAAAACGGAAATGTCTTCTCGGTGGTTCGGTGCGGTATGCCGTAGTGGGTGGTAAACTTTACATAATTTGGATGCGTGACTCTGATCCCAATACTTTTTTTAAGATTTATTTTCCACAAAAGTAGGTTTCCCAACCTTTATCCAAAACGATAGCAAATTGATTCTATTAGTTCACTTCTTCTCTTTGTCGTAACATTTGAGTTATTTGTATTAATAAAAACATTTCCGTAAGTCAGTTAATTGTTTATCAATTTCAAAAGTGGTTAACCAGCTTTAGGGAAAGTATTGACTGCCTACATCATCGTACACCTAGCTCATGAGAAAACCTTTAGTTTGTGAACTTGGTTTTCACCATATGAGCATCATCACTCAGTTAAAAGAATGCAGCTCGACTGTCTAGCGTATTTTCCATGACTATAAACGTAGATTGGCCTTAATCTTTATTTCTTTGGTTTGTTTCAGGATGAATTCCATCCGTTCATTGAGGCGCTACTGCCCTATGTCAAGTCCTTTTCCTACACCTGGTTCAACCTCCAAGCCGCCAAGAGGAAATACTTCAAGAAGCACGAGAAGCGCATGTCATTAGAAGAGGAAAGACGTTGCAGAGAAGAACTACAGGTATGTAGAGTTTTATTTTTAATTCTGTGCGTCTTACTGTTCGTTCAGACTGCGTACAGCTTACACAAACTAATCTAATAAGGACCATACTACGCCTTGAGAGGAGGATTGAAACCAATAGTGTAAATAACCACCTCTGGTGAACCCTGTTAGAATATCAACCTCACTTTCTCGAGTCATTTAAATAAATAACTCTGACGGTCATATCGGGTGAGTAAATATATAGTTTGTGTACTCTCTTAAATTTTCATTTATTGGTGTGAGGTAATTTTTTTAACACAATTCTCAAGAACTGTTAATACAACACGTCTGCCTTTTTTAAATTACCAAAATAAATCATAACAAAACACTTTAAACACGTGGCCACTTGATTATATCCCTAAATACGTGTGTTTGTTATTTAACCTGTCAAGAAAATTAAATAAAAGCAGCTTCTTTGCAAGACAGCTTACACTACCTTATACCAAAAAAATAAATTATGAAAAGCTTATTGGTAGATTGACATAACTGTTTTATTGTATTCTAACTGTAGTAGCTCTTATTGGAATATACAGTAACTGTATTCAATAGTGCTTGGCTGTCAATATAATTTTTGTGGACACTTCAATCCAACTTTCACAAAGCTCCCAAATATAAAAGTGTGTATATTATTTATTACTAAGCACAATAACATCTGCCACATGGTCCAGAAGATATAGCTTAAGGTGGGGATGTAGGAAATGCGAGAGAAGGCCAGAGTTTTTGGAATTTTAATAGCAAAACTTTTTTTTTGCTAAAAAAAAAAATCTTAAATGTAAACGTAGTGTTTAATTTTAGTTACATGGTGATATCGACAGTTGTTGAATATCTATCATGAGAATAGCAGCATTAGTTAACCAATTTTTTAAATGAAGAGAAAAAGTTGTCATTAAATCCCAGGACACTATTGATATATATTCTAGAACTGTGAATATCATCATGGGAAGAAATTTAGACTCTTTGTTAGTACTGAAGCAACATTTGATTTATTTTGACCAAAAAATTTTTTTCTATAAAAATTGCAAAAACACTTGACCTTTTCTCGCGTTCCCTACATCCCCATCTTCGGTTCGATTAACAGAGATACGATTACACGTTCGAACCAGAAATCGCATCAGAATGCATTTTACACTTGATATCAACGATATTAGGATAGGGAATTAGTTCTTCAAATGTTAATATGTTTTCGACTTTGTGTATTTTTATACTAAATTCAAATTATTTCACTCTTTTCTAATGAAAACTGCAGAAACTCAACCTCGATGCGATGCCTTGTTTTGTTATATTAACTAAATTATCTAGGTTACGCATTATTAATTGGGTGAAACGAGCTCTTCCTTTTAATGGCTGGAGTCACAATTTTACTGCTTAAGGGCGCTACATGGGAAAGCAATGAGATGCGCTACGGATGTTTAGAAATGAAGGATTTATTTTTACGAAGTGGTTTGATATTGCTTAGTATTGTTTTTACCAAAATGTAGGTGAAAGTTCTGACAGGTTAAAAAGTTTAAATTTAAAGTTAAAAGTGTTTATAAAGTCTATAAAAATGTGTGATATCTGATAACTTACATAAAACCCTAATAAGCAATACCACATTATCTTAAAATGTCTTGTTTGACCCTATCAAAATATGACTTTATTCGATAGAGGAATTCTAGATCTAGATTTCTAAACTTTTTCTTTAATTTCAGAAATAAAAATGTTCGCGTAGAGCGTCGTTGACATTTTTGTTAATTTGTAATCTCAAAGTTTAAACTTATTGACTGGTCAGAAACCTGCTGATAATTTTCGCCTATATTTCGCTGAAAACGATATTTAAAAATATCAAATTATGCGGGATTTCTAAAGTCTGCAACGCGTCTCGGTGAGCTATCATGTAATACCCTTAATGGACAGGTTCAATAATCAAAATTAATTTTTTTGAAATAAGCTACTTTCTTGTTACAATTTCTTTTGTCAACAAAAGCCTTAAAAATATTATCTAAGTGTATAATTTCGAGGTTTAACTGCATCGGTGGAGAGGTGGACAAAGTTCTTTAGGAGTC